>CAUJNA010000689.1:77500-160000 GCA_963377175.1 Effrenium voratum | reverse complement strand
ATAGCTCAGCATGGACTTGTCACTCTTGAACAGCCCGGGTCAACACAGGCAGTATATCGGTAGATGCTTAGCTTGTGCGAAGTTGGCGGAAACTACACATGGATGGCTTGACATGCTGGTTAAGTATCGAAGGCGTTTAGATTCCAGAAGGTTCAGGAGACTTAGACCAACTATGCCCAAATCTTGAAGCAAGGCTGTGCACTTCGTAATTGCGAGCCATAATGCGGGTCATTATCAAACATGTATTGGCCAGGGTCGCTATCACACTTGCCGAAAACATATGCTTCGTCGAGTTAGATAGTTTTTGCTTTGCCAAGACAAACTAAAGCGAAGTAGACTCTTCCCGAAAGCAAGTGCATACTTACAGTCAAGGTGACAACTTTCCTACCTTGGCTGTAGCTTGTCGTATCAGATCGATATAGGCAATGGAAGCGTGATTCCTCCGTATTCTTACCCATCGAGCGCCTTGAGCATGTTCCGTCCTAGAGCTGAACCACTCAAACCAGTCCAAGCTTATGACACTCCCACAAACAGCTACTTGACTATGTTCTCACGATGGATGTCATGCAATGTATGTAGTTACTGCATGTTTGTATGTTGTGTGTGTAATGTACGTACCAGCCGAGGCCAAGACCGGTCAAATTCGAAATGCGTTTTACGGGCCCTTATGATGCGCTTCGTTTTTGAGCTCTGTCAGGCAACTTCTGTGAGTGACTCTTCAATCACGCTTGCGCCTGCAGTTGAGTTCCGGACAACTGATTTTGTTCTTGCGGGCGTCGTGGTATGGTGGGTTTTTGCTTTACACGAGGGGCGCGAGGAATGTATGAATGGCAAGCGACTCGTGCAAGTCTGTACCCCAATATGTCAACTAACATGGTGGCGTGTCTTGCGGACGAAAAAGCTGCCGAAGACATTAAATTGGGAGAAGTTCCAAGCGTTTTTATCATAACCCTTTCGGTACATCCATCGTGAGAACATAGTCAAGTAGCCGCTTGTGGGAGTGTCATAGAAGTGTCATAAGCTTGAACCGGTTTGAGTGGTGACGCTCTAGGACGGAACATGCTCAAGGCGCTCGATGGCCAAGAATACGGAGGAATCACCCTTCCATTGCCTATATTGATCTGATACGACAAGCTACAGCCGAGGTAGGAAAGTTGTCACCTTGGCTGTAAGTATGCACTTGCTTTCGGGAAGAGTCTACTTCGCTTTAGTTTGTCTTGGCAAAGCAAAAACTATCTAACTCGACGAAGCATATGTTTTCGGCAAGTGTGATAGCGACCCTGGCCAATACATGTTTGATAATGACCCGCTTTCTGGCTCGCAATTACGAATTGCACAGCCTTTGCTTCAAGATTTGGGCATAGTTGGTCTAAGTCTCCTGAACCTTCTGGAATCTAAACGCCTTCGATACTTAACCAGCATGTCAAGCCATCCATGTAGTTTCCGCCAACTTCGCACAAGCTAAGCATCTACCGATATACTGCCTGTGTTGACCCGGGCTGTTCAAGAGTGACAACTGCAAGCTGAGCTATCAAGCAAAGACATTACGAATAGTTTGATTCCTGTTTGAACATTCTGAATGTGATATCTGACAACCTCACCAACCAGCGTTGTACAAGTTCGAGGTTGCAGCGTAAACCTTTGTCGGCTAGAAAGCCAAGCGACCGTGAAAGTCGTGAAAGCGAGACCGCGTCTTGTATTTTACAACATCAGATACGGGGGAACCAATGCTCGTAGCCTAGAAGCCTCACAATTTGTGCCCGTGAATCAGGTGCGTGAACTACACGCATGGAAAGAGCCCATCCGCCGCTAAAACAAAGTCAGTATAAATTTTGCACGTGTGTCTTTCTTGTGCGCCTTGAGCGGATAGTCCATGTCCAATAAAAGGCTTCGGCGTCGCCCATTTGCTAGGCGGCGCTCTGCATCGCCAGTTTGTAACCGATGTTCAATAATGAGACCTAGCATACATTACACACACAAACAAACGTACCAACATACATTCCAGACATACACGCATATATGCATATATGCATGTACACACACACACACACATTCCACTACATCACATCACATATCATCACATCACATCACATCACATTAGCTTACCTTATTACCTTACCTTACCTTACCTTACAACACATTGCGTTACATGACCTTGCACACACACCCATACACACATATTGGTGGCTTTTTCCACGTCGTTACAGTTCTCTGTCCCTCGCGGTTCTTAACGGTCGCTTTTTCCATGTCTTGGAAAGTCTCTGTCCGTCACGGTTTTTACTGGTTGCTTTTTCCACGTCGTTAAAGTTCTCTGTCCGTTACGGTTCTCAACGGACGGTTTTTCCATCTCTTTGAACATGTCTGTCCGTCACGGTTCTTGCTGGTCGCTTTTTCCACGTCGTTACAGTTCTCTGTCCCTCGCGGTTTTCAACGGTCGCTTTTTCCATGTCTTTGAAAGTCTATTTTGTCTGTGTGTGTAAGTTTGGTTGTCCGTTACTGTTATTGTATTGTTGGTTGTTGCGTTGTTGCTCGTGTTGTGTTTGTGTTGTTTGTTGTTAGCTTGTTGCTTGTTGTTGCTTGTTAGTTGCTGATTTTGGCTGTTAATTTCTAATTTTCAAAGGTATTACTGGTAGTACATAATTGGGCGCCGTAGCTGGTTGAAATTGATTGTTGTTTTTTCAATTTCTGTCGGTTTTTGTCGGTTTCTGTCGGTTTCTGTCGGTTTTTTGCTGGGGGGCCTTGCGATCTGTTCACCTACGTTCTGTTCCCCAAACTTGTCTTAAGGACACAGAGCGACAGAGAGACACACAGAGAGACACAGCGAGAGAGACACACAGAGAGACACACAGAGACACAAACAGGCACACACACAGACACACACACACACACCCAGCCACCCACCCACCCACCCACCGACCCACCCACCCACGCACCCACTCACCCACCCACGCCCGAGCGCGCGCACAAACGCGCGCACGCATGCCGCACCCTCCGTGCACGCACGCACGCACGCACGCACGCAGGCAGGCAGGCAGGCAGGCACGCACGCCGCACACGAGCTCCGCGAACTCCGCGCACGCACGCATGCACGCACGCACGCACGCACAGGCACGCGCGCGCACACACGCACGCGCTCACGCATTCCCGCATGCCCGCATTCTCGCGTGCGCGTGCGCGCAAACGCACACGCGCACATGCACACACATACATACATACGTACATACATACATACATACATACATGCACACACATACACACCCACACACCCACACACCCACACACCCACACACCCACACACCCACACACACACACACCCACACACCCACACACCCACACACCCACACACCCACACACCCACACACCCACGCGCCCGCGCACGCGCACGTCCGCGCGCACACGCGCGGACGTGCACGCGCACGCGCACGCGAACGCGCACGCGCACGCGCACGCGCACGCACACGAAAACGCACACGCACACACACACACACACACACACACACACACACACACACACACACACACACACACACACACACACACACACACACACACACACACACACACACACACACACACACACACACACACACACACACACACACACACACACACACACACACACACACACACACACACACACACACACACACACACACACACACACACACACACACACACACACACACACACACACACACACACACACACACACACACACACACACACACACACACACACACACACAGCACGCACGCACGCACGCACGCACGCACGCACGCACGCACGCACGCACGCACGCACGCACGCACGCACGCACGCACGCACGCACGCACGCACGCACGCACGCACGCACGCACGCACGCACGCACGCACGCACGCACGCACGCACGCACGCACGCACGCACGCACGCACGCACGCACGCACGCACGCACGCACGCACGCACGCACGCACGCACGCACGCACGCACGCACGCACGCACGCACGCACGCACGCACGCACGCACGCACGCACGCACGCACGCACGCACGCACGCACGCACGCACGCACGCACGCACGCACGCACGCACGCACGCACGCACGCACGCACGCACGCACGCACGCACGCACGCACGCACGCACGCACGCACGCACGCACGCACGCACGCACGCACGCACGCACGCACACACCACACACACACACACACACACACGCGCGCATATTCGCATTCCCGCATTCCCGCATTCCCGCATTCCCGCATTCCCGCATTCCCGCATTCCCGCATTCCCGCATTCCCGCATTCCCGCATTCCCGCATTCCCGCATTCCCGCATTCCCGCATTCCCGCATTCCCGCATTCCCGCGCACGCGCACGCGCACAAACCCACACGCGCACACGCACGCGCACACCCACACGCGCAGACGCACACGCGCACATGCACGCGCAGACGCACACGCACACGCACACGCGCACATGCACGCGCACACGCGCACGCGCACACACACACACACACACACACGCAATTTCTCGCAATATCCTTTTTTCAGTCGCTCGCATTGCTTTCCGCTGGTTGAGGAAGTGATGCAGCGCGAAAGCTGCTCCAATACTATGCAAATGCTCAGCGTTACGATGTCACATTTGAAGCTGCGTCTGAAGCTCGGAGACAAAGGCTGGAGTCTGCGCCAGTCTTGACATTTTGTGGTGCTGGGTTTGTGACACCTTGATTTTTTTTCTGGGAGGGGCAGAGGTAGGTGAGGTTGAAGATAGCCGGGCTTTGTTTGCAGCTGCCGTTGAAACGTCTTGGTTGGCAGTGCGCTTTGCCATTTCCATAAGGCGACCACCTGCTGGTGAACGTGTCCACAATTGTCAGAGACCCAGGTCACATTGCATTTGTTGTCTCGTTCCAAACCACATGCATTTTTTGCTGGGCGCCCATTCAATATTTTTTGCTGCGAGGATTTGGACGCCAGGTCTTGACAGCTTGATTCTGGCAAGAACCTCAT
Organism: Effrenium voratum; assembly: GCA_963377175.1. Classification (NCBI taxonomy): domain Eukaryota; class Dinophyceae; order Suessiales; family Symbiodiniaceae; genus Effrenium; species Effrenium voratum. Next base: position 155,018 of record CAUJNA010000689.1, on the reverse strand, counting down.
GACATTCTGCCATGCGTACGGTGCGGCGTTGGTTGCATTTGGCCAAGAGTCAAAGTGAACAAAAGTTCGATAATTTCCAACGTACATCCCGGATGCTGGTGATTCAGCCGCAGCGCGTCACACAAGCGCATCCGAGCCGAACAGTGAGTGCCGGTACAGCGCGAGATGCAGCCATTGTTGCACACAGGCGCGAGGCTTGTGATGTTGGAAGCTGCAGAACCAAGGGAGGTTCGATTTTTTTTGCAGCCCTCTCAATAATCAGGTAGTATTTTCAACAGTAGCGCGTCGACTACTGCGCAAGATGTTTGATTTCTGTGACCGCAACAGTCAACATGCGCGGAGATCTCTCAGCTGGTCACGGAACCTCCCAGTCCCCGACACTAGCGAGATAGCGGAGCAGCTGCTCTGTCAGAGGGGCCGCTTATGTGAGGCCATTTCGCCTCTTGACAAGCCAAACTGTGCGCATTTGGGGCATATCTGACACCTGACGCCCAGCTGGTTCGCTCGAAAACTAGCAGCTTGCTCGCAACTGCGCAAACGGCAGCTGGGGCGCTATGGCCTTGCAAGAAAGCTTTCTAGCAATGTCATTGATAGAAGTTGCCTTGGAAGGGCGACTGGGGCCGAATCCAGTCCTGAGGCAATGACGGAGCTCTTCGACGTAGCGGCGTCGAGGATGGAAGCCTGACACTTTCGGTGGGGTGTTCTGGTGCCTCGGAGCGCTTGTAGGAGCCAGTTTGAATCCTTTGTTCACTGCCCGAGAAGCATGTTTTCTCGAGCTAACTAACGCTACCTTTGATCTTTCTACATGCTGGGCACGGTGAAGCGGAGCGCGATGGCAAATCCTTGGCCTTTTGTTACTCTTTGTCTGGGCATGGCCCCGCCTCTCAGGTCATCGTGGCGGGCGGAAAGCTCGTCCTGCAAGGAGATCTGCCGACTGAGGCGGTTGCCGCGAGCGTGCGCACTGCAAGGCTTCCCTGGAGTGTCTGGTCTGGGCAAGGTCACGGGGGGGTAGAGGTCCAATGACGTAGCAGGTCATGAAACTTCTTTTTTGTGTGGGGCTTGAGTTTGGTTTCCAATCTCGAACGGTCAAGCGTCTGACATGCCACTCGCAGGCAAACATTGCTGCTCAGGACCATGGACTTGTCAAGTTCTGTATGCGGTAACATTCATGTGAGCCTAATTGTGGGAACATTGTGTGCACTTTTCAAGGCCTTCCCGCATGCTAGCCATTTGCTTTGAAAGGCCCTCAAACGCAGGACGCCCTGGTGACCGTGTCTGGCATCGCGCCGATGCGAGTGCCTCGCAAGTGATTAAGGCAAGCGCCATAAGTGGGTTTTTGGGATTGGAGGAGGAGGAGATGGATAACTTACCGGCACTATAACTTACCCACATGCGTTCTCGGGTTGGATCTGTAGGTGCAGGTGGCCAAGGAGGCAGTGCCAAACGCCGCCGCCTCTGAAATTGCCGGGTTGCCTCTCGTGGCGCAGCGCACGCTGATTTCTCATTTCTTCGATACCATTTCTTTTGAACGATTTGCCGACATGTTCCCTGTTCTGATCCAGATAAGTTGGCTGATGCAGAGAGCTGAGTGGACTGGAGGTGAACATGGCTGCGGTCAAGATCCAGGCAGACGATTTCAAACGATGTGAAAAGGCCTTGTTGACATAACCAACCCAAGAGTTTATTGGTCAAGGCGGTGATCTCACCTGGCGGGCAAACGAGAGAAGGCTTCAGGTGGATACTTGCCAGGTCTGAAACTTCCTTGAATGTCAAGGCGAGCACTTCCGAGCATGTGTACAAGTTGCCGCAAAGCTCAGCACCTTGCAGCTGAGCTGGGGAGAGTTTGTTTGACTTGCAATTTCGAATCAAACACTGGAACAATCGAAAGAGAGCGCTGGATTTCTCCAAGAGAGCACTGCCTTGCGGCCTTGCGCTTTCGCAAGCCCAGGTCTGGGGCCTCGTTGCCCACTAGGGCTGTGCGGGTGCTGAGCGCCGAAGGCCGACTCGATTCGGAGAATGAGAAGCAGCGCGGAACAGCAATACCCGTCATTAGCCGCAACCCAAGAGATTGAAGCCTAATACGGTAGCCATGAATACGCAGCTTCCCTTCCTTCGCGCCGCACTCCAACATCTTGGCAAAGCCGGACACTCCGTTTGGCCAGACATTGAGGCCGAGTAATGTTGGTGATGCTCGCCTGACATGAGACTGGACGAGCACCTTTCTGCGCAGGATGTACAAAAGCCCTGAGCCTTTTCTCTTTTCCTGGGTTTCTTTGGGCGAGCAACTCAGTTGATGCTCGTGCTGTCCTTTGCCTGTCACCTCTCACCACCAGGGACAATAGGGACAATTCAATGCAACTGCAAGCCAGTCAGCGCCTGCGATCGGTCCACTGAGACGCCGCAACTGGGATTCTGCAACCTTGCTTCGTGCACTCCCCGTGCCGATTCGGCAGTTCAGTGCAGCAACTAAGATACGCGGGCGTGGCACTGAATCACCCGGATGCATGTTATGAACCAGCACCACAGGGCAGGGGCTCTGCACCAATCAAAGACGGTCGGCGCACCCCTGAGGGCGTACCCCAAATGCCCAACCAACGCTATGACATATGCTCAAAGAAGTGCACATCCAGCACTGGGACACGGACAGGTCCTGGCAGGCCCAGGCTGAATCCTGAATCCTGAGCACACATCCTCGGGACGCTTGTGTTGACAGGACTGTATGTGAGTGCTTCCAACAACAACCCTGAAAGCATCAAACGAAAATCAGTGCAGTCGGCATGGTAGTAACATGTGTCAAAGTAAAGCGTGAGCGCCTTTGCGCCAGCGCTCACCAATTTTTCGACTGTTTTGTTTGGTGCGCAGGCTGTGGCAACAGAAAATTTTGTTTGTAGGTAGCAGCCAAAGCGGATGGTTTCGCAATGGCAGGTTATGTTGGCAAGTAGGCATTCGGAGGACGCAGCCCTGCAGTCAGCAGTTCCGAATGCAGCAAAGCTTGCTTGTGACATAGAGGTGTCTTCAATAGCATTCAACTTGGTTGCTTGGTCCCTCGTCGTGCAGTGATGTCATGTTACTGGAAGGCTTCAAAACCATGCCACTTGAACATGTATTGTGTGCTTTGCATCGCTGAAGGGATCGGATGCCATGCATGTATGGCACAGAGAAAACGCAAGAATTGGTGGCTAACGAGGTCCGGTTGTTAGCCGCTTGTTCTTGTGAAGTACGCCAAGCATGCTTGCTAACAGCTGAAGTATTGAAGTAATCTGAAGTTTGGGCATGTCCATTGTCTGAGTCGCGCATGTGCCAGGAAGCGCAGTCTACATCCAAGCACCTTGGCTGCAATCTGCAACTTGACATCCGCTGGAGAATTGCAGTGTTCCAATGGCCTTGCTTCTGGCCTATACAGTAATCTGTACTGGGCACTAGTCCTTGCCCCAATGGCCTTGTTCTCAGTCTCCAAGAACCGGAGTCAAGATCCTTAGGCCAATGAACATCCGGATGCTTCGCGCTTGCCCCAGTTGCGCTCCTTGACACTCAGCGCCAAGACGGGCACTAAGCAAAGCATACCTGGCGAGCTGACGCTCGCTTGTCTGGGGCCGAAGTGTCGCCCGTTGAAAGGGATCAAGCCTGAGGCTGTGCCAGCTGCAGGTGGTGAGGCTCGCGCACGGAATGCGAAGGATGCTCAGTGGAATTCTGACAGACAGCCATGTGTTGCGATGTGAGCTGCGTGTACATGCTGTGCTTGCACTCCATGAAGCCAGCGAGTGAAAGCATGCAGGGGCCGGCCTGCGACAAACTCGACCATCCTGCACCCCCACACTTCGAAGCGACCAAGCTGATAAAGGAACACAGACGGCGGAACTCCAGACTCATGCCAAACCCAAAAAATGGACATTGCTTTCATCCTGTGCGGCTCCGTCATGACTGCGCAGTTGGCTTTCAGGAGCTAGCCCTGCAGTTAACAGGACTCGTTTCAGGCACCTTTCAGGAACAATGGCCTTTTTAAGGATCAATGCGCGGTTGTGATACTGAAGCTTATCTTGATTACAAGGATGGCAGTGCTGATGAACAATCAAAACAGTTGACCCATGATTTGATTCCCTGTTATTATTTCGTTAGTTTTGGCGCCATCTACCCTTTCTATAAAGGCAAAGGCATTGACCGACCTGTGCATCACGCAACTGCTCCATGAACAAAGGCCCGAAGTCTTGCACGATGTTCAGCCTAGGATTGTAGTTCCAGTGTTCCCGGCTTTGCCTTCCGAATGTTCAATCTGGCCGAGAGTCTGAGAGTGTGGCTGTTTATCGCATGCCAAGGCTCTTGGGTCCGTGCCTCAGTGCAGCCCGCTTGCCTTGGCGGTTAGGGGCAAAGGCCTTGAGCACTTTGCAGTGACAGTAACGGTTCCGTCGGTTTTCGTCTGCATACAAGTTGGTCAAATCTGTATTCTCGGCCTGCGACCATCTTTGGGAGAGTGTTATTAGGTTCATTTCAAGGTGTCAAAGGTTGCTTTCCAACTGATTCTTTAGCTGAGTTGAGGCAACCTTGCCAAGTGGCTACTGCATGAACACGAGCAGCAGGACAGCCTGGAGTCAAATTGGAGAGGAAGTGGGCGAACAGGTGACATACGGCAGCCTCAAGATTTATCTAGGAGTTCTGTGTTCCCTGTACTGCGCGGGCAAGTCACTTTGCGAGTCTTGTAAGGTACCGTCTCGAGTTGAGGGCTCCTTGAGGCTTTTGTCAGGAGCAGCGATCCATCGTGTACATCCACCTCCTTGCTCCGAATGCCCCACCGGGCTTGATCCAGTTGATAGCGTTGGCTCCCAAGACTTGGCCTTTTGCGGAGAAGGATTCAGCACAAAATTCAGAAACCGGGATCACGCTCTTCGGCAGAATCGAAGGTTGGGCCCCCTCTTTGTTTCAGGGCTGTGGCCGGGAGACAATCACGACATGCACAATGCACACACTCACGCAGACAATCACACGTGAATGCAAGGACAGACGACTGCAGAGATCTTCAGCATAAACACGAGCGACCCCCGGAGCGGGCCGACTTCCAAAAGCACAAGCGTGCTCCAAGGCGTTCCACACACTTAAGCTCCCGTGAGACAACTGTTACACTCGAGTTCGAGTGGGTCAGCTCGAGTCGGGTAGTCACGGGTAGTCCAAGCGGAATGGCTTTACTCTGGTTACTTTAACAGGGGCAGGCAACAACAACGAGTCGGAGGGGCCACTTCAGAGTGTTATAACGTGCAGGTACGTGCAGAAGGCGCCACTTCTGAAAATGGCGAGACACGCCCTCGAAGGGGCGACAACCCAACAGAAAAGAGAAAGAGCAGAAACAAACAAAAACAAAGCATACAGGCCCCAAGTTGGGAAGCAGGGCTGCAAGTGGCCGCGGTCGCGGCGGCATCCTGCGGAAGGAGACCTTGCATCTCGATGCTCATGGGATGGAGACCCGTCGATCTGTGCGGACTATGGCAGGTGAGAGCGCCCGCAGGCGGAAGAGACCTCTGCGTGCGTGCGTGGGTGGGCGTGTGTGCGCGCTTCCCCCCGCCTGGCGCTTGCACTTTTTGTTTTATGCTGTTGCTGAAACTGGTGGTCCAATTGAAGAGAGCTGGTGTGCGCACTTGCTGTTTGGGTTCGATGCTGGTGGTCAGTTTTTCAAGATGAGACACCTGTGCGTGGCTGCAAGTCATGCTTGAATCGACGGTCCTGTTTTTCCACAGGCATGGTGCAACATTCCAGACAAGGAAGTGATGTGCCTCTAGGCCCCAAGAGGCATTCTCGATGTGTTAGCCAACATGTAGGCCCGCAGGTCAATTTTTTGCAGTGTTCCAATGGCCAAAGGTCTCCAGTGTACGAGGCGCTGTCCCTGCCCAGCGCCTCTTTGCTCTCTGGTGGCCTGCTGTCAGGGCCCCAGACCTGCGTCGCATTCCAGATCCGGTCAGGCAACCGGCTTCGTCGCTTCGTCGCTTCGTCGCTTCGTCGCTTCGTCGCTTCGTCGCTTCGTCGCTTCGTCGCTTCGTCGCTTCTCTCGTTCTGCGGCGCTTTTGTCATTTCAGGAAGCCTGACATTGAGCGCATTGTGGCACCTGTGGCGGGCATGGACTGGCTCTTCCCAAAGGCAGGCTGCGCTAGCCCTGACAGGTCGGAATGTGCCATTGCCGTGTCGTTGACATTTCTCGCGAAACGAGAGACACCTTGTGAGCAGATGTCTCACGCGGGTTGTGATCATGTTTGCCCTCAGGGACCACCCATCCTATCAGTCTTTCTTGATTCGCATCATTCCATGTGTTTGTGGCTCGATCCTTTGAATCCGTGGCAAGAAATAGGGCCTCGTGCACCAATTCAGTGTGTGCCCTTCAATTGGCAGCTAATTGCCAAAAGCGAAGAGTCTGAACAGGGTCAGAGGATTACACTCTCAGCGCCCTCTGTGAGGATCCCTGCTCGTCGATCGCTCATGACGAGGACGTGGTGCGAATTGGCTAAAATGGTTGGAGTGGAAGAGTGGAGCAAGCTGACTGCTGCTGGTGCATGCATCAAGCAAGACCCGGGCATTTGGGCGTTTTAAAGACTGGCGGGAAAACACACATGGTGAATCATGCTTGTTGGATGGGTCAGAATGCCATTGCCACGACTGGACCAAAGCCTGGCCAGGCCGAACATTTGCGCTTTGCAAATGCCTTGCTCAACGCGGTGTCTACCGAGGTGAGCAATGTGTTGCGACTTGCTTTTGAAGATGCCAGGATAAAGAGAGCAGAAAACACCATGTGTTGGGCACGCGTGCGCACGAGGTCGACCTTCCCGGCATGAACTTGACATCTGCGAGGCCCAGGACCCGGAGCAAATGCAAGCAACGTGACAGAGGACGATGTTCTTTTGCGGTTGGTGTTCAAAGCGTCGCACATACAGCCTCCTTTGGGGCTGCCAAGGTGGTTGTGGGATGCCAAAGGGGCTCCAGCTTTTGTCTTCCATCAGGTGAAGGCAGGCGATGGTGCGGGTCCGATCGATATGGTCAGTTGAAGGGTTTCTTACAAATGCGATGCGAAGACAAGCAACAGCTCAGAGGAAATTGTGGCCGAACGGCGACGAGAGCTGCACTGAGATGTGAAACGACGAGCTGCAGCTCAGTTTCACCTCGAAGACGCGAGGATGAGCTATTGGCTCAGCGTCGAGCACAGTGAATGAAATATATCAAGTTGACCAGGTTCAGACGAGCAGGCTGGACTGGCAAGTAGAAAGGAGCAATAACAGAGACGCCGCGGCTTGATACAATTTGCAGGAGGCCATGCCGGCATTGCGCGCGCCTGCCTCATGACAAGTGCACCTCTTCAGAGAACCTCTGGGCCTCTTTAGCGATGCGCGGCCAATTCTGAAGCGCGTCCGCTCAAGAAGCGCGCTCGCTCCAAAGACCGCTGAACACTATGCGCAATCATCTGTGGAAGGACAAGCTTGCCAAGAAGCGCATCCAGAATACCCGCCTTCAATGCGTTTGTGCCGTTCAAACCTTTGAGCCCCCACTCAAACGCTCTCACGGGCACACCTGCCTCGAGAGCGTTTGGGCGCAAGCTCGACCGGAGACTGCGGTTTTTGAAGTCGACCTCGGTCTTGGGCCCGCCTCGCCCTCGCCAGATGCAGCGCGCTTGCGTTTGGTAAATCCGGGTGCCAACTTGACGGCTTCGCAGCTACCCGAAAACCCACAAACTTACTGGCCCCCCAGGTGTGGCAGCGCAGCAGCTAGACATTCTAAACAAATTGTGTGGAATGAAGCCTTGTGCAGAGCCGTTCTTGGCCAGACGTGATGGTGTTGATTCGTGCCAGGTTGGTGATAGCTTGCTTTGGAGGCGGCACGGTTGCGGGCTCTGCCAAAACCCTGTCTACACTTTGCGCCTAGCTTCTGTGCATGACGGAAGGGCTTGAGAAGCTTTGACCGCTTCATGTTGGCCCAAATGCCAGGGCGAAGGGCGTCACCGCGAAGGTGGGCTGGGAAGGTTCACGTGTGTCCCCTGGCCAATCGGCCATGTTGCAGCGAGTCCTGACATTCTCCAATCGTTCGCAAACATCTCGGGCGATTCAATCAGCTTCCAGTGGCCAGGACTTGTCTTTCCTTTTGGCTGCCTTCATCACTCATGCAGCCGGACTGGGAATGGGCGTGGCTGTCGCGGCCTCAAAGGACAGCGGTCAAACGCACGAGAATAATTAGCAAAGGTGCTGTCCTATTGCTTCTCGAAAGGCGAACGTGGGATTTCGAAGACTAAGAGAAAGCTTCGTGAGCAGAGCGCAGGACACCAACTTCGATTTATCTCCGACCCTCCTTACCGACGCTAAAGCCAGGGATGCCACTCCTGGAAGCCTAGACAAAGTGCACATAAAACAAACTAGATCCTGAGGGAGTCCTAATTCATTCAATCGGCCATCACGTTTTGTGTGAAGGTGCTGTTGCTGATTCGAAGATACGCCGGGGACCTTGGGCACCACTGCGGGCTTGGGGTGCAGCAATGAGCTTTGAACATTGATTCTGAAACCCTCTCAGTCTTGAAGCTCACTTGAACGAACAATTAGCTCTATTCCCCAATGATTCTGAGATAAACTTTAAACAATCAATTGGTTGGGGCCCTGGAAGCCATCTCTTGTTCATATCTACATCTCTCCTTTTGTTTTTACCCTCAAAGGCAAGAATCATGTGACAGCGAATCAAACATTCTGACCCATTCACAGCATATTATACGACCAATAGACGGGTTCTGGAGAAGAAAGCCAACTCCAATATTTACACGAACCTTATTTTGAAGGACATGTGTTCCAGCTGGTGGAGATCTTCAAAATCTTTCCATACCCCAATCTTGAAGCTCACTTGGCTGAACAGGCTCAAGGCACGTGATGCTTCTCAGGTTAGCATCCAGGCACATGCCGCAATTCATGTTTCATGGCAATGGAGGTGCTGCCCGCGCTCCGCACCGAGCTGCAGCGGGTTGTGCTCTTCAACTCATCATCGTTGAGGCGCGTGTCACGCAGTGTGCCGTGCCGCAAGGATGTAGCGATCCGTCAGGAATCTCGGATTTTGAGCGCATTTTGAACGCATCTGGAGCGCATTTTGCTGTCGAGGTTTCTTTTTGATTCGCAGGCTGTTGCACTCTCCCGAGCATGCCAGCTGGGCTTTGGGCACTACCATGGTCCATTGGCCCATGCGGGGCGCGGGCTCCTGAGTTGAGCATGGCACGGTTTGGAGTTTCTGTGTTTCTGTGTTTGGATTTGCTGACGCTTTTCTCTTTAGGGATTTTTCTGGAGATCTTGCTCTTGCTGAATGTTGATTTGTGTTGTTCATGCTAGGGTAACGTGAGATGCCAAGCAGACCTGCAGAGCTCTGGGCCCGCTGTTCAGGTGCTGATCCGCTGGGGGAAGCGGCACAACCCAGCGGGGCCGGGTCGCCCTTGTACTTCAGTCGGGCTTCGTCGCGCAGTTGGAGAAGAGCTGACTGTTTTGCGCAAAGTCATACTTGAGCCACCCTCTGTTTTCATTCTCTTGCTCAGAAGTCTTATGTTGTCCAAACTTGTTTTGGGAAAACAGGGATGGGGCGGACGGCGCGGGCGGACGATGCGGCCCCGACCAAGCTTTGTGACAGTGAGACGGGCATCCTCAGATTACCAAAGACGGTGCTCACAAAGTTCGGCGAACGAGCACCGAGAAGCTGAGCGCCCTGGCCAAGGGATTGGGGACGCCGTGAGACGTGGAGCTTGCTTGGGTGCTTGCTCTGTGGCCGGTTCTGGCCAAGAACGCGACCCTACAATCCCTGGCGTACAGTTCACAAAAAAGCGGAAGGCCCTTTAGGCTTCACTGTGGACTGGAGGTGGCGGCAGACCGGTCCTGGAAGGGGACAACTGCGACCAAGATGCACATCCTGCTCGGTACATGATTCAGGGACATGGCAAACACCCACGCAATCTGGCCTACACGTACCAGGACTTGGGAGGAGATCAGGTCCGCCAACAGTCCTGCAACTTCCCCAAGACCCCTAGTGGCCCGGCCTTCGAGGATGCAAAAGGAGACCTTGACCAACGTGAAGTCTTTCAACTACACACGTGGGAGTTAAACATGGAGGATGGTGACCGCAAAGAGGTCCTCTTAGAAGTGGAGCCGGAGCCCGTGCCGGCGGGACCCCGCTGGCAGAGGGCTCCAGCGGCCACGGAAGAAAAGCTTCCTGGAGTTGGCCACACTGCTGGGACACCGCCTGGACGGTGGAGCCTTTTTGCCGTGGCAGATGATTGAGTTTTCAGCGAGCGTTGCAAGTATGAGCAGGGCGGACTGTCAGATTCCTGAGCTGGACCAGCCCCCTTTGATCACTTTAAGCATGATGAGGTGCGAACAGATGGGATTCACTCGGGGTGTCCAACGATGATGAAGCAGTGCCAGCTGAATTGCATCAGCCCCTCAGCCCCTTCAAGGTTGAGAGCAGATGGTTCTGAGCCTGTTCAGGCCGAATCCGAATGCCCGGAGAAGCCAACTGCTGAGAAGGTTGAACGCGCTGACATTGCAGCCCGAGATGTAAACCCGGAGGTCTCACCATCGATGAGCTTACTGTAACAGCGGATTCCCCTTTGCGTGATTTGCGTGATGCATGCAGACTGTGGGGGCTTGGCAAGCGCGCGAACCTCTTGAGTTGCCACTGCCGAAGTTGCCTTCTCCAGGCATTGTCAAGAAGCATGTATTGACCCATTTGCCTTTTGCTCCATGGTGCCAGTATTGGAGATTTAAGATCTCGGTCTGTGATTTCCATGAATTATTGCTGTACAGCGAGACATGCATCAGATTCTGAAAGGCAAACGCAAGATGGAGCACAGGCCGATGACACGCCTGACGAGAACAAGAAGGCGCCCAAACTGGTTGTGTCACATGACAGGCAGACGCGTTTTCTGGAAGCAATCCCTGTCGAGCACAAGGGCGCCGAACGGTCATAGTCGGTCCCAACACGTACTACCCAGTCAGTGCATTTTCAAAGAAGCAGACAAGTACTGCTATGTCGTCAACAGAAGACGAAGTTGTTGCTGCCAATCACTCCGTGCGAGCGCAAGGTTTACCCACGCTTTCACTCATGAGTGTGCTTTGGGAATTGCTTGATGCGCCCAAAGAAAAGCAGCCAGCTGGCGGCAACGCCAAGCCGATTCCTTTCCAGGCCGGGGCAACTCCGGTCAGGGGGGCAATCCGTGTTGGTGTATGTCGACCCCGAGTTGGACGAGATTTGGTGTGGTGGTTTCGAACAGCATGAAAGGACGATAGCACCTCCTCGCGGATTAAACGTTCATTTGAATGAGAAGTTCAAAGTTGCCTTTTGTGAAGACAATCAAGCGACAATTCACATTATTCAGACTGGAAATTCCGCACAGCTTCGTCATGCTGACAGAACTGAAAGAACTTCTTTGGCATGGCTTCGAGAACAATTTTCGAAAGGCTTCTTTAACCTCGTCAACGTCAATACAATTTATCAGGTTGCGGACATCTTGACCAAGCCGTTCACAAGCAAAGCAAAATGGGATCATGCTTGCAATCTTATTGGAGTACGGTGGGTGCAGTTGGATGGAAACGTTACAATAAAGCCAGCCCCCACTAGCGAAGCGCAAGCTTCTGCCGTTTCCACGCATGAAACGTACGATCGTTTTCTATGCGAGTTTTGCTGTTCAGATGATTTCAAGCTCGGCGACAAGTCAAGGTTATCCGCGCATGGTTGCGAGGTGTTAAGAGTGCGCTGGTTGCCGATACTTTGCAGCGGGTATTTGATGAGGTGCAGGGTTTCAGGAACAATGTCAAGTCCAAAACACCGCTCTGTGTGATGGTTCATGCTTCACTTCCGTGTACGGGTGGATGCCCCTGGAACAATATCAATGGTCAGACTCAAGAAGGCCAAGAAAAGATCCAGGAGCACAAAGCGTTGTTTCGCAAATTGTTGAAGCGGTTGGACAAACTTATCACTATGCTTCGACAACTTGACATTGTGCTTGTGGTCAACATGGAACTTCCCAAGCTCTGCAGTTATTGGAAGAATTATTTTGTGCATGATTTTCGCGTGAAGTATGAGATGGTCAAGTACAATTGCGACGGATGCATGTTTGGCGTTGTTGACAAGGATCGAAATTTGTTGCAAAAGTCATGGACTGTTGATTCTTCCTGTGAATCATTGGCCAAATTGCAACAATACAAGTACACAAAAAATCATGGACAGTCCAGGGGGGCGGCCCTCAAACGTGCTGAGTCCTACACGCATGAAATGACTGACCTGATCCGTGAGTGTTTCTCTGAGTTTGCTGACAGCGTGAAGATTGTCACTGCTAGTTCGGCTCAGAAAACAAGTCGTGCGCTCGTTGCTCTTCAGCTTCCCACACCGGTAGCCGCAACGGCTGCTTACAACCTCGGGGAGCATTCAGAGGCTCTTCAATCACGGGAGGACCTTCTGCGCCCCATCAAGTTGGCCAAGTTCCGCAAGGAAGTGCCGCCGTGGCAGCGCTTGGCAGCAAAGCCGCTCCGGCGACGCCCAAGTGCACTGCAACGGCTACGCCAAAGGCACAGGCGAAGCCAATGCCAAAGTCAGTGGCGTCGGATGTGCGGGGGGCAGCCCCTGCCGGCAGTGAATTGCCAGGCAAGCCCGGCGGCGCCGTGACCTTCCGCGGCCAGCAGTGCGAGGCAAGGATTCTCGCCGGCACGATTCTGAACATGCCGAAGTTCCTCAAGGGAGAGCCCGCGTCGACGGACAGAAGCTCCACTTTGACCGGAATGTTGCGAGGCTGGTTTCAGGAGCGTCGGCCGTTGGACTTTGATGAGAACTACTTCGTTGATGCGCATCAGCTGTGTGACAAGTTTAACAGGAAGACCCGGAGCAACATCGGGTGCAAGACTCTGTTGAAGATCTTCGCCAGCGACCCCAAGTGCCGATTCACGATCCTCGCGATCAAGGATCCTTCGGCCGCTGAGAACAATCAGGAATGGGTCGTCATCAAGGTTCGTGCAAGCCAAGGCCACGCCACTGATGGCGACATCAGCCGGAATCAGTTCGCGCTTGCAAAGGCCGTCTTCGGGAATCACCTCCCACAGGACGCCCGCAAGGCCGGTCTGACGCTTTCGCGGATGAAGGATGCCCCTGGCAAGTTGTCCCATCGGACCAGCAAGGCCGCGGCGGACAGCATTGTACGAACGGGCGTTGCCCAACGCCGGAGTCCGTGCCACTATGCCCATTGAATTGGTGATTGACTTCAAGTATGCAGTTGAGCAGGGCGTGATCTTCTTCCTCTCCGAGTCCAATGTCATGCTGACGTCCGACATCGTGCCCAACCACGCAATCCTCTACTACACGGACGGAGCTACTGGCGAAGTCCTTGGAGGAACACCCTCCGTTTGGAGGCGTTGGAAAAGCAGACGAGTGTCGAATCGCTTGCCGCAAGGCAAGCCGTCATCGTGACATCGGATGAGGCCTTCCAGACTGACAAGGAGGGAAACAGGGTCAAGAACCCCGAAGAGGAGCTGACAAATGAGGACACTGCTGCTAGCTCAACTCGCCCGGGCAACCCGAGGCTGATCGAGAGACATCTTCGTCGGCTGTCAGGTTCAAAGCCTTCGCCATGCCTATTCGCTACACCGACTGTGCAGCCTGTGGAGAAGATATGATGCAAGGGCAGTTAAAATGCCAACGCTGCGGGCATGGGGCAAAGGAGACGACGACGTCCAGTTGTTTCGGACGGCGAAGAGGCGAACTCAAATGCTCGAAGAAGTTTGTCATCGAGTTGGCAAAAGCATCAACCAGCTCATGATTGGCGACTTCAAGGGGCACACTGATGTCTCCAAGCGTGGCGCAACCTTGTTCGAGGCCAAGCAGATTGAGGCTGGGGTACAACAACGCCGTCGATCGCTTCGAGGATGGTCGAGCAAGGGCATCAGCGGGACAGTTGTTCCAGATGTCCCTCTACCGCTTTTGCGTGCTCCCTGAATTTCCTCGTACTTATGATCAGAGGCTGTTGGGAGTCGGGCCCGGGTACGGCACGAAGGGCTATCGCTATGTTCGCACTGTTGAACATCCTCCCGGGAATGAGGAGCATCGTCACCTTTGGCGGGCCGTTTCCGACGCCCCGGGCAACCGGAGCCGAGAACCTCGAAGCCGAGATCCGTGACATCTGCGCGAGGGCGACGAATGACGCCAAAAGGCTGGCGCAGCGCAATCAGAAGCAAAGCGCTGACGATCGAGCTCGTGGGCACGCTCAGCCGTCCTCCTCTTCCTCCGCAGCTTACCGAAGCCGAAGCTGGAGGGGCTGGAGCGATCGCAGCCGGGGCAACTGGGATTGGTCATCCTGGGGCTCGCGAGATTGGTCATCGGGCAGGCGGTGGTGACGGCAATGTACACCACAAAGGAGCACTCGTGAGAGACGGTAGCCAGGGCGGATGTGTATCGTCCATTTTCAATGTGCCACGGATGAATGTCAAATCATAGCGGGTTGCAAAACATGCCGGATATTTTCGTTGCTGTACCATCTCAAAGGAGGGGGCTGTGGATTCAGGTTCCAACCCTATGCATGTGTATGCTCCGCCTGCCATAGACTTGTGTGAGAAGGTTGTCAACGGTTCGCTGCTGCCTAGGCTTCCCCATAGGTGGCCTAGGCGTGATGACGCATCTTGGTCATGGGTCTACTCTGCAGGCGTTGCTGAAACAGCTCAACGCAACGCGGTTTCACCGGAGCATGAAATGTAGCACAAGACCTCCTTTTTTGAACACTTACATGCCATGCGGTTAGCATGCGCTCCTGATCATTGTTTCAAACATGTTTGCGCGCAAAGTCACATGCGTTTCGTTGCCCTGAGGGTCCACTCGATGAGTTTTCAAGCCGCTGCCTCTGAATCATGGGCATCAGCATATGGGCTCTGTGTGAAGCAACAGTTGCAGCTGCGCTGGATTTGTCCTCACTTCGATTGGTCTGAAGGGGCAGCTATGAGTTGTTGAGCCCACGTAGAGAACCCTGTTCTAATTCATGCATCGGAAAGGGCAATTTGAGGACCCTGTGATCGATCGAGGAGCACAATCAGTCTTGGAAGTTTTGCACCTGTTGAAGCCAAGCAATCTGCTCAAGCCATGAAGCTAAACGCGACTGTGGCTTGCAGAAGGCAATTTGTCGCGACCAATGCACTCTGAGGCTCGGGTGTGGCCGGATGCAACTGCCGAAGAGGTTGGGGAATTCAAGGCTTTCCTGGTGCTAGAGTGCTTTGGCGCAGGTTGTTGAGCAGAGACGCGCCCAGTTTTTTGTTTAATCTCTGTCGACAAGTGCAAACATGGCTGCAGGGCGAGATGACGATCGTGAAGACAAAGCGCATCGCAGCCATCAACATGCCTTTCTATCCGGACCCAATTAGCTGAGAGCGCCGTCGTGCGCGAGCGCATTTAATATTTCAGACGGTGACTTCCAAAGGATTAGCCAAGCGAACAATATTCACTTGGAGAGTGGAATCTGAGCGCTTCCCGGCTACTTGAGTGGTGGTATGGGTAGGCAGCGCTCAAGGAACATGATGCGCATGGCGAGGATGCAAGGGATTACGCATTTGCAGTGTGCGATTGAGGCATTTAGACAAGAAGCACGCGTGATGTGGAAATTATGGGCCGCAGACGCTCAAAAAGCCACGCTACTATTCGGGCCCAGCACAGATTTGGAGTGCTTTCAGACTGGAACGACAGCATATTCGTGAATCCTTTGGCCACTAAGCCAGCTTTCCTGGAGCGCCGAGCACACCTGGTTCCGAGATTCCAACTGTTTGGATCCGTGTGCTTGCAGGACCTCCCAGATCAGCTTTGCTTCCTTTTCGTGGTGGATGCCAACAAAGACGTTCGGCCCATGCCTTGATCTCAGCCTCTGGGTGCCATTGCTGGTCAGATGTTCCTTCTCAGAAAAAATGAAAACAATCTGGCGTTCATTCTGGGAACCTTAGACAACCGCCTCTATCAGTGTTTCACCAACGGTTTCTGCAGTGGGCAAAGCATCGCCATGTTAGGGCTGAAGCAAGAGCAATTATCTCAATTCTCTCCATGAAGTTGCATCGCCACAGCGCTATTCCCGGGCACTGGCATAGGGCTGGAGGACTAGCGCACTCTGCAAAGCAACGCTTGGAGCGCAGACTTCTGTACTCTGCTGCGCCTGCGAGGCGGAACTTTTACTTCCCCTCGGTCTTTAACAGGGCGCTTGCTGGACAAGGCCAGTCCGCATTTTGTTCCTCAAGTGTCTACGATGTTTGGATTCTATGTGCAAGTTGGTAGTGGTGGTTGAAGAGGTACAAGTGATGGTGGCGGTGGTGGTGGTGTTGTTGGTGGTGGTGGCGGTGCCGGTGGTGGTGATGGTGGTCGTGGCACTCGTAGTGGTGGTTATGGTTCGAGTTGGTGACTTCCTGCTTTATCTTGCTCGGGCAGGTTTTTGGCAGGCTGATGAGGACTGCTTCTCTGACCAAGCCAATGGCCAAACGAATTGGATGAAATCTTCAACTGGATCACCCACATGTAGCTTGCGGCTTAGGCGCCTTAGCGGAGCAGAGTGGGTGCCACTGAAGGTTAGGACCATGTGGTCAGTCTATGCGGTGGTTTTCAATATGTGTTTCATCCGATCAGACGGCGCCTCGGCCATTTCTGCAACACACACGGTGAACAGGAGCAAGCTCCACTGGAAGCTGACAGGCCTTACCAGTTCCAGGCCAGTTGGGCTTTTGCCCTATTGCATGGCCTCCGGCCTGGTTCTGTGGGGGCTCACCGGGGGCGAGAGTGTTGCCGGGGGGGGGGGGGCAGACCGACACACAGCCACAGACGGGGGGCAGAGACAGACACATCGACACAGACAAAGACGTATACGAAGAAAGACACAGACAGACAGACACATAGGCACACGCCCGCACAGACAGACACACGCAGGTAAAGATACAGAGACACAGACACGCACACAGACACAGACACGGAGAAATCAACACAGACACGCACACCAACACAGACTGCGACAGAGACACAACCACAAACTCGTATATATACACACACACTTACACGCACAAAGAGACACAAACGCAACCACAAGACAGACTGAGACGCCGGCTGAGACCCAGGCAGAGATCCAGAGAGACTCAC
Organism: Effrenium voratum; assembly: GCA_963377175.1. Classification (NCBI taxonomy): domain Eukaryota; class Dinophyceae; order Suessiales; family Symbiodiniaceae; genus Effrenium; species Effrenium voratum. Next base: position 137,897 of record CAUJNA010000689.1, on the reverse strand, counting down.
GCACTTGCAGCGATACAGACACACACACAAGTTCAGAAATCCAGCAATCCAGGAATTCAGAAATCCAGAAATGCAGGAATCCGGGAATCCAGAGATCCAGGATCCACCCACTGAAGGTCGAGATCCTTCATAGGAGACATCGCCCAAGAGCTCCGGAACCAAGGATGGTGTACCGGAGCTATTGGGGGCTGAGGCTTAGTCTTTGGTACGCGCCTCGTGCTAGGTCAACGTTCGTTTGCTAGCCAGACTCCATGCCTGGTCCAGAATGGACCATGCTTTTGGCATGGAGGCGGTGTGTTCTGTGTTGATGTTGGTTTCTCTGTTTTCTCTAAGTTTGACAGGAAAATACGTCAGCTGGACTTCTGGATTTTTGGATTCAGGGCAGGTGGCACACTGCGTGGCAACACTTGTTGGACGTGTGTTCTGCTTGGCTGGAAGGCAGACCTGAACTGTTTTTGGCCACAGACATTCCTGGCATTTGGCGCTGATCTTGACAGACATGCTGGTCGAAGGGCATGCTGACTTCGGGCGAGAGGTGGCATTGGAAAGGATTGATTCTATGTGTAAATCGCCAGCCGATATCCCGATATGATATCCCCTTGTTGCTCGTATCGTTTGTGTCCCGGTATAGATTTCAATTACAATTGGCAAGAGCATCGTGCCCACTCTTCTTGTTGGACGATGCAAGCGCCATGTTGTTGCCACTCCTGCACAGTGCACAATTGTCCGCGCCTGGAACAAGGAACGGTATTCCTGTGCGCTTGGAGAGTCGCGGTTGCTGCTCAGCTCGCTTGGGCTTGAGATCTTGGGCTCAATTCTTGCGAGGCAATTGCCTATGACATTGATGATCGGATTGTCGAAGCAGCAGCCTCAGTGCAAGATGTATGACAGTTATGAACGATGCGCGCTGCGCGTTGCTCACACAGATTCAGTAATCGGCGTTGCCGAAAACCAACAACACCAGCTCAGAATGGGGAACATGCGGGGTTGCCATGCGATATTTGTTTGGAGTCCGGGGACTGGCGGGTCACACATGCAGCTGAAGGTATCAGCATGGTCGAGACCTACCATGATTCAGCGTCGCAGGACACTGCCATGGCCAAGCAGTGAAAGCATCCATCATTCTATTGTCCCAAAGCTATGACCAACCTAACTATCAGATTTGATGCAACAAGTCGGCCGTTCTTGTTTCGGGTTTGGCGCTTTGGGTTCCAGTTCGAGGGTGACGCGTGAAAGAAGCTGTAGTCTTTAGCTGAATGCGTTGAGAAGTTCACAGAAATGCGTGGTGCGGCTCACGAGGCTCACGAGGCTCACCGGGTTGCTTATGGGTTGCTTGCAGCATTTCACGCACTGCCTCGGAGTTGGCGCTGAGACTTTAGGAGATTTTCAGAGCTACCGCTGCTGCTGTGGCAAGCCTTTGCTGGATTCCAGTGGCCGCCTAAGCGCTTAGTCATGTGACAGAACCAAGGCAACAAACCAGTCAGAAGGAACAAGAGCTTCTGTAACATCTGAACTCGATGACTGTCGCTGTGACTTGCCGGTTCTGCGCATGGCACCTTAACTGGAGCCCGCCAAGGACCAGCCGCAAACAGAAGCAAGAACATGGCGCTTCAAAACACCCCGACAAATGCGTGCCCTTCACTGGGCCCAGGTTCCTTGAGCATAGACATGAAGCCCTGAATTGTCAATCGCGAGCGACCCAGCAAACGCCGCGAATCAGCAACTGGTTGCCCACGATTTAGGAAGTACGATAACGCGTTGTTTGTTGTTTGTGTTGTTTGTAACTTTGTTTTGTTTGCCTATTGTTTGTGCTGTCGGCTGTTTGTTGTTTTGTGTTGCTGCTGTTTCTTCGTGGTGGTTTGATACTTGTTGGCACGCTAGCAAAGCTTGGTACATGTCAGCCACATAAGCCCGTTTGTAAGTGGAACAACAGTTTTGCGGACAGCCACATCAGCTCGTCGCAGTCGCAGTTCTTTGGGGCCTTATTCATATGACACCCGCGCAGCATCACCTTCAACTGGACATCGCCGGCATGCACCAATACGGCACTGCACGGTGGCGCAACTGCGTCAGCCTTTGAGCCGGTCGAAGTAGCCGCAAAACGCGTCCCAGCGCCGAGCATCGCCGTTCCGAGACACGCGCAACACGTTGGCTGGACTGCTTCGTTTCAGCGCCAGCCTTGCAAGCTTTCGCTCGGCTGATCATGCTCTTTCTATGGACGCTCTTTTGCTTTGCCAACGAGCTTGCCCGATCGTTGAGGTCGAGTTCCTTAACAAATTTCATGAGTGAGCACACCGTGGTGCTCCCAAAAGAGCCAACAATGCTCATCACGCCTGCGCCTCAGTGCTGACATGCCGTTTGGAGCTTGGGCATCTAGCGCTTATTTCACCGTGACGTGTTGAGGCTGAAGAATTTGCGCTTGTCACTGCCTCAAGTGCGGGACGTTTGCATTTGCCTTCTCTTTGGTGCCGTGCGAGAGACTCCTCTTAAACTTTCCTGAGCCAGGTGCATTTCCGCTGATGCTCCATCGCTGAAGGGAGCTCCGCCTGCACCAGTGGGGCGCAAACCCAAGGCCTACCAGGCCCGGCCGGCCCTGGCTTTCTTGGATTCGAGTCAGCGGATTGCATGGATACCCGGATACCCGTCCACTTAAGTTGTTCAGCACCAAGCGTTCATTGGATTCATGGCACACCTTTCGAAGCGGGCAATTCAACAAATTGGGCTCGAATCCTCAGTGGCGTTGGCAAGGTCCAGCTGTACTTCTCCATCTCGGGAGGCTCGATGAAGGCGGCTGTCAGCTGCCTGGAAGTCTTCATCCGCAGTCAAAATGTCGAAATCAATAACAAATGCACAAGACGCAATGGCACGAGATTTCTGGGCAACATTCCTGAGGTTTGACACACGTTGCATCCGGACAACGCGCTTCTGGGCATCGTACTTCTGATTCAACCGAGCTGCCTTTGTGACGAAGGCTTTTCAGCGCATACCCTGGAACACTTTCAAGAAGCATTGGCACGCATGCATCATGGCACGTGGGAGTGCACTCCCGAGCAATCCCAAAGCTTCGAAGACAGTGTCAGCCTGCTTGAGCAGTGACTCTAGCGCACACACAACACAGCGCTGCGTATAATTCAACAATTAAAGCATCTCTCTCGGCGATCGCTGCAGTGTCGACTTCTCCAAAGTGTGGAGAAGTCGTCGGACTTCGTGCTACCATTTTGGTTGCATTATTCAGTGAAGAAAGTCCCTCGACATGAAAGACGCGCGCACAAGAGTGCAAGAGTGCACCTACCAGGATCATAGATACACCCTAGCCAGCTGTGCTCGTTTCTGCATATGATGAAGCATTTTGTGTGACATGAGCGACCTTTGTTATGCGACCTGTCTGCGATTGCCATGTCACAGCCGGTCAGGTAGCGCTGTGGTGAGACTTGTTGGCCCAGTTGGCCCTTCCCCACTGTGGCACGGCTGAGTTCCAGAGGGAGTGCATCCGCAGCGGATCTGAGCGCACTCAACCTGAAGTCCAGGCCAGGAGGCGCCAATTCGCCATGAATTGCCTTCTGCAAACCATATTGCAACACTGCCAACTACTGCCAACACTGCAAACCATGCTCCAGTTTGGCAAATCGCCCTCAAAGGAAGCGTCGCTCTATTGCGCTTTGAACCCCCTAGATCCGTGTCAGCTCGAACATCCATCGAAAGTCTAGCAGCCAAGCAAGTGCCGTGTAGCGCAAGAGCTTGCTGGCTTCACTTGAGTCCTGCTTTTCCGAAGGAGAAGCTTCGGTAATTTCTTTAATGATTGCAGCTTTGCAGGTGGTAGGTGCAGTGGGCATCCGTCCTGCGCATTGTGTCGAGAGGAATAGGTGAAGAGCAAATGCAGCGCACAGCACGCATTGCAAGTGGTGCTGTTGTGCCAGCCTTGCGCTCAGAGCAGATTTTCCCAAGCCCCAGTCGTGCGTTGCGTTCTTGCGGCACAGATCTCTCTTGTGAAGTCTGCTTACCTTGTGCGAAAATAATGTTTCTCAGCCTTCAGAGAGAGTCTATTGTGACGGTGCATTCGGACCTGACAGCGCCTGCAGCCAGGCTGAAGGCAGAATTGACAGGGATCACCAGTCACAGACAGGAGATTCACGCCTTGGAAACAAGAAACAAGCATGTATTGTTTCCATGTTTGACGACCTTTCGAAGCTCTCCCTCACCAACTGGGTCCGCAGATGCATAGGTTGAGAAGAAACCAAAGACCAATGGACCGCAAAAAGAATTGCGAGCTCCTTTCCTTTTTTGGGTTTTGGAAACAATAACGTTGGTGAATTATAGTGCAGAATGAACGTAAGCAAGCCGCAGATGGATGACGGTGAGAGCTTGGGAATGAGAGAGTGAGGGACAGATAACGGGTGGCGAACATCCATCATGAGTCAATCATGAGTTAGCAAGGAAGCGGTCAGAAGAGTGAGAGATGAGCATGACCTCCCCTTGCCATCGCTTGTAAGTTCCCATTGCTTTAGGAGGCCGTGTCTTACTGCCAGGCTACCGCGGCGGTGCCACTCCCCTCACAGGATGAGCGAAGGCAGCAGCGCAAGCGCTGGGCTTGGTCGAAGGCCCGCAGCCGCAGAAAGCGTTTGAGTCTTTAATCCGATTGCTATCTATTCGAGTCTGTGTGGCGGGTGACTGACGGCAAACGATTGGCTGGATCAACTTAAAGATATTATCTTGAGCTGGCATCGGGAAGCGCCGGTGAAGTCGAAACAGTTCTGATGCAACTTGGTTTCGGCCAATGTCGAGTCAATGAGTCAAATGCCAGCTTTTCCCAAGAAATGGTGAGCTCGTGCGTCGTGCTGTTTGTATAGACGAATCGTGCCTTTGCGCCTTTCAGTGTCTTAGAGTTGTCTTTTCGAGTTTGAGGGTGCTTCTTCCACAGACTTGGCAGGAATTGCCCGAGGGGCTGCCTGACAAGGGCTTCAAGCAGAGCGAGTGCCTAGCTCAGGGCACGTCTGCTGGAGAGGACAGTTCTATTCATGTAGCACAGCACACAAAGATTTCAAAAGGAACAATTCCCAAACCATTAGTCCTGGAACCCGATGCATCTTCCTGGAAGCAATCAAATGACACGCTGTTCTGGTGGAAGACACTGGAAACGTGCTTGTGTTTGCTAGTCCCAGCTGCACACTTTTTACCTTGAGGTTCATTCCTCTTGAGAAGATTCCGGGGCAGTTGAGTTTGGAGGTCGGCAGCGGCCCTAGCTTGCCGCAAGCTCTCGCCAAGCCAGCCGCAAGGGTCCCTGCGTACTGCGAATGAATTTATCGAGCCAAGCAGTCCAAGCAGTGCGCAGGAATGACGCATTTTGATCTGCCTTTGAGCCGGCAACCATGTGCGGTTTGATGGAGTTTTGTTGCAGGCAACGATCTTCGGAAGAAGGTGAAGATCGAGATCATTGTCACTTCGCAGGAACCCTGATCAGTTTGCGGCTGCCAGACAAACATGATAGAATCAAATTTGGATGAAGAAGTTTTTTTGAGCACGCTTAGAATTCATCACCTCCATCATGTCTCTGGTTGCGTGTCTCATCAAGTCTTTCCTCACACCTTGCGTCTTGTCTTGTCGGCGGGTCTCTCGTCACGTTTCTCGTCACGTTTCTCGTCACGTTTCTCGTCATGTCGCGCCTCACTTTGCGTCTCGAGTCACTTCTCTTGTTACTCTTCTCGTCATGTCCCTTGTTGTCGCCGCTCCCGTCCAGCCTCTCATCAGGCAACTCGGCGGCTCCTGCGGCTCCTGTTATATCTTTCGTCCCTCCTCTCTCGTGACGGCTTCAGTCCGGGCGCTCGTCACGCGTTTGGTCACGTCTTGCAACATGTCTGTGGTCAACTCACGTCTCACCACATGTCTCTTGTCGGGTTTGTCGTCATGTCTCTCGTCCTGACGTCTCTCGCCACATATCTCGGCGCGTCTCCTGTCAGTTTGTTCGTCACTCGTCACGACTCGTCACGCATCCATGTCTTCTGTCACGTCTCTTGTCACGCTCTTGTCACGCTCTTGTCACATCTTACGTCGCGTCTTCCGTCACACTACACGTCATGTCTTCGTCGCGTCTCCTATCACGTCTTACGTCAAGACTCTCGCGACGTCTCGCACAACGTCTTTCGTCACATTGTCTCACTATGTGTCACAGGGCATGTTTCGCGCCGTCGCCCCCCCCATCAAGAATCTCGTCGCGTAGGTCGTCGCGTCTCGTGTCACGTCTCTCGTTGCGTTTCTCGACGCCTCTCGCGTCACTTTGTTCTTCATGTCTCTCCTTGCCTCTCTCACATCTCTGGTAATGTCTCTCGTCGCACATCTCCTCACGTGTTACTTCGCAATTTTCCTCTCGCATCGTCACGTCTCTGTCTCATTATGTCTCATTTCGTCTCTTCTCACGCTTCACGTCAATCTACCACAACATCTGCAAGCTCCAAACTACTGCGTTTGCCGCGAAATCTAAGCTTCACAGTACTGCGCCTGCCACAAAAATTGACCACAGCGCTCCAAAGTGTTGCGCCTGCCAACACGTCGCTCTAAGCGCCTGTCACGCGCAGTGAGCTCCCCACGAACTCAATATCCTGCAAAGTAGTGCGCCTGTCGCGAAATCCAATCTTGACGCGATTGCGACGCGTTTCCAGGACTAGCACAAAACTGTGGCACCAGCATAATTAATTTCGACCGCCAAACGGAGCTGATTGAATGACAGGGTCAACCAAAAGGACCCGCGCGCAAAGGCTTGCGCGCGCCCGCCAAGCAATACACCCCAGAACGACAGACCTGGCAGTGCAAATGAGCCACGATCCATCCCGCGTAGACGAAGGTCAGTGTGGGGCGGTCCCAGCCAGAAATAGGAGCGGCCGCCTTTTACTTTCCTGACATGGATTTGGGTAGCCAGTTGTAGTGCCAGATTTTGATTGCGAAGTTCTGAAGCACAGCGAAACGACATCCAACGTTGCGAAAGACACGTTTTCACGCGCAGGCACAACGCTTTCAGCGCTTCAAGATTCATTACAACGTCGCGTTTCGCCAAAATTCCAACGGCACGGCGACTTTCCGACGCAGCAGGAACTCTTGCTGCGCCTTTTGTGACACACTTTGCCCAAGCAGCACATTGGCGCGTGCGCGAGTGAAGAATTGCACCAATGCACCCGTAACTTGCACCGCAACAGGCCCAGCATATTGATAGAATTGCAAAGAGCGACCCTGTGTCTCCTTGACACCCCTCTTGAGCCACAAGGGTCATTGAACTGCGGACTGCAGCTGCGTGCGCAATGGGAGGTTGCTTCGATTCTGTTTCTTATTCAACTGTGTAGTCTTACTAGCGGGTGCCCAAAAGCGGGCGCACCTATTTAGTCGGACCTGCCCCGGTGACTTGATGCTCGCTGGCAAGGATGGGGAAGAAACCGCCGCAGCCGAATGGAGGGGCACGTGGCACCACTTGTATGTCACTCAGTGGCGCAGTGGCGCAGGGGAAGGGGACCTCATTTTTGAGACACCGGTTTGGAGCGCAGCTTTCCATGCATGACTGGCTCAGAGGATGGGACTGCTCGCGCATCCACGGATTGAAACAGGTGGTTGTGGCATTTTGCACATGACAAAGATGATGGCCATTTAATTCCAAAGGCGGTTAGGCGAAGGGACTGTTTTGTAGCGGATGAGATGTTTGATGGCTGTGACTCCTACGGAAATTGGCGCAAGTGTTGCCACACACCTTGAACTGAGGCTGGAAGTCCTGTTTTACAGCAAACCACGAGCTTCGCAGAGCCACTCTTTGTACGTGCCGTGGGCTGCAAAAGATGAAGGGTGGAGAGAAGGGCATGAGCAACCACAAGCCAGCGCCCTGAATTCCCTTGACAGTGATTTTGGTCGAGCAAGCGAGTTTGCAATTTTGTCAGCAGTCAGGTGTCAAGGGCCCCACCGAATACCTCCAAGGAAAACCAAATGCTTGCCGCGAGTGCCGCTTTGGTAGGTTGGTACCTCGCGTCAGTCCCTTTTTGTCGTGCTTTTGCTGGTTCGAGATCTCAACAAAATCGAAAGACATCAATACCTGGAACCCGGATTTAAACCTGAAGGTGTAGCGATGCATTTGATCGGAATTAGGTCGCAGTGCAAGACAGTGCATCCAGTGACAGTCGAGCACTGGTGCTTGACCGGGAGTCAAATGTCGGGGAGACAGCCAGGAGGCTCAGCTGGTCATGCGGTCTGGCTTGATACCTGCGGCGGGGAGCCTGAGAGAAGCGGGTTTCACGGATGCTGAAGACTGTCAAAAGCTGACACTGATGATATCTTATGATAACAGGATCTACGACGTTTTTGCGATAGTGCCTTCCGCCTGCTCTTTCTCATGTCGGCCTTTGCTCATGAGCATCGCTTCTTGTGAGTTGTTAGCATGATATTGGCTTCAACAAAGTAGCTTCTTGTGGGGAGCTGGACTAGACCCTTGTTGTTTGCAGTGGAAACCATATAATTCTTTTGAGATCAGCAGATCTCTGGAGCTAGATGCTAGCGTCGCTTAGAACATGCCAGAACAATGCATTGGACCTCTCCCAGGCAGTCCTGACCACCACGGTCAAGATTGGCGACCTGGCACTGTTTATTTGTTTTCTCCCCAACCTCAATGCAGGGCATGGCTGGCCAGGTAGTGCAAAAGAGGAGCCGGCTTTCGTTGCAAAGGCAAGTAGTAAGATGCACCCATTTGCTTGTGAAAAGGAACGGCATCAAGTTGTTGCAGCTGGTTTGTTAGGATTCGATTGCTTTGCAAACTTGGATGCCCTACGAGGCAACACCTTCCTGACATCTACTTCACGCGTGAGCCTTGGATCACTCTCCGTGCAGCTTGAATCAGTACGCCTGCAAGGTGCACACTTGCGTGCGGTTGGTGACCAGTGTGCTCTGTCATTTTGCTTGCGATCCTCCGGAGAACTATTCTTCGCCATAGCCATGTCGATTTAGCCATGCGCAGGCTGCTCTTGATGATTCTCTAGCCATGGACGTTTTAGATTGTTAACCATATACAAACAAGCATTTAAAACCATGCATAAATGTGGCATGGTTGGGGCGCATGGGGGTTTGGGACGTCAACTCTTTTGGTTCCGTCAGGTTCGGTGTTCGGTCAAATGCGCAAGGGGAACAGAGGATCAACTGATCCTTCACTTCGGGGAACGGAGTCATCGAAGTCGAGCGGGGCGAACTTGAGTCTCGGCTTTTTGTGAATCGTTCTATGTGGGCAACTTCGTCCTTATGCTAGTGGGATAGATAACATTCCACTCCGGCTTGTGCTGAATGAATTGGTTCGTGCTTGCTAGATGTCAGGATTGTGTGGGCAGACACATCGTGGGCGGACTCACAGACGGAGCCGAGACAAACCCACGATGGGCGATGATGGACTCACGACGGACTGGCAACCGGCCACGACGGGCCGGGCCCACAACGGCCACGATGGGCCCAGCCCGCGACGGGCCTAAAAAACCTCCGACGGGCCTACCGCGCAGCCCACGACAACACGCCGCGACCACCGCACCACAAAAGGTGCCACGACGGACCTGCGTCGTGCCTACCGCCGCGTCGACAGAAAGAAAGATGTTCGAGAAGAGGCGACAGCCAGCAAAGCGCCACGCAGCAAAAGCCAGACCCAGAGGGTCCGCGTTAAAAAAGTAAACCCGTGAAAATGAAGATTGATATCAGTGGCTCTGGTGTGTTTTTGCCTTCGTTTTGAAGGACTTGAAAAGTGAAAAAAGAGTGATAGCTTCTCGAAAAAGAACTGATCATTTTTCATGGTGGTTTGTACCAGAAGATCCGTCCTTTTTGGCAGGTCCTGACGAGTTGGCTGAGGAGTTGATCAAAGATATTCCAGGTGAGAGCTGCTGCATGTTTCTACCTTTAACCGGTGCCATATTCATGTCAGTCCTGGCAGTTGCACATATGTGGATTTTCAAGGCATTGCTCCAAGCAAGTCTTCCAGGCTAGCCAAAAAACTGGCCGCGCAAAAGGGGAAGCCTGACCCCTGCGCGTGTCAGCAGGTATGCCCTGCAGAAGGGCAAACATGATGCTAGTTGACCTCAAATTATCAACCCTCTCCCAAGAAAACACAAATCTTTTTGGACATTTTCATTGGCTTTTGTCATGAAACCGTTGATCTTGAAGCGTGTGCTTAAACGCATCAGAAACAGCCTTGCAGGCAAAGAACCACGTGTCGATGCAAACATAGCCATCGACAGCCAGAGACAGCCAGCAAAAAGCCATGCCGTTGACAACAGGCGACGGACGGCGGCCAGCAAAAAGCCACGTGTCGGTGCACGAAAAGCCCTCGACAACAAGGCAGCAGCCAGCAAAAAGTCCAACTTTGACATGAAGGTGAAGGATATGACGCACAAGAAAAGGATGAAGGACGATCAGGTGGACTTGCCCACCTACTTTCCAACATCATCGCCGACGCGCGTCACTTGTTCAGACTATCATCGTTGGGATTGACTCTGAGACTTTCCCCAGAGCAGATGAGCAGGGACTTCGGCGTTTTGGTCAGGACTTATTGCAATTTGTTCATTTTATGCGGCGAGTTTGATCTGTGGGCGAGAGCATCCATGGACTTTCATGCAGTTTGAGATTGAGTACTTTTCAGCAGTCTTTGCCACTTTGCTTCATCCCAAGCTGCAACTTTGTGCTGGTGGATCACCTTGCCACTTTCCCTGTAGAACCACATCACGGGCAGACTTCGACGCGCGGGCGTCAGTGGACGGGTTCAGTTTAGAACTTTGTCATGTCGCCGCGTTCAGCCATGTTGTTCTACACTTTCAATCATGGCTACAGCCGACACACTGGACTTTCAATCGCCCAGACCAAGCAGAACTTCATGTCTGCGGGGCTCAGGCCAACTTGACTACTTTTTTGGAGAAGATTTGGAATAGGTAGTTCTTGGACTTCCTCTACTTGATGACGCTTCAGTCAATCACTTTGATCAAGACAAGAAACGGCTTTCCAGTTGAGCGAGCTGAACCAGCGAGAAGTGGAACTTTCTTTGCCGGGCAAACTTGTAGGGGAAACCTCATGCGCGTGCCATTGGACTTTTTGTGTTGGCGTGTCCCGAACTTTGAACAGTGACAAGTGAGACGAGCTTCGCAGTTGTGCTTGAAGCCAGAATACAACTTTGGTTGAGCTGTTGATGGATTAAGCTATGAGGACTTTCCATCTGAAGCAGGAGCAACTTTTCAAGGTGACTTCGTTGGCGCCTGCATCAACTTCACTTGATGCTAACACATACAGGAGTTGAGCTCCCACCTTTTGCGTTCACTTGTGTAAGCTTACACCATGAGGAAAACAACTTTTGCAGGCTCATCACTTGCGGCTTTGTTTGTACAGACTTTGTGTTGTCTACATTCAACTTTGAATGTATCTAAGGGGGCGTGTTGCCTATGTCATAATGCACTGCCACTTTGGTGGCTCAAGACTTGCGCCAGAGAAAAGGTGCTGCAGACCTTGCGCTTACTTCGGTTTCTGTTTGGTGTGACTTTAGGTTCCTTGGATTTCTTTATTTTTTGTTTTTGGTGTGTATGCTTGTTTGTTTGTATGTTTGTTTCTTCGATTGTTTGTGTATCTTTGCTCGATTGTCTTCATGTGTGTGTGTGATTGTCCAAATGACGAGTCAACGCTTCTTCTGGACGGGTCATTTTGATTGTTTTGTTTTGCAGTGGCCCTTTTTGACCATGATTCCTGGCAGCTGCGCGTGGCTAAGAAAAATGGCGCGTGCCTATGAGCGCTTGTGATTGCGGCGAAGCATTCAGAGTTTGTTCGCAGCTAAGAAATTGTTTGCCGAATTTCAACGCGCGGGGTGTCCGCAAGAAATCGCGACTTCTTACCTGGACGTACCAAGTGCCATTAGTTGTGCTTGTTTCCAGTCATCGTGTGTTGGGTCGAGTTTGTCCCAGACGGCTCGTTCCAGCAATCCACCCTAAAAATCGGACTCATTTCGCAAGCCCCAACCTCCCAATGCTAAGTTACTCTTCCAAGAAAGCCAACACTAAGTGAACAATTTTCGTTGACCACAACTACTGTCTTGCTGGGGGTACATCAGAAATTGTAACTTATAGCCAGTTGCTGTTTTTAATGTTGAATCGACAAATCCAAATAATGGATAGTTGATTACCTTTCGTAGCAAACGGCAATGCTGATGGTTTTGCCCACAAAGGCGGAAGACGCAAATTGTGGGCAGGGCTGAAACATGAACTCTTGGGACTCTGCCGAAGCCATCTTTGTCTTGCCTCCAGGAAAATTTGGCAGAGCACGTGTTTACCGAAACTGAAAAGAAGGGAGATTCGTGCTCAAGATGTTGATGCTAGCTGAACAAAATTGTCACAGACCAAGTCACTTGGAAAGTGTGCGTTTGGAAGCCGAGCCGGCCTAAGTTGAGCAAGTTCAGAATGTGCATGTTGAAGGGTTTGAGTGACAGCTGTGCGTTGCGTCCGCTCTCATAGGTTCCGCGCACAGCCGCAGCGCTCGCCCTGCTTTTTTGCAAATGACGGAGGCCCAGAGCCGGGGATCTCTGAGCAGTACCCAGATTTGTTTGCCAGCGTCCGCCGGATGCTCAGATCAAACCAATGGAATGAGAGTCGCCAACCAAGCGAGGATTCGAACTTGGGAAGTGGCTCAGGAGTTGCGAGTTGAGCGTTGCACAGCTGTGAGACCCTGCTTTTTTCACACGTTGGTACAACACATCTTACACACACATATCATAGATACAAATATATATTGATATTCTCAGCCTGCTTGGCCCCTCATTCTATCAGACAAGTTTCCTCTATTCTGCAAAAGTCCTGGTTGGCATAAGGGGCCTTGAGAGGAGCTGTCTTCACTTGCAGGTCATTACGTATAACCGTCTGGGTTTTGTTGCAGCTGAAACTTAAATCAATTCCTCCTATTTAAAGCTAGAACTTATAGAAGTTGATTGTTATTAAGTTCTACTCAAATTCAAGTTGACCTCAATCAAATTCCTTTTGGAAAAGGATTCTAATCAAATTATGTCCCTATTCAACATATTAACACAAAGTATGCGCATGGAATTCATTTTGGAAAGTTCTTCATTGAATTCGTATTCTGAACTGTTTGTTTCATCTCCTGTTCAACCTGCTTTTGAAATCAACATCCTTTATGGTATAAGGAGCCAAGGCGGCCTTGTAAGGATCTTCGCAAGCAGCTTTGAAAAATGCACAAGGACAAGGAGCTTCAGGAGCTTTACAAGGATCTCTTTTGCTTGTCCCACATTAGAAGCTGCAAGGAGGTTCCCAAATAGACTTGTAAGGAGCTTTATGCGGAGCCCTGGAAGGAGAATCTTCTAGAACCTTTGGAGGCTTGAGCCAAGAATTTAACGCCAGCTAAAATTCTGCTCTGAATTCGAAAAGCTATTTGAACGCTGCCCTTATTGACAAACCGAAGCAGTTAAGCAACTTCAAGACACAATGAGTAGATTGTTGTTTTTGGGGTTGACCACAAAATGGTACCCGGTATTTGCGTGTTCTTCTGGGAAAACAGCCTATTTCGACAGACATTCTGGACGCTTCAGGCACGGTTGAATCTTCAATTGGTTTTAACCCAAGCTATTCAAATGTCAATCAGTTTCAGGTGCTACATGTGTGCCAAAAAGTTGCGACTTTCGAGCTGGAGCTGCCAGAGGAATTTTCATGAAAAAGTCCTACTCAAGCGAAAAACTTTGCAGTTTTGAAATTGTAAACCAACAGAACTGAAATTGTCTTTCATTCTTTCAGAGGCAGGAAAGGTGCTAGAAGGTGGGGGTGAGGACAGGTTCTTGCTAGGTAGAAAGACTGACTGACAAGATGAGACAGATAGATAGGACACATAGATGGAGAGACAGATGATCGGTCTATCGGTCACGAAAGAGAGACAGATGGATAGGAAGATGGATACACAGATTGGACAGGTTTGTACAGAGATTAGATGAGTAGATATCTAGCCAGATAGACAGACAGCAAGAGAAAGAGAAGTATGTGATCTATGCAAAGAAGTTTCTCGACGCACAGGCATGGACGAACAAGAGGAGAAAGAGAGGGAGAGAGAGAGAGACAGAGAGAGAGAGACAGAGCAAGAGAGACAGAGCAAGAGAACAGGACAGAGAAGATAATGAAAAGGAGAAAGACAAAGACTAAAAAATACAGGAGCGAAAAACTAGAGCAAAATAAGAAAGGAAAAAGAAAACGAACAGCAAACAGTCAGAGACAGAGAGCGAGAGAGAATGAACAACAAAGAGAAATGGGAAGAGAGAGAGAGAGAGAACGCGAGCCTGTGTGTCTGTGTGTCTGTGTGTCTGTGTGTCTGTGTGTCTGTGTGTCTGTGTGTCTGTGTGTCTGTGTGTCTGTGTGTCTGTGTGTCTGTGTGTCTGTATGTCTGTGTGTCTGTGTGTCTGTGTGTCTGTGTGTCTGTGTGTCTGTGAAGGATAACTAAGGTTCTTTTATGTTGAAACTTCCCACCCTAGGTGTATGCACAAATTCATGTCTATATGCGTGGTATGATGTGTGTTGTATGTGTGTGTGTGGAAGTTCTGCTGCACGAGAATCCCAAACCATATGACGCTTGTGCAGCTCTTGCTCCTTCACGTGCACTTCTCATTCCTTTGGAACGAGTTGCGTGGAGCAGCAATGGGACAGTCAGATGAAGATTGCAACGCTTTGAATAGGAGGGATAGTATATTTAGTTGCATTGATCCATACTTAGAAAATTCGAAGCAAATTTGGCTCTTATTTATAAATTTAAACTGGAGGCAAAGCTTAAATGGTCCAAAGCAGAATAGTATAGTATTGTAGGACCACGCAGGCAACGCAACACAACGCAACAACGCAACGCCACGCAACGCAACGCAACGCAACGCGACACAACTGAACAGAACAGAACGCAACACAACGCAACGCAACGCCACGCAAACAAAGTACTGTATATTTACACATCACGGACGGAAATGGCAAAACGACATGCCTTCACTAAGGTTATATTCCTAGTTAAGAAGAACAATTAACACATACAGAAACACTTAACACGTACTAGTTAGTTTTGCCGTTATTGACGCTTCTCAGCATGAACAGGCCGACAAAACGACTGACAGGTAGGTTTTCATTCACAGGCCCTGGCTCCACCATCTTCTGGGGCGAGTCCGTGGAGCTGAAGTGGAAGGTGCAGAGTGGCTTCAGCTGTGAGAGCTTTTGGTTGAAAGGGGGAGAAAGCCGGAAGCCGGCACAATGTAGCAAAGGCCTCATTCAGTTTACAGAAGCAGACCTGCTCACGGCCAATATCTTGCATGCGTTTACGCAACAGATCACTTGTGGTTTTGAAGGCCAGAGGGGGAACAATAAACGCCCGCCCCAAGTGAGAAAAATGAAAGGGACGCAGCGCAATCTGCTCCCCGCACCTCCTTTCTGAATTGGTACTTGGTTGACTCATGGAACTTGCTCATGACATGAGGCAACCATTCAACTGCGAGATTGTACCAACACAAGCAGGAGCTTGTGGTTGTGGAAGACGCATGGCTGTTGCTGGGACACTGTTCTCACGGCCTGCCTTCTAACGGGCTCCCATGTCATGAGCCGGTCACACTGCCGGAAACCCGTGATGGAATCTTATCGTGGAAGCGTGCCGCTTCGGCAAAAACACATTTATCATATGATTTACAGCTCGCAGGCATCTTCTCCCACAACGATCCAAGGATTGCGGCAGTACTGTTGACGCATTGAGGCAGTACCATGGAAATCCAGTCATGCTCCTTTTGCATTATGTACCTTGCGACCTTCCGCTGCAAAACGTAGGGTAGAGAGAGAGAGAGAGACAGAGAACTTGCTTTGATGAGATGTGACCTGACATTCATGTTTAGCGCGGTTGTAAACTGTGAGGCAAGGAGCCAGGCGTCGTAACGGCCCAATGCCTGTGCCACAGGTCCCACAACACGTTGAAAAGGAGGCGCGAAGCATGGGGTGAAACGGTTGGGCAACGTCCGTTGCGTTTCTGCTTGTGACAGGGCGCGCAAATCTTGATGTCTTGAAGTGCACTCAACGACATGTCTTCGTTCAGGACCGCAGTGTGCAAACTTCCATGCAGGTGCACGAGCAGCTTCAGTTGAGACACTTTTCCGAGCCCAATGCTTACATTCTCTCCTTTGAGCGCCCCACCGTTCCAAAGTAGGCCGAGCTGAACATCCAGATCGTCTCTGCAAACATAGACCCTGCCCAGCGGGGCTCTCAGCGGCAATTTGTTCAGCGAAGGCTTGGCAGAGCAGTTTCAAGAGTGACGACGGCTGAGCGTGCTGCTGCTGATGTCAGAGCGCGTTCGAGATGGTACTGAAATATGCAAGTCCATGCGAGTTTTTTTGGACAGCGTCCAATTCCGTAATCTTGCTGAACTGCGCCTTGAAATCACGCCGATGTGCAAGCCGCGCTTGGCCGCTTTGAGCAAGACAAGTAGAGTGCAGCGTCAGCTATACTGCTGCTTGAGATGGGATTGTGCCAAGACTGACAGGACCCAAAGCGACAGCTGGAGAAATCTGGAGGGCGTACAACTCAATGCCAGGGCCACAGCCCGGGACTGCAGGCATGGTGAATAGGGCCAAAGTGTGATATGAGCCAAATAACCAGACATTGCCTGGCTTTTCGCGTGCGTATGCGCCTGTACTCATACCACTTATTGCCCCGGAATCTGAGTCTTTCCCCCGCTGCAAAGTCTGCGGCGTTCCAGTGTGGCCTTCTTGCAGCGGCAATATGATCAGACGTGCTTTGTAGACCAAAGCAAATGCTACTCTTGGGCCACACAGTGGACGTAACCTGAATGATGCCAGCAAAAGGCTGCCCACTTGTGGCTCACTGAACCTTTTTTGTTTCCCGTCGAGAATGGTGTCTAGTTCAGGCTTTCCGCGACTGCTTTGGTGTATGAGCCCCTACAGAGACTGCGGTCAACAGTTCAGTTCACAGGATGCCCAAACCAGTAGCCTTTGGGCAGTGGGCCTTGCAAGCACAAACCCGAGTGTATGAAGGCTTTGCTTTGCCAACCCTGAGCAACTACTTGAGGACGAGCCGCACGACCTGGGAATGGTGAAGTTGACGACAGGTCACAGGCGTCTGACCTTGTGCAGGGAGCCTTTGTCGGATTTTGGTGATTTTATGCCACGTGCACCGGTGCGGAGTCAAAGGCGATGTTTTGGCGTTGCTATTTTCATTCACTTGGCGAGAATTGCAACAATGAGGGTTTGCAATTTGCAGGCGGGGGCGCGGGGATGATTGTTTACTTGTATTTTGCCGCTTACGGCAGAGTGAGTCAAGGCAGTCTTCTGAATTGACACTGGTGAGACTGAGGATATTGTGTAAGGGCAGTGTTTGAGACGCACCAAGCCTAGGCTTCAAGTGCGACGCCCTCGCGCAGTGCTACCTGCAGGTTGGCCAACAGGGCTGGGACTAGCGTTTGTGATACTCGCTTGTAACGTTTGCCTCTACGTTTGCATGGCCGATGAGGCCGACACCAATAGGTGGCTCTGTGCGGGTGTGTGTGTGCGCGTGTGTGTTTGCGCTGTGGTTGATTTGTTGATGTCAGCCCTCAACTTGGACAAAGCATTCCTGTCACTTATGCAAACTCAGGGAAAGACTAGAACATAGGTGAAGGTTTCATGCATGCATAGCAGTGTTTCTTGTTATAGTCATGGTTTGATGAGCGTTTCTTTGCGAGCAAGATTGCTTCAGCCGCAACCTCTCTGCATCCAGGTGGTGCCGCGCGGAAGCAAGCACCCAGTGTGCTGCAGTCCGCGCTTCTTGGTCTCACGCCCGGTGCTGATGCAGGCCCTTTCCTGATTGGAGATGACTGGATAAAGCTGCCACACACTTCTTAGTTCTTTGTCGCATGCTTTGATGTGGAACAGCACGTGTATTTTGGTGCATGTTTGCCAAGCGGATGAGACATGACTGAGGGTCGTGGATCAAGGGCACTGATTGTGTTCCTTCCGAACCTGTGGATCAATGCGATGGGCCAGTGTGCCCATTTCTAAGTCTCTGCCGACCAGGATTTGGAGCTTTGCTATGCGGGCTTTTGTGCTCGGAACTGCTTGATCATGGCCAGGGCCCAAGTTGGGATCAAGATTGCGATGCTCCAAAATTCATTCTCCATTCCGATGTTGCCGATTGACTTGGACGCAGTATCTCAACGTTGAACGCCCAGGAGCAGATGGACTTCACACGCTTGAAGGAACTCGGCGCTGGGGCCCTTGCCAGCGGTGCATGAATGACCGGCTGCGGTGTTTTGCTGTGAAGCGAAGAGGGTTCTACGGCTACGGGTTCTACTGTTTCTTCACAACGAAAACAGGATAGCGTCAGACACACAGTTCATAGGGTATGTTGTTTGTCTCGAAGCCAGAGCATGGCGCATGCGCGGCGATTGGCCAAGTCCGTTTGGTTCGTGCCACGTTACGCTTTAGCAACTTAGGTTGCGAATGCGGATGTGCTGTTGTACCTGTGGTACAGTATGGCACGGTTTCTTAATTATTATCATTATTATTATTTTTTATGATTACTACTACTTTTTGATTACTACTACTTTTTTTGTATTGTTATTGTTTTTCTTAAATTGTGAATAATATGTGGACCGCTTGTGCAGTTTTGCAACTAACACACACACACATTGCCATTTGGCTCAAGATCACGGTTTGTTTCACAATGGTTATTGTGAATCATACTAGCAGAACAAATCGAGCTGGCGGAGGGTTTGCGGCTTCGAGGATATTCGGGGCATTGCAGGGTTTCTGGAGGGGGGCCACGTGCTGTGAGACAAAAGATTGATTCGAAGCAAGAGGTCTTGCACCCGTCTTCATATTGAATCAAGCATGAATGTCCGACATTCGCGGCGCCTGCTGCCGGAATTTATGTCAAGGGATAAGTTCTGGGACTGCGGCAGCAAGCCAGCAGAGTGATTCATGCCGGCGCGGCAGAATGATAGGAAAAGCACGACCTCTCTCTGTTCGGTGGTAGCAGGTTTATGCGAGAGTGTGCTAATGCAAGAAGTGGTGGAGTTTCTTTTGCAGAACTTGAGTCGAGCTGACACGCGCAGACACCCAGAGAAGAGGCTGTTCGAGAGTCCGCCACTTGGACTGTGGATCGCTATAGATTCAAAGCCTTGTTGCAGAGGGTAAGGTGCAAGTTGCGCCCATTGCTGGTTTGCTCAATCCTTCAGATTTGGCGACGAAAATGCTCGGTAGGCAGAGAATGGAGGGCCTCATGTTCTTGACTGGAATGGTTGATGAGAAAGACCAGCACAGAGGACATGAAGCCTTGAAGCCTACGAGGAAATCCTGACGAAGGTGGATAGCAGCAAGCAGGTGAAGAAGATCCAGAAAATCTCCAAGCAAATGCAGGACAAGCAGACGCAAGCAGTGTTGCAGGCAGTTTTGCTCATTTCGCAGAAGTTTACATGTGCCGATTCATCTGTTGTGAGTTTGCCTCAATTGCAGCAGTGTGTGGTTGACCAGAGCCTAGTGTGCCATTTTGGCACACCAACATGTTCATGATGTGCTTCATTTGCATAATTGCTTTCAGCTTCGTTGCATCTGAGATGGAAGGTTTCTGAAGCAGCTCTTGTGTTTGAACAAGCAGTTGAGCAGGTGCAGTTGAAGGTGGGCTTGCCAGGCGTGCGCAAGTTGTCATGGGTTCGGTGGAGCCTAGATCGAGGCGCAGGCGTTTAGATATTGTTGTGAATCAGATGCAGGCGCAGTGTGCGCAACTAGCAGATGACCGTTACGAGAAGCGCAGAGGGAAATCAGACGTATCGTAGATGAGCAATCTGTGCAGATTGCGCTGGTAGGCTATGCTTCAAGTAATGCATGTCATGGTGCTAGTTTCAGCATGGATGCGTGAAATCAACGAGATCCGGTTTACGGTGAGCAGAACCTGACGCTTATCACGGGCATGTCAGAAAGTGATTCAGTTTGCATTGATCTTCCTTGGAGGGAGTTCATGGCACGATGCATTTTCCAAAACCTATGCAAGTGGTTGAAGTTGTATAGAATCCAACCCTTTTTGTGGCGGAGACACTTTCACCAGTTCAAGTGACTCCAAGGCGGGGTGTTAGGAATTTCACTCCAGCACCTAGGGTACATAAATCCCGCTACCCAAACCATTTTTACATTGATGTGCAACAGCTACTTTATTTCTCATGGGTTAGTCACGTCCCTGTTCCAGAGAGCGCGCGCCAGAACGTGTTCGCTGAGGAGGCAGCTGAAGAAGTGGGTGTTGACGAACTGCGGAAGAGCGCGAAAGAAGCCGCCAGAGAAGGCCAAGAATGAAAAGGATGGCGAAGAACTACGCAATCAGCTCAAACCACACAAAATCCAGCAGAGCCTTCCAGGACGACGACGACGAAAAGAGGTGAACACGAACCAGAAGTCGGACCGTTCGGAAGCAGTGTCCGAGAGACCGTTGAGGCCATATCGGGCTGTACGGAAAGAATATTTCCAACATACACCACTAGTGGGGGCCCGACAACGAGACGGGCAATAAGGAGGTGGTCGATCAGTGGAAGGAGGACTGGCTTGAGGGTAAGCGCAGCGCGTTCTGCATGGAAGACCCCTTGGAAGGAGACACGCGATGGGTATAACCCGAACGATTTGCCACGGTCGTACGACGCGACGATTGAGGAGTACGTTGAGATGAAGGGCATCACCCACCTCATGGGGTTGTTCTACTTGCAGCTATATCCGATTATCCTGGAAATGTTCGGGAAGGATTGTGATCGGCGCCTGCTTTGGTGTTGAGAAGTACTCGTTCTTGCAATCAAGCATGGGTGGAGCCAAGGGCGGTAAACACATCCCTTTCGACTGGTTGTGCGCCGCAATGATGGGTTGGTGAAACCGAAACCTCAATCGGATCAACGGAAAGATGGAAGCCAATCCTCCAGGACTCTTAGACCCTCTTCGGCAGAAGGGAAAAAGACGGGTGAACGACCTGGGAATCCCAGGTTCGTTAGTCACGCTGACCGGAGCGCTGAGCCCTCTTCCGGATCATCGGGCAACAGCAAAGGCAAGAGCAATAAGGGCAAACAGAAGGGGAAAGGCACAAGCAAGGACAGCAGAGTTACGCTTTTCCTTGGCGATGGGATGTGAGGGATCGCGCCGACGTTCGTGACGCGTATTCGACGAGAACTGGCGACCGGTTTGTCAGCCTAATTTTAAATGCTGCGATCGGGACCGTTTCCCGGCCCGAGAGTACCACGGCGCACAAAATTGCTTTCCATATCCTACTCCTTGTTCACATATACTCCAACTTCGAGACAGCTATTTGGACAGGCGGCAAAATGGACTCTTTTGAGCAGATGCTTTCCTTTTGACAAGGCATGGGGGACCCTTCATTTACGCAACTTTCACATAGGGCACGCTGCTGAGGAGTTGTTCTCCTTGAAAGCGCAAGGTTAAGGTGTGGACCGGCCGGGCCCTTCGGGGCTGAGTGGGAGGAGCTGATGCGCCTCTTCCACATTGACAGCCGGGCTAGGCAGTACCGATGTGGCACAGGGGCCGCCAACGGTATTACATCATTCTATATGGATGATCGCATGGTCATGCCCCGCCATTCGGGCTTTTCCAATTATTGATACCCTTGCCAAGATTTGGGCACGTTTACGGGGAAAACGTTACTTGGAACGTTGGTCCCAGTGCTACTTTTCTCATTTGGTCATGTCCAGTTTTCGCCATTCGTGCACTGCTGTATCTGCAGTATTTGAGCGTCTCACGACTCGAGATTTGCAAGTCAGAAAATAAATTGAATACAACACGTGAATGAGCCGGCATGTTGTGTGGCTGCACTTGAGTGGGTTTGGGATGAAGCTTCCTTCCACAATTTCAATGTCTCTGCGCTGATGAATGAAGCATACAGTGTGGGGGGTGTGAATAATATGTGGACCACTTGTGCAGTTTTGCAACTAACACACACACGTTGCCATTTGGCTCAAGATCATGGTTGGTTTCACAATCGTTATTGTGAATCATACTAGCAAAGCAAAAATCGAGCTCGCGGAGGGTTTGTGGCTTCGAGGATATTCGGGGCAGTGCAGGTTTTTCGGAGCACAACACATCCACTGTTATCGGGGACACCAAAGAGACCCCTCGGTTTCTCATAAATAATAACAACAATGATACCAGTAATCAAAGTAGTAAAACAAATAGCAATGATAATAAATAAGAAACAAGAACCGACACATTTTGCTCAACAGATGCCTTTGCTGACTCTCGACTGTGTTGTCCACATGGGCCTAAAGTACCATAGATGCGCTGCAGCGTTCTGTTGCACTTGTTGCTGAACGCACAACGCAAGGCAGTTTCGTTCCTCGCTGTCTTTTTTGTTGTTTTGTTTGATCCTTTGCAGGCTTTTGGCTTTTTGGGCTTCCGTGGCCTCATCGGCCAAGAACCCAACCTATCACCCTGAGCCTGGACCTTCCCCAGACCAAGCGCACAGCCACACCAAGGGCAGCCAAACCAATACCAATCCAATTCCACTCATGCGATGCTGTTTGTTTAGAGAATACTGGGACGACTACCTAAAAATGCTTTGACCCTACACCTCACCCAAACTCCCCACCCCCGCGCGGCCAAACCCCCAAAGCCAGTCCAAACCCACCAGCCTGGTAACGCAAAACCTGCTGGTGATGCTTGTGCAGCTTGCTCATAGCACCTGGATATTTGTGGGACATACGCAGCAAACGATGCTGAGCGTTCCTGAAGACATCATTTGGCACTCTCGATGTGGCATTGGCGCCATGAAGTTGCAGTTTGTCCTCCTGATCTCCTGTTTTCAGCTTCAAACAATCCTTCAGACTGTTGGATTTTCCTTCTACCGATTGACTTGCTCTCTTGCGTTAGGTGTTCAGCAGCTGTGTGCAGTAGACGCAGATGTTCATGGTCCACCCAGCTAAAGCACGACTTGTGCAACTGTTGGCAGCAAGGCATGAACCATTCCAACTCTCTCCCAGCATGGCTCATGCTCAAGAAGTGCTGCCTCCTTGCACAGACAGCAAGGATGACCCTGCCCACACTGTGATGGCATCGTTGTGATGGCATCATTCCGTTCCAGGTGAGGTGGAGATTTGCAGACACCAAAACAGTAAAAGGATCCTCACACACATGAAGATTCATCCGAATGGATCATCTCCACGTTCAAGTGGAAGCAAGGGCCTCAAGACCGCTTCACTGAGGTGCATTCCGCGGAGAGGGTCTTTCACATGCTACAGGGCTTCCGCGCGGCGTTGCCGGTGGCAGAGGAGCAAGAGGCAGAAAGTTTGACTGGAGCCGTAATATCTCTTTGTTCTTCCACGTTTGATCTAGGTGCCCCACAAAAGAGTCAGGTCCAAGATGCAAGCTGCATCAGCCAGATCTCCGCTCAGTAAGATTTTGCATGCTCACGCAAGCAATCACCAGGTAGTGTCTGAAGCAAAGAAGAAGTATCCTTCCAGCATCGCGGCAGGCTTAGCTGGTATGAGATTATTTTGTCTTTGGATTGTGTTACAGTAGCGACAAAGTGTGATTGGGATTTGTATGTCCACGTCTTTAGCCACGGGCGGCGAATAGTATGATCGTGTTTCAGAGACGTCCTAAATTGCAGTGCGTTTGCCTACTGCCATTGTGACTGAGGTGCTTATCCAGAACGCTCCATCCGGCACAGTCACTTCGGAGGCATCACGAAGCACCTAGGGTATGTCGTGGCGCTGTCTGAGTCTGCGTAAGTAAGCAGTGGCTAGGCAATTTCTTATCTCGGCAAGGTGCCAGTCCAGATCTTGAACCCGACAAACTCGAAGGACTGACGCTTGCGCGGCAGAGCTTTTCAGGAGTCGTCGCTAGCGCAGTATTTCTGAATTATTGTTGCCTGTTGTCATTGTGACTTGCAAGGAGAACTGCTGTCCGAGAGTCGGGCTACTCCTGCATGTGGAAGTCAGCGCGTTTCCTAAGTCTCACGCACTCTATGTGGCGGGGCTTGATTTTTGGGAAGTGGATGCGATGCCGCGACTCAGTGGTATGCAAACGTGTGCGCCGCAGCAAACGAAGCAAGGTTGTGATCAGCAAGGGTTGTATTGCCACGCTGTTTCAGTTTCTCTTAGTTTTGAGAAGAGAGCCACTCAGTGACTCTGAAGCATCCACGGGCTTTTGCTGGGGTCGCGCCCAACATCTTGTTCTCCAAGCGTGCGTGTGACGATGACAGGCGTGACCGAGAGTGTTGCCTGCTTGGCCGGCAGGACGACAAGCTCGATCCCAAGGCCGGCCCAGCATGTTGAGACTGCAACAGCGGAATGTGAGGAAGTCCGCGTTACTTGGGTGCATTCGACAAATTATTGCATATGCTGCTACGCAGCTTGAGGTCCTGCGTATGTTGAGAGTGAGAGTCAACACACGTGCGTCACCAGCTTCGCACAGAGCGCAGACCGTGCGCCACAGGCGCTTCGCTTTGGACGGCCCATGTACTGGATTAAAAAGTGAGCTTCGGATCGCAAGCGTCGCTTGCGATGAACCCCGAAGCGAAGAGGTTGTTTGAGAAGAAACTTGCAAGGTGAGGCCCTGCCCGACTGCCCCAAACCAAGGAGCCCAAATATTCAAACTTTCTCTCCAACATGTTTTTCCACTGGGGGCCTGACGCGGCGTTGGCGTGGCGTCAGACCCTCGGAATGGACCTCGCAATGGTGGACGGGGGGGTATTGCTTGTTTTGTCTTTGCTTGTCACGAAGTCCCTTCATCTAAGGAAGTTGAGAAGAAACTTCCGTAGCACTGGCGCTAAGTGAAGGCTAAGGCTTAAGGAGAAGATAAGAAAAAGAAGACAAGAAAAGGCTGTCGTGACAAAGTGGAAGAGCGGAAGGAGATGAGAGGAGACAAGAAGACAAGAGAGAGGCAAGGAGCAGGGGTGACAAGTGTTCAGATTGCGTGGCAGGTGCAGCACTTGGGGAGAGAAGCTGCCCAAAGCGGGCGCAAAAGCGCGTGCCAATGCCCGCCAAAACAGGCGCTGCCCCGGTACTCCTTCTTCCAACCCAACATTGAAGGAATTAAGGTTTATCCCATTCGACTGGATGCGCAAGATCTATAATTGATGAACTACCACGGGATGAGTTTCAGTCCTATGCTTCGTGCGCAATGGGAGAATTACAGGATAAAACGTCAGGGGCTGACCATTCACACCCGAATTCCGTTGGCAGATGCGGAGGCCACAATTGCGCCGAATTTTGGCGAGAAACAAAAGAAGAACAAATTCGCGGCGGCCGAAACCCCGAACCCCCAGAGCGGGGATGGTTCCCAATCCCCGAGGGTAAGCCGTCGTCCGGATCCTCCAGCAAAGGGAAGGGGAAGGACGACAAGGGCAAGCAAAATGGGAAAGGGAAAAGCAAGGAAGCCAAGGGGAAGGGAGAACCGTACCCATGGCGACGGGACGTGCGTGCCCGCACCGATGTACGTGACACGCGTTGGTCGGGTTACTACGGAGGATGGGACGAGCGCCTGTGAATGATTTATCAGCCTACCTCATTGAGTGCAAAAGCGCAGGGAAATCGGAACCGCTTGACGGGCCGAGAGTACCGATGCGCGCAATATATCATGCATTTGCCAGTTCCCTATTTGCAAAGCAATATTCCACCAACAAAACAGGTATTTGGACAGGCGGCAAAATGTCCTGGGCAAAGAGCTGATGCGCCACTCTTCCACAACGATGACCAGGTTAGGCAGCGCCGATGTGTTTGCTCTGGGACACGAGGGCAGCCAATGGTTTTATGTCTTCATGTGAAGATTATGATGCGATATCGCCCAACTTTTCGGGCATTCCCATTACAAATACCCTTGCCGAGAATTGGGCACGTTTACGGGGAAAGCGCTACCGTTTAACGGAGCGTGAGTACTCAGTGCTGCTTTTCTAGTTAGGTCATGTTCATAGACCGCCAGAACTCGCGAGCCAAAATGAGGTTGAGCCGGCCAGCCGGTGGATTGTGTCTCACTTCCTGAGTTCATGAACTTTAAACTTTTTGGGTGGTAAATTTAAAGTTTAGACTTTTTTTGGGCCATCCACTCAGGCAGCGAGGTGAGGTTTCCACACTTTCAATGCCTCTGCGCAGATGCCTCAAAATGAGGCATACTGCGTGAAGTAGAACAGGGATAATCATCATGATATGAACTGTTTGCATCCACCATGGCCATTTGGCTCAAGTAACATGCGATTGGTCACAACGACAAGCGTGCACAGTTGCATCAGGAACAAAATATCGTGCTTACGGGCTGGGCACCGGGCTGAGGATATTCAAGCCTTCGTACCCACCCCGAAGGGCATTACAACCAGTATTGTCGGGAAGACAAATATACCCCTCGGTTTCTCACTTACACCGGTTTTTGCGCTCAACCTGTTCAATTTCAGAAAGCCCTGAGAGCAAGCCCTGAGAGGCAGACACCGAGGGGGACGCGTCAGTGCCGCTGCTGGAAGGAGGCATGCTGGTAGCACGCAAGTCTCCAGCGAGCACTGGCCGAAAAGACGGCTTTGATTTTTGGTTTGGCTGGCAGGACTTCCCCAAAAATCCGTTGCACATCAATTGAAACAAAGCTTCCGGCAGGCTTCTGGGTAGCTTAGAGTGGCGTAGCATTTGGAGCAGCTCTCTGAGTTTGTTTGTTTGTTTCTGTGTGTTTGTGTGCGCGCGAACGACAATATTGCTTGACTGGTACGCATCCCGGTGGCGGTGAGGGACAGATTGTGTGCAAGAAATCTTTGCGGTGAGTGGTTTTCCTGTAGTATGAATGGGTCTCACGACGCGTGCCGACCTGTTTGCCTTGCTTCAATCCAGCACTACTTGATCCAATTGTGGGGAGTATTCTGCATGGCGTTGGATCGCTTGGGCCTTCATGTGCCAGGTGCTGATGACGAGCAACTCCGCGCCCTCGCTTCAGCCTTGGCCTGCAAAAAGCTCCTGGAGTTCGGTTTCCATCCCAATCAACATATTGCTCGAAGCGGACACATGCACTGCGCACAATCCGTCAAAACGAAACATGCGCTGGGATTTGGGGAATACTGGCCAGAACCCTGAGATCTAAGAGAACTCTTGGACGCGACTCGAGTCCACCAGATTATTGCACAGTCACTTGTGGATCAACCGGGTGCCCACCCAAGAGTCAAATTTCAGATACATTGTGCTCTTTGCAGATCAGACAAGTTCGAGCATCCCAGAAGTTTGCTTTCAGACAGATTCTCAGACTCAGAGAATGCGCGTTGCTGACAGCGTGCAGTTGCGGTCCGCTGTAGTTCCTGGGAGCATGCGCGTGGCAGGTGCCGCAGCAGATGTGCATTCAGCTCCCGAGCAATGTTTTCTGGAGGCCGACTTGGAATGTCGCATTTGACTACACTGTTTCGGATTGATGACTTGTCCAGTTGTCAAACCTTATCGCCTCCGGCTCAGCCCGCGTAGCACGTGGCCAGAGAAGGCAAGGGCAAAGCAACAAGACTTACGGTTGATCCCTTGCCTGTCGCAAGTCGCATTTCTCGCTTACGATCAGTTCAACCAGGAAAGGAGTCCCTCCGAGCCTCCAGGCTTGGCTTCCGAACTGTGTTCCGGACGATGCCAAGACCAGTGTAGCGTGACTGAAGCAAGCGCTTGCAAGCGCCGTGGCCCAAGATGTAACCTGCAGAGCCCGTTGGCAATACCTAGGAGAATTCTCAAATGCCCGCCCCAAGCCATATCCACAGGCCTCGGAGGCTTGATGAACCTGCCTAAGGCATTCGTGATGATGGTAGTTCTTGAACAAACGTGCCCGAACAGCTTTTTGAAAGTGCAACAGCAGCAGAGTTCAGCTGTTGCTTCGCGAGCAGAGCTTCTTCTGACACAGTCACTAAGGTTGCTTTTTTGCCGCCAAACCAATCCAAACAGCTTGCTTCGCGATCAACAGGTGATTTAAAGTGGGACTGAGGTGGGTTTAGGACCACGCACTCTGTGTGTATGTTTGTCTCCATGCCTCTCTGTCTCTTCTATACAAGGGTCTGTTCTTGTCTGTTTTGCGCGTGTCTGAGTCTTGGTTTGAAGATAGCTAAACCCACTGAATTCCAGCCCAAACCAACCCTAAAGCTAATCCCCAAACGATCCCCAAACCATCCCCGAAGCCATCCCCCAAACCATCCCCCAAACAGCCCTAAACCATTGCGCAACTAAACCGGATGTGCGCCCCTTACAATCGGGCGTGGAGCCACTTTGCAGATTCATGTTTCTGTGAAGCACGTGATGCAAGCATATAGGAGATAAGTATCGCAACGACCTCTTTTGCTTTTCGCTGGAAGGGACCTGAGCTCAAAACGGCATCGCGGATGAGCGCCGCCCGAGTTACCCACGCTCAATTTGCGCATGCCGGAGCAAGCATGTTCGCATGATTTTGCAATTCGTTTCTTGTCAGCTCTCAAGGTTGCGACATTGGGGGAGGGGGCTGTTTAATTCCCAACAGCTTGACGATGTGGGTTGCAGTCTGTCTGACGATGTGGGTTGCAGTCTTTTTGCCAGGGGGAGGCAGTTAATTCGCTGAAATATTTTGAAACGGCAAGACTCCGGACGAGGTGCTCAAACCGCAAGGGAGCTTACGGCTGACGGACAGAGGTTGCAGTCTCGCATAGCAGCTTTTGTAGACCCCCCCAAAGGCCTGTGTGGCTAAAAGCCCGCATCGGTGGACAGGAAAGGTGCTGTCTCGGTGCAATACTGGGGCAATCGTTACTTCCTTTTGCAACCTTAGCCATTCTGTTGCGTAGCCTCTACATAATTTTAATTTAGCATCAGCGCCGAAAATCGAACATCAGCCGGGAAGCATCAGCAAATGAGTTGATGGACAGGTCAATTGATACGACTCACTGTTTGTTTTGATATTCACCTCCGCGCGCAACACCGTCGTGTAAGAAGAATTGTGACCCTTCCTTCAGCTACAGTGTTCTTCAAGTTGCGGTCGGCAAACATTCTGACGCCTGCGAAGGTTGACACAGAGCGGAAGCTCCAGTTCATCCGCTTTTGTTGTTGCTGCAACGGGGTCCAACCGGTCATCAATTGGGGTCAAAGATTGCGTGGGCGAGCAGGTGATTAACAGCTGCACTACGAGTGAAGTCACAACAAGACACGTAACCAAATACTCAAGTACCTATCAAGCTGGGGCTACTTGTCATTCCAAATACAACTTCTCTTGGGAGTTTGTGCAGGCTCAATGGGTGGTATTTGAAGGGCGGCTGGAAGAGGTGTGACACATCCGGCGGCGCAGGCATGGCGGAACCTGGTCCCAGGATGTGTTGCTCGGGTGCCAGTCGAGACCAAAAGGTTGGCAGGTTGACCTCAAACTTTCCCCAGAAAGTTTAAGCTTTTGACCTGGCACTCGAAGACGGGCCGATCATTTGGAGCCAGACGTTTTGAATTGATATGATCCACGATTCAGGACTGCTTTCGCATATGGCTGGGGGTCAAAACCAATGGTGCCATTTTGGGGTAGGTGCAAAACCCATAATATTAGTTTATTCTAGTGGGGATTGGGATGTTCACTGGGGTACGGGGTTTGACCCATGGCCATATGGGGCTGAATCACGGTCCAGGTACAAATTCTTGCCTGCAGCTGCGGGCCGGTTGCACGGGATTGCTGGCAAAGGCGCAAAGCTATTGCATCCGCTTTGGCGTGGCTGTTGCTCGTTCATATGCAAGCCTTATGCTCCATCGCGCTCCTGGCTAGAGTTAGCTAACACTTCTTTCGGGCAAAGGCTGCACCTGGCTTGGAATTGAAGAAGCTGAATTGCCAGGTACTCGCGTGGTACTGACTACCTTGTTGTTCTACGTGACTCGGCATGCAGTGCGCAACAATGCATGTTGGTTTCAGCTTCCAATGAGGGTTTCATCCTCATATCCATGGGTGAATCACCTGCAACATGTCAAACTAAACTCCCACACACCAGCAAGACTTGGAATTGCTGAGCCTGATGTACACGAATGTGCATGGTCTCTTCATCCTGGTCAGCAGACTCGGGGAAAGCAGTTTGTCGCCCATATTCTTTGTCAGAACACGATGACGACAAACGAGAAGCTGCAAAGGCCAAGCTACTACTTCTGCTGTTTGCGGTGACTTGTTTTGTGTTCCATCGGCAGGATTCTAACATGGGGATGTCTTTGCCACTTGCGTTTCTGGCATTTCGAGCTGAGTGTTTTTGACGGCTGACGCTAGGTGCGGGGTAGCTTCGTGTGGATGCTGTGTTCGGTTGGGGTTTGCAGATCATGACACACACAGCTTGATGATTCCCTAGGTGCATCGCCTAGATGAGACAACAGTGGCGCGCGCGCACGTGTCACAGCAGTATGTGAAGTGCACTTCTGCTGCTCCTACTCAAAAACCCCTGGCTTTCCAGTACAAGCTTAGTACGCGAAGTGCGTTCTGGCAGCTCCAGCTCAACAATGTGTGCAAGGTGCGATTTGTCGGTTTGCTGCTCCAGCTTGAGAAGGGTTGTCAACTGCATTTTCAGACTGCTGAAAGCAGACGCGGCGTCCAGGTGCACAGGCATGGAACGCGGCATGTAGTTCTTTATGCGGTTTGTCTTTCGTGGCGTCACCAGCTCCGAACGAAACGCTTCCAGACAAGTGTCCAACATGCAGTGGGAAACTACAGTGTACGTAAGGCTCGCTACTGCTTCCAAGAGGTCTGAAACTGCAGATACAAAACTGCAAAGCCCCATGGAACGCAGCATGTAATTGCACCATGTCTTCCAACCGGGCTCGAACCTCCAGCTTGTAGATTGCAAATTTACTTGACAACACATGTCCATGCAAAGTACTTGCCCGCAAAGTGGCGTTCACTTCCACGACTGTGAGGACTCTAACTTGTGCGTTGCGGTTGGAATGGGATTATCGACGTGCGCTGCGGCTTGGGAACACTGAGGTTGGGGCTTGCAACTTGAATTCGTCCGTTGCCTTTCTCGTCCTCTCAACTTTCCGTGGCTGAGGCACAAATCGCTCGAGTCTCAGATGCTGTCAGCGGCAGCGATCCAGCAAGCATCTAACCATCCTTGGGGCATATGCTTTGCAGCTCTGCCAACTCATTGCTTGTATCACCTATCTGGGATTCTGAATCCGCTTGGAATTGTCTCCAAGTCTCATGTCTAAGGCGTCCTTGGTGGCCCCTGTGCTCTTTCTGCTGGCCTTTGCGCCTCGTCGTGCGGCGAGGGTACTTGGGGATTGCCAGACAAGGTTTGCCCAGATATGCGGCAGATATGCAAATCAAATTCCAGTGATCAGTCAAGGCATGGGAGACGCCTCAGTCAAGTCAAGGCTCGCAATCTTGTGGCTTAACTGCCCAGCCGAGGCAGTGTATTATGATGGAATTCAAGCCTCTGTACGGTCAGACCTGCTTCATCGGCAAGGCATGCATTTCTACTTGCGTCGCGCTTAGCCGCACATAGTTGGTTGCCCTGCTTAGGAGGCCGGCATCTAAGAGTTTGCTCCATTTTACCCTGAGCCTCTTAGCCGTGACTGTCGATCGGTCGTATTTACTTCCTCGCTTGATGTTTCCTGAAAGTCGGTCTTGTCATCGTCAGATTTGATGCCAGCTGGCTTGAGACCATATTGCCCCCTGCAACATACCCCTGGACGTTCTGGAGCTGTTTGCCATCGCTTGGTTTGTAGCCACAGTGTAAGCTTCACTTTGATGTGCGCTCAAGACCAAAAGGAATAGAGTGTCGGCCGAAAGCATGCTGCTTCCCGACCCAGGCTGGACTTCATCGCTTCTCCGCTGCCTGAATGCAAGACATCTTTTGCAGTCTAAGCGGGAAGTGCGCACCCCTTGTTCATACCCCTTGGCTTTCCTCTACCAACCCACTGTATAAGGGGTATACACCCCGGGAGGATACTGGGGGACTGTGGTAAGGCACCTTTTGTGTTTTTGGTAGTTGCGATTTTTGTGAATCACTCAACGAGGTCCTCTATTGATTCTTGCAACATGCCGCTAGTTGCTGCTGCTCATTGAAGCCAGAGAGCAATTCTCTTAGCATCCTTCTTTCATTTGCTGTTTGGCATTTGAGTTGAATTAGATGTGATTAGCCATGGTTCATATCATCATCAGGGACGTCGCGTTAGTGACCGACCTGTGGTGTTTTGGCTCAAGTTTTGGATCCGGCGCGCCTCGGATGAGCGTCGCCGGGCCCTCACGTCGACCGCCTTCGTGTCGGAGGAGAAAGAGACTTCGGCCCGGGGTAGGTTGGTGGGGATCGCCCGTGCGGTTCATCGTCGATCTAGGTTGCGGGTATCCTTTTTCTATTTTGGTTTGATTTCCTTTGGTTGTTGTTGCGTACGCCGTTGGAACCGGCGCTGGAGTTTTGAGCCGTTTTTGACACTTTTGCATGAATCACTTGGTTTTTCCTTGCATTTCAGCGTGGGGGGGGGTTGGGGGGGGGGTTCGGGGGGGGGGGCTGATAAGCATCCATGTCTGGTAAGCATCCATGTCTGGTAAGCGTTCACTGCTTTGATCCGGGCTCAGAGTCTTAAGCAGGCTGTCGAATTTTCCAGGTTTTCCATGGAAGTGCCATGCACGCCGCAGAAGCGCCGCAAAACTGCGGCCGAGTCTCCGTTGTCCGTTCGATCAGATGCCATGAGCCTGTTTTTTCATGGCAATGGCGCATGAACGCAGGCAAGGATCTGGGATCTGTGGGCTGCGTTGCCATCTTTAAACCCTTAGAAAGCATGAACAAAAGCGCCGCCCTCAGTGCTGGGGAGGGTTTGTTTCTAGGCCGCCGCTTGAATCTGCCTTGATGTTTTTTGCACTTACACATTCTTTCAGAACGTGCCAAAAACCTCAACGTGCCAAAAACCTCAACGCCGGTTCGCGCGGCGAAGCCTTGTTGTTCTCTGGTGTGTGGGAAACCCTGATCTTTGGGACCGGGGATTGGATTGTTTTTGGGGAACCTTTCTTTTGTGGCTTGTTTACCCCAACTAACCCATTGCCTGGGCACAGGCTCGTGCCCGAATCACAGGTTATCAGCCGTAGGACTTTCCTACGCGCTTGAGACCATCAACTACAAGCTCTATGTCGACCCCACGATCTCGAAGGAGTGTCGTGGATGAGGAGGCCATCCTAGGTGACCTCCGATCAGGTGAGGACCTACCGGACTACGACTACGAGGAGTTCGAAGCAGGTTCGGCAGGTCAGGATCGCAGGGGTGAAGATCCCGGTAGGGACACACCCAGGAGCTGTGGCAGGTACACCGATGATGGAGACGACCGCATTTTCCGTCAGGCCACCGATGATGAACAGACACGAAGGGTTCGCTCCGATAGGAGCGGCTCTGAGTCAGGCCACAGGCGCGGACAGTTCGACTTCATCAGCATGGCGATGAACATGGCCCGCCCTCATTGCAGGCCATGCCAACCCGAACCCCGAGATCTCTTGTTCCAGGTGAGTCGCAGGTCTCGGATGAGTTTGAGGATAGGCCGCAAGGACCAGGAACTATGGTTTTGGCTCCGAGAGGTATCTCGGGTCGATCCACTGGTTCTCAAAATCCAGGTCAGTTTGATGAGCACGAGGAGCGGAAATTCACAGACTTCGGATACGATGCTCTGTTGAGATCAACCGCAGGTTGGGGCAGTAGCTCAAAGCAGGGGTCTGATGCCGGTAGGCCCAACCCTAATACTGCCAAATCTGAGTCTTATGATGGCGAAGATTACAATTTTGCGGATGAGGAGGAGGACCGATCACGCCGAAATGCTAGGATCCGTGATGCTGCGAGGCCCAGGAGCCTCTCTCGTGGAGCCGCCAGGGACCTTCGTGTTGACAGGGACGCCCGAAGCGAGAGAGAGAGAGCCAGGGATAGTCGGGAAGTTCTTCGGGGATTGGAGGCCATCCATGACCGTGAGGGACCGATAGGTCCCCCGGCGATTGGTGATACCCCGAATGTTCCCCCTTTTCCCAATATTACCTTTGGAGGTCCGTTGAATCAGAGAGACGTGAACTCGAACCGGGTTACTGGTTCGCCGAGGATCACTGAGCGGGCTGCCGATGTCGTTAGGACAGGTGCCAGAGATGGTCGGCTTGCCGATGCACTCGGGATCGAAGATCGTCCGTCGATCGCTAGCCCGTTAGGGCGAGGTACCAGTGACCTTGAAACGCTGAGGTCTAGCAACGAGTTCACACCTCAATGGGGCTCGACCGCCAGGGAACGTAGTGTTTCTGCGAAGAGGCCGTCACCTCTCGCCATTGAGACTGATAGGTCGAAGGCGAGGAGGGCTAGCCCCTCACCAATGGGCTTGGCTCTGCAGGATGAGGAGATGCCCGATCCTGCTGATGTTCACATTCACTCCACCCCCGAGTCACGTGCATCCAACATTGATCCCCGATCTGGCGATAGCCGGAGAAGGGGATCTACCCCGAGTAGGCCATCCAGGATTGATGATTGTCCCGTAGGCGACCCCAGAAGACATGCCGGGGCTAGTGGGGCTCCTGAGAGGATCGAGATATCGACTCCTCCCGCCCTCAGATCTCAGTCTTCCGGCGAATCAGGTGACGTCAGGGCAAAGGAGATGTTCGAGTTGCACATCCAGGAGATGCTCGAAAGGGGTGAGGTTTCTGGCTCAGTCGCGAAGGCGTTCCATATTTTTGCTGACCAAATCAGGTTACTGAACGGTCAAGTGAGTTCCTTGCGAAGGGAATGGAGCGACGAGAGCCGACAGACGAAGGACAAGGTCGATCGCCTGGCAGCTGAGGTTGCAACTCAATCTGATGCCGGGAGGATGCGTATGATAGTTCAACGGTTTGCGAGGGAAGTTATTCCCGACAGCAAAGCCATTGTGAGGCAAGCCATCGATGAACAGGCTGAAGTCGTGGAGCAGAGGATCAACCTACTATCCCACGAGGTTCACGAATCTGTCAAGGACAATGAGGCCTCGACTGATCGGCTTCGCCAGATGATTCAGGAGAATCGTGAGGCTGTTCACAGGAGCCATGCTGCTTCCGAGGATGAGATCCTCAAGGACTTGGAAAAGCTCGAGAAACGGATGTTCTCGGTAGAGAAAACCGTCGGGATGCGGACGCCAGCAGGCGATTGGAGTTTGGATCCTGTCGCGCAATCGTCCGATAGGGCCAGCAGCAGCGTTGTGAACGCGAATTTCAGGGAGTTAAACCTGAAGCTCGAGAAGGCTCTTCTTGAACACGAGAAGTTCGCTACGTGGGCATCCGAATCTATTGGTGGCATTAAGGAAGAGCAAACCCTTCTTGCCAATCGGATGTCGAGGCTGCAAAGTGGGAGGGGGTCGCAGGCGATCGATAGACCATCAGGGCCCGTATCCCCGCAGGACTGGCATGAAGCGATTGACGAAGTCAATCGAAAGGTCCAGGATCTATCTCGCGGAGTTCAACGCCACCATGGGGACCATGACGATGTCCTTGCGAGGTTTGAAATCTTGAAATCCCGTGTTGAGCAGTACGAAGCGAGTTCGAGAGTTCTGAATCAAGTTCTTGATGACATCAGAAGACAAATCCGCAGTCTCCCTGCGAATAGTGATCAAGCGCGTTCTGCCGTTAGGCGTGAAATTGACTCATTCCGAAGTACGCTTGAGGGCGCTATGCGGAGGATCAGCACTGTTGAGAGTAACATGCGTACTCTTAATGGTATGAACAACAGGATCATGGCTCAGCTCTACGAAATCGAAGGTCAGGTTGATGAGGCTGCTGTCATTATTCAGGGTGCTCAGGACAACCAGGGGAATCCCCCCACAGCCTAGAGAGAGACGAAACGTCGGATACAACGCTTTCGCGGGACAGGGACACAGAATCAGGTCTCCGACGCCCACTCCCGGAGAAGATAATGGTCGGGGTACTGGCCTTCCGGTGAGACCAGGCGGAGGTGTTGGATTGGTTGATCACGCTTTGCCTGATGTGCCCGATAGGGTCGATCCTTCTCGTGCGGATAGGCATCCCATTGATCCCGATAGGGAGAGGGCTGACAGCAGGAGCAGGAGGGCTCGGGGTTTGCCTGACAGGTCGCATTCACCGCCGGGGCGTGCGAGGGATGGCCCCCGCGCGCGCGCAAGGGGGGACATTTCGATTTCTCCCAATAGGGATGTGGGTAGGAACAGAAGCCCAAGGCCTGCTGCCGTCCCCGATAGGGGATCTGAGGTCCGGAGTCGGCAATCGAGGGGGGAGAGGCCGATCCGCGATAGCGGGAGCCGCGATAGCGGGAACGTCTCTCCGAACCCAGGCCGTCGTTCAGGAGCTGGTGGGGGAAATAGGGCTCATGCCGACATCCAGAGTCCCGGTGATGAATGGAGGACTCCTGGGAGTAGAGCTAGTGCCGACACCCAGAGTCCCGGCGATAGGCGAAGGACTCCTGGAGCTCCGTCTGATCGTGGACAGGCCTCGGCGCCGGCCGCAAGAGGAGCTCCCGGCACCGGTGGCCCCGATGCGCCAAAGATTTGTGCCCTCGACAATCCCAACGACCGTAGGCACCCGGACGCCGAATTCTCGTGTGTTACAAGTAATCGTGAGTTTTGCAGGCTTTGCCGGGGTGACGACGGGGACTGTTGCAATTGTCAGTTCTTGAAGATGAAGTGTTGGGCATGTCGCAAGAATGCCCAGGAGGTCTCTATGTATTTTTGCACGGATTGTGGGAACCACGTTTGTGAGGATCACAGCTATTTTGGCAATGACGGCCTAGAGCGATGTGCGCGCTGCAATATTCGGCATGAACGTGCTAACGCTGGGCCGCCTCCTCCTCCTCCTCCTGGGGGAGGAAGTGGGCAGGGCGGACCACCCGGTCAAGGTGGGAGTGGAAGCGGTGGTAATGGACATGCTTCATTTCCACCACCAGGTCCTGGACATCCTGGTGGAGGCCAAGGTCCCGCTGGACCTTCTGGAGGGCCGAGTGGAGGGGCTCCTACCGGGGGATACCCAGGTGGAGCACCCGGGTTCAGTGGTAGTGCTGCTGATACTCATGGAACTGGGAACAATCAGTGTGGTTCCAGTTTCTATGGTCCTGCCTACGGAGGTGGCGTTAGCCACCAAGGGGCTGGCGCTGGCGTTAGTCAGCCCAGCGATGCTACAGGCTATCCCTCAAGTGTTGCGAGTGTTGGCAACCTTGGGCCAGGTCTTAGCCTAGGCTACAGCGTAAATGGGGCTGGTAGGCAGGGAGATGGTGGTCTTCTCCCTGAAGCCTTGAGGGGGGATGATGGACGGGACAGGTGCACTAAGTGTAGCAGGATCCCTGAGCCTGGTTTCCCTCTTGTTCCTTGCGTTGGTTGTGGAATGAGGGCGTGTGAAGTTTGCTGCCCGATGCCTGCTAGACTGTGTGAGAGTTGCAGGATTACCTCATGTACCCCGATAGGGGCTCTGATTTCCACCGTTGTCGACAAGGATCGATTCCATCATAAGTGCAACACGATCGTGCTGCCTGCTGAGCCGACAGCTGATAAGCTGCGGGAGTGGCTTTCCGAGATAAAGGAGAGGGTCAGGAATGCTTTCAGCTTTGACTCTGACTACGCGTTAGCGTGGATTTCAGAGACTGAGAGGCTTGACTATGATGCTCTTGGTGGACCCTGCAAGTACCCGATTTTGGATTCCAACTTCACAAGTGCTATCAGGGAGTGCATCAAGACGAGGGCTGTTAGGGACAAGATGAATCGCCTGACCGAAGCCGCTCAGAATATGAATCCTCCCCAGGGTATCAAGGGGAGGCAGATCTTGAAGCTTCTGCTGAACCACCTGCAGACCGGGGTCGAAGACGACCAGACCTTCAAGATTGCCGAGTTGACTAGTCTCAAGTGCCGGCAAACAGGTCACTCCGATGATGAAGCTAGGCTCCGGAGTTATCTGAGCACCTGGGACAATCTCATTTCTGGGATTAGGAAGAAGATCGATGATGGGGTACTATTAGCTGTGTTCATCGAGAACGTTCGTCATCTACGCTGTATGCGGCCTGACATCGAGAGGTGGGATCGCGATGTGACCGTTAGGTCGTTCGCGTGGCTTTATAAGGCTTGTCAGGACTGTGTCGAACGGTGGCAGAAGCGCCAGAACACGCTTCAGATGTACCAGACCTTTCATGAACAGAGGTCACGATCAGGCTCTCAATCCCGGGAGAGGGATCGGCATCCTGGTGCTCCTGGTGTTGTGCGGCGGTATGACCCACTTGCCAGGAAGAGTGATCCCAGCCCTTCAAGGTCCGTTAGGTCCGGAAGGGATGGGAAAGGCCGACGGGAAGCCAAGGTCATCTTCGCCCGGAAGAAGCAGTCAAAGGGACAGGGCTTCTCCTGGAAGAGGCAGCCAAAGGGACAAGCGCACGCCGTCTCCCAAATCGCCGAGAAGACAGTCCCCTGCCGGGCCTGCTGACCGATCCTGCTGGGAGTATGCCAAGACAGGTAAATGTCAACATGGTCGAGACTGCAGGTTCGAGCACGATAGGAGCCCGAGGAATCCGGCCGCACCCTCTACCTCAAGGACTGGCGATAGGCCCGTTAGGGACAAGCCAATGTACTTTGGATACTGCTACGATTGGATGTATGGCAAGTGCACAGCTCAGCCGTGCAAGTACCTCCATCAGAAGCCACCACCAGGCACGAAGCCCATGACGCCTCGTACTGCTGCTGGTCCGGTTGTTGAGGATGAAGAGGGGGATACCCCTAGATCGCCCACGCCCAGTCCTCCCGATAGGGAGGCGAGGCGTCTTGACAGCCCCGCTCAAGGATTGACGGATTTTTAGGCGGGGCGGGCCGTTACCCTGAGGCCAACCGCGTTGTTGTGGCGTGTCCAGCTAGGTGGGCTGTTGCCCCAGCTACCGGTGGGTCTGCACCGGGTTGTCTCCCTTCCTGCGTTAGCAGTTGGGAGAAAAGCGAGCGAGACGCATTGTTCTTCTCCGGTACTACTGGCGGAGGTCCTAAATGGGACCAAGTCATTTGGAGAAGGACCTTTGACGCGAATGGGACCGTGATCGAGGATATCGGGGTGAACTTCAATGATCGCCGAGCGACCTTGTTCAGGAGACTCCCAAGACGAAGTGATACCAAGACAACGTTCTGGTACTGCGACGATGCGGAGGTTGTACTGTCCTGGAGGAACAAGTACTTCCCGAAGGGTCCCAATAGGGAACCTCTCAGGGTCAAGATTCCCGATCTCCCTGATGTGTTTGTTGTCTCAATTGAGAGTGACAATACGGGCAGGATCGTGAATCGTTGCCGAGAGGCTGGGTACAGCCATCCGAGTGCGATTAAGTTCCCATCACGCAAGAAAATTGCTAGGGAGGTTCAAAGTGCCCTGATAAGAGCAGCGGCTGTTCACGCTCAAGTGCTCTTGGACAACGACGAGGACATCGACACCAACCCTGGGGATGTGCGGGGACATCGCGTTGTCCGAAAGCCGAAGTACACTCAGAAGGTTGCTGCACCTGTTGGTTACGACAGTGTGAGGTGGCTGGTAGATACTGGTTGCCCAATGGATCTGGTCGGTCTTGGTGATTTGAAAGGACCCGATAGGGCCCTGATTGCCAAAGGCGGGCACACTCACGCGCTGCACACTGCTAACGGGGCGACTCGCACCGCTGGTCGTGTTGATGCTGATGTTGGCAACCTGGACGAGGTGATTGAGGCACGCGTCCTTGAGTCCACTCCATCCATTATTTCCGTTGGAAAACGCTGTATGGATATGGGATACTCGTTTGTATGGACTGCTGGTTGCAAGCCTTCTCTCATGTGTCCTTCGGGCCGCACGGTGACATTGGATGTCATCAACAACGTGCCATACCTTCCTCATGGTGACACTCAGTTTGTTTCTCCCACTCTTGATGATGCTGAGCCACTCCCTGCCATGCCTGCCCCCGGGGCGGCATATCGAGGGCTTGAGGCCAGCGAG
Organism: Effrenium voratum; assembly: GCA_963377175.1. Classification (NCBI taxonomy): domain Eukaryota; class Dinophyceae; order Suessiales; family Symbiodiniaceae; genus Effrenium; species Effrenium voratum. The sequence continues at coordinate 98,038 of CAUJNA010000689.1, read as the reverse complement.
GTTCCGCCGTGTAGGTCTGAACTCACGGCCAAGAGTGAGTTGCAGGACACCTGGCGCACTGAGCGGTCGGGCCATGTTGTGAAGGAGCACCGGCTTCCGCGGAAGGCAAAGTTTGTGCCGACAGGTGATGATTGTCCCGTTGGGGTTGACCGGTTGGACAACTACAGGAAAACCGTCGTTCACCGAAATGGGGTTACCCATGAGGTGCTGGTTGATAATCTATGGGAGTTATCCGAAAGAGATCAGCATGCGATAGCATCTGATGTCCCTTGGACGGGTGAAACGTGGTTTCAGGTCAAGTGCGAGACCGTTGCTCTTCCCGGAAAGGCGGAACAGGGGGGTGAGGGCGATAGCCGTTCACCGCCTTTTCCTGGCCCAGGGGAAGGGGATGATGATGACATTGTCGAGATAAACTTTCTCTCCGGGCTACGCACAGAGGCTGAGTGGCGGGCTGATGCTAAGACGCTTCGCCATATGCTTACGCATCTCCCGAAGAACCCCTATTGCCCGCACTGCCAGCGTGCGAAAATGGAAAATGTCAAGCTTCGCCGCAAAGGTGGTGCTGCTGCGCATGACGTGGTAAGTTTCGGGGACCTTACCACTGCTGACACGATGGTGTTGCGAGGATTGAAGGATCGAGGCTTTCATGGCGAAGCAGACGCGATAGTGTTCTATGACCTCGCCACTGACTACCTCGAAGTCCTTCCTGTGCAATCCAGATCCCGTAGCAATACGCTGGAGGCATTTCGCAGATTTGCAGGGGGGCAAACTCTGAAGTTAGTGTACAGCGACCAGGCCCCAGAGCTGAAGAATGCTGTCACTACGCTTGGAGCATTGCACCGGCTTTCTACACCGGGCATGCCCAAGACCAATGGCCTGATCGAGAACAAGGTTAAGCTTGTTCTTCATGGGGCACGAGTGCTCCTGCGTCAAGCTGGATTTGAACCTCGATGGTGGCCATTTGCCGTTAGGCACTTTTCCATGGCAAGGAATATTGAAAATCGCGGTGAGGGATCACCGTGGATGCGACGCCACGGTGACGGGAACTTCAGCGGAGTCATTCTGCCGTTTGGTTGTCTGGTCGACTTCTACCCCATTGCTCCCAAGATTCGCAGGGATAGAAAGGGGGGGGTTCAAAACGCCCAAAACGACTTCAGACATGCTGGAAAGATCGACTCAGAGGACGTTGATGAAGGAGGAGACCACTGGATCGCAAATGAAGACGAGAAGGTTCTCACTCGCGTCCACGTTGAAGCGCGAACCGAGCTCTTTATCCCGATAGGGACGAGCTGTCCAGTCAAGATCAAAGACCTTGGCAGGAGGCGGAGCACAGTCCTCAACTATCTTGACGGGTCGACCGAATTCGTTGTTGACGAAAACTGGCTCCAGGCTGAAAACGATCGTGGAGGTAACCACGAATGGACTGGAGAAACTCATTTCGACTGTGATTTTGATCAGATCGATGAGGATGAGGCCGAGATCTATGAGAACGAGGAGTATGAACCCGAATGCAACGATGGACCGGACTTTGTTCCCATTGATGAAGTAGAGGTTGATGAGACAAGCGTCACTACCGCCCTGCCCGCCGAGAAGAAAGAGCGGGACTTCATCAAGATAGAGGAGGATCCGAAGTTCGCCCCATCTTCCAAGCCAGGCCTATTTCTGGGCTATCGGTTAGAACCAGGGGGGCTGTGGAAGGGCGACTATCTCGTCGCTGACCTCGAGCACATCCAAAGGGGTCTCAGGAAACCAAGTATACATCAGGTCAAACGCATCTGGAAGAACCCTGAGGAGCCCTACGTGTTCCCGATGTTGGCTTCCTATGACGCTAGGACTCGGACCATTCGGGAGGCGTTAGCTGACCGAAGGGCCGACCTTAAGCCGAGCAGGGATGAATTCGACTTTGATGAAGGTCGATGTGATGATCCTGATGATGATGACGATGACCAGCAGGACGAGGGGGGCGGTAGCTCTTCCAAATCTGATGGGGCCATTCAGGGCAGGGCTGTCTAAGGGAGTGGTGACACATGCGTCTCAGATTACTGGGAACGGCACGACGAGGACAGCGCATGGTATCGCATCCACGTTGAGGTGCGGAAGAAGTTCTTCGGGACGACGAATGAGGACCTTCCTCCAGGTGGTCCTTCGCATGAGGAGCTTGACACCGTTAGGGTCACGCACATGCGGGGGCTTGATGCCGTTGGAAATTGGGTGAGAGATGATCGTCATCACGATGCTCCCAATCATCGGCATTTCACGCGTGGATTTTGGACTGGTGTGACCATCCTCTTTGATAAGGGATGTGCTCCCCACGGTAGATTCAAGCCAAAGGAAGAAGGAGCCGAATCTGCCGGAGGTCCGAAGAAGGGCCATAAGCTGCACGGAGACAGGATCGACTATGGCCAATCCGCCGATAGGCGTGAGCGGCCATATGCAGGCACCGGAAAACCCAATTCAATTGATGCGGATAGTTGGAGACAGATGTCTGCCCGGTCTCGGGAGATATATGTTCAAACCGAACGGGAGTTATCCCTAAGGGAAGAACGGCGCCGCGAACATCCTGAGAGGGACCCGGCTGCTCCAGCGCCTGGCCGCAAGCTCCTCATCGAGTTTGCGTGCGAACCTGACTCGCGTTTGTCCGCAGCGATGATGGAGTGTGGAGGCGATGCAATTCGCGTTCACGTTGGCTCATTTGACATCACCAAAGCCAAAGACGTTAGTCGGCTTATTAGATCATCGAGGATAATCCTGGGTGTGACCTCTGGGCGTCAATTCCGTGCGGACCGTGGAGTACATGGCAGTATGTCAACCTTTCAATCCACGGTGCTGAGTTTGCATCACACCTAAATGATCTGAGAAGGAGTTCTCAGGTAATGTTTGCGGCATTCCTGCGGGCCTCCCGAGCCGTTAGGCGAGGAGGGGGCAGGGTTGCATTTGAGTGGCCTAGACACTGTCTTGGATGGAAGCAACCGTTCATGCAGAGGTTTCTTGCTGATCCTGATGTCGAGACCGTAGATTTCGACGGCTGTGATTTCGGGATGCAGGATAAGGACGGTGTGCCAATCAGGAAGCAGTGGAAGGTTGCGACGACCTCCAAGGAGCTCATTGATGAGCTGTCAGGTCGGAAATGCAAGCACGAGAAGGGATACCTTCATGCACGCATTGAAGGGTCGGTCACCCCAACGACTGCTCTCTATCCGAGTGCGATGTGCGAGGCAATCGTTGGAGCATGGTACCCAAACGGCACGTTCAAGAAGGTCGCGAATGCTATGCCGGTCGAGGTTGACCCGGTTGAACAGCGATGGAAGAAGAAGCCGAATACCTTGTACGTTAGTCTTAACAGTGAGACTGCCAAGATCCCGACGCGGGCTACTTCGGGGAGTGCGGGTTTGGATACCTATGCCTCTGAGGGAGCATGTGTTCCGCAGGGGGGTCAGGCTTGGTCAACACCGGAATCTCGATAGAGATGCCCGCTGGGGTATATGCTAGGATAGCTCCCAGGTCAGGACTAGCCGTGAAGAACAGGATCGCTGTAGGCGGTGGGGTCATTGATCCCGACTACGACGGAGAGATCAAGGTCATCCTCTTTAATCATGGGGATGAGGACTTCGTCGTAAACCCTGGGGACCGCATTGCGCAGATCGTACTGGAGCGTGTTATGCTCATCGACGCGTCGATCGTCCCTAGGAAAGCCAAGCGGGGAACCGATAGGGGATCCGCGGGTTTCGGAAGCACTGGTATAGCTGCTGCTGCCCCTACGATTGGATCTGATGGAAAGACCTTTGAGTTCTCTATGCCCAGGGGGGAGATATCCCTTCTCATCGGCCAAAGAGCTCAGGTGTCTTTCCTCCCTTGTATGCTTGTGTCGCTAGGCCAGTGAACAAGAAGGAACAAGCTGGGAATGCCAAGGCTAAGGCCGCTCTTCAGAAGGAGTGGGACAAGTTAACTTCGCAAGGATGCTGGGACTTGTCAACTGTCCAAGAGTGGCATGATGTTGCGGCCAAGGCACGTAAGGAAGGGGAGAAGATCCATGTTGGTAGAATTTTCGACATTTGTGTCGAGAAGAATCACGAGCTGCCGGAGGACGATCCGAATCGCAAGTATAAAGGGCGAGTCGTGTTCGAGGGATGTTTCGTCCGTGATGAGATCGGGCATTGGGCCCTGTTCTCCGAGAACACCTCCTGCCCCGCTACTATGGCGGCGGGTAAGATGGGTGATGCTCACGGGTTACTCCCAGGGAATCTTCTGGAAGTGAGTGATGGGGAGTCTGCTATACTCAGGCCCGCTTGAAGGGAAAGAAGACTTGGGTGAGGATTCCTCGTGACCAGTGGCCACCTGAGTGGTTCGACGGCAGCGGAAATCCCAGATACAAGGATCCAGTCGTTGTTCTCGTGCTCGCACTATATGGACATCCGGACGCTGGTACCTTTTGGGAACAGCACTGCGAGGCAATGCTGAAGAAAGTCGGATACGTCAAGGTGAAGGACTGGGCCAGCGTGTTTAGGCATGAGGAGCTCGACCTCTTCCTTGTCGTGTACGTGGATGACTTCAAGATGAGTGGGCCGGCGAAGAACATCGCAGAAGGATGGGCGCTGATCTCGAAGGTCATCAAGATGGAGGAACCAAGGCAGCTCAAGAGATATCTTGGCTGCGAGCACGAATTCACGCAACAGGTGGTCAAGGGTCACTTTGACCCGAGACTGGCGTGGACGGTCGGCAATCCTCCTGATAAGGAGCAACCCGACTTGAGGTTTGGTCCAGAGGGGTTACTCTCTAAGGACATCCCCAAGCCGGAAACCACGATAAGGTTCATCAAGTACAGCGAGAGCAGCTTCATGCAGGCATGTGTCGATAGATACATTGAGCTGTGTCAGGGAAAGTACCCGAAGAAGCTGCAGAAGGTTGAAACTCCGTTCCTGGACGAGAGCAAGCCGGAGTTTGACGAGAATTCCGTCAATCCTGAATTTGACAAACTCTTCAACCAGGCGATGGACATGGAGACCGTCAATGCGCAGCCAGGATGCCTCGGAAATGACGCGGCGGCGGTGCTGATGAAGGTTCTCTACGGGGCTCGGATGGGCAGGTATGACCTGATTCGTCCCGTGCAGGCGTTAGCCAGCCGGGTCACGAAGTGGAATCATCTGTGTGACCGCAAGCTCCACAGGTTAATTTCATATGTGAACTCTACACTCAACCTTCATTTATACAGCCCAGAGTTCATTGAGTTGGTTGCTTACTGTGATGCGGATCTGGCTGGGGATCGTACTGATTCCAAGAGCACGTCGGGAGTGCTTATTTGCCTTGTGGGTCCTAGGACCTACATGCCCATCACTGGGGTAAGCAAGAAACAGACTTCCGTTTCGAAGTCAACTCCTGAAGCAGAGATTGTTGCTCTCGACCATGGAGTGTCCAAGGAGGGAATGGCGTTAGCTACCCTCTGGCAGCACGCAATTGGGAAAGGAATGGAGACCCAGCCGTTTATTATCAACGTGCTCACTACCAAGGTGCAGACATTTTCACTAAGGCCTGCATTGACAAGGTCGTGTGGAATAGAAATCTGCACACCCTTGGTATGTTCCTGCCGGGATACCTGCAGGAATATTTGGCCCAACCCACCCAACCCTGTCTTAAGCCCCCTGCCGCTCCTGGACTGCCCCCGCTTAGGGGGGTACGCATGGAATCAGGTGCAAAATCCGGTTTCAATCGGCTCATTGAGAGGTTACTCTCTGAGTACGAGGGAATCGTGATTGACGAGGAAAAAGGAGGGAAAAGATGCGAGAAAACTATTATTGCGGATCAGGCGATAGCCGATGTTCTTGCTTATAGTGATCTTTGCAGGGTTGTCACGCTTCAAGTTGCTCCTGGTTACAGGAATCACATCATACGATCTGGTAGGATTGAAGGCGATAGCCTTTGTTATGTTGTGCTTGTTCTTAATGATCTTGCACCCGATAGGGTTGATTCCAGGACTGGGAAGTGGGGACAGACCAGAAAGCTTAGGGATAGGACCGATGCTGCCGTTAGGCAAAGGTTCAACTTGGCTTGTGATGCTCGGACCAGTGGATGTGTTCCGATCATTCTCTATCGACCTAAATGCAATATCTTGAAGGAAGGTGAGGTTGAAGGAATCGCCACCACGCATGGGTTTGATTGCAGGTCTGTTTGCGCATGCCAATGTGGTCTCAAGAGACATGGGGTCGTGTTTAGGTGCTTCTCTTCTAAGTCTTTCAATTCGTTTTGGAGTACTTGTAAGATGCGAGGAGGGGATACTCTCTCTCAGCACGACCGATTGCTTGCTGTTGGGAAGTGGTTGAACAACTTCGTTGCCGCGTAGCTTTTGCTTGATCAAGCTGGCTCACCCCGCGGGCAACCGCACCACATTCACAGGCGACTCAGTGCGCTTACTGACCAGAACAAAAGCATGAGGCAGATATGCCTGTCACTAAGGTTTTTCTTCTGCTTCGTGAAGGACGGATTCAGTCAATTATTCATCTTCTAGGTTCTTGTTCTTGGGAGAGGGTCTCTGGCCGGTAGGCTGAGCCTTCTGAAGGACAGGGGAATTCTGGCCGGTAGGCTGGGTTCCCGGATCCTCCGTGGTTCTGTGGCCGGTGGCCCGAACCTGCTGACGCATGGCGGCAGCTGGCGGAATGGGCCTGGGGCGCTGCATGGCGACGCCTCCGCGGCCGTCCTGGGACCTGGCGATGGGGCTGGGTATGGAGAAGCCGAAGGCTGTGGCCAGTTGTTTGCTTGCGGGATACCGCGAGTGGACGATCAAGGGGTTTAAGGGACAGGATCCGAAGTTCACCACGATTGATCCAGATATGGAGAAGGCTGATCAGCTGATTGAGGATGACAGTGCCGCGAGGTTCGACGAACTGGTTGGCAGAGTGTCCCACATCAGTAAGGACAAGCTCGACAAGTCTCACATGGCGGTGCCGGACCACGAAAAGCTGCTCCGATACCGGGCGGTCAGGACTGCTGCGATAGTGGCGGAAATGAAGCGCCGGGGAGTGGAGGTTACGGAGATGAACGCCGTGCGCTTGGCGGCCATCCTCTGCGCTGCGGTTCCGACGGACCCTGCTTTCTTGCTTCCTTACCATGCCGCATTCGTGCTTGAGGAGAGCATTGAAATTGGCGCAATTGCGCTACCCATGGATAGCAGTACGGAGCCGGCAGCTGAACCCTGCGGAGGAATGCGGGTTGGAGACCCGAAAGCCTGGCCGGAGTGGAAGACGGTTCACCCGCAGACTGCCTTGGTAAAGGCGGTCGCTGATCAGGCAGAGGCGGCATTCGGAGATCACCCTCTGTATAGTGGAGATGATTTCGGTGATGCGGAGCACCATTTCAACGCAATCCGTGCCTGGATGAGCGAGAGGCCGAACGCACTGTTCACTCCTCCGGAGGTGGTCGTGGACGCGATGATGCTGACGGAAGGGAGAAACAGGGAGGAGATCGTTAGATGTTCCTCAGGACGGAGGCTTTCGTCGGTCCCGTCGGTCAAGGAGTTCGCGACGGCTGATAAGCCAGGAATGCGGGGGTACCTGCACGCGATGGGACAGATGTCAGGTGTGATCACATCCTTGCATGATGCCTTTGACTGGGACCATAGACAGGTGTTGAGGATCTCGCCTAAGAACCCGGCGAGTGCCACTGATGTGGAAATTGGTCCCGACGACGGATGGGCATTCTTCGATTTGGCCATCAATTTCAAGGGCCAGACGGACACTGAAAAGGTCCTTATCCATGGAACTTCGCAATCCTCATTGTGGAGCATTCTGGGTGGTATGCAGGTTACTGCGTCCACCGCGAGCGATGAAGCGGTAGGTGTGTGGACATCTTTGAAGGCGGTTGAGGCCCTGGGATACAGCACTCTGTCGCACTACGGTCAGAACACGTGGGCGAGGGTCGCGATTTGCATCACGCAACCGGACGAGTCTGAGAACTTGTTCAGCGACAATCCCCACCTGAAGGGCGTCAAGCGAGGAGCCCAGCGAGTGTTCCCGAACGCGAGGCTGGGGATCTGTGGGATCTGCGTCAAGCTTGAGAAGCCTGCGGCGGACTCACAATTCGTGGAGCTGTGCAACTCAGGGGGCGATAGCACCCTGCAGTACTACAACCCATTCGTTGAGTGGAATCCGCATGCTCCATCGGTCGTGTGGGCTATGCACAAGTTCTTCCCTGAGAACTACATGGGACCGATAGGTCTATCCGTTGAAGAGGAGAACATGCGTGCTGCGCCAGGGACCCCTCAGGCTGCCGAGGCAGAAGGTGGGGCGCTATACGCCAGGATCGTGCCGAAGTCGAACATGCTTGAGGCCATCCGGGGTGAAACGTTTGAGCTCACCCTCACGACGGGATACCTTACCGAGATCAAGGACGAGGCAAAGGCCGTTGGGCGGGGAGCGCTATTCCCGAAGGAGCTTGAATGTTTTGAGCAAGCTAGGAAGGTGATGCGCCTGATCAGGAGTGGGAAAGTCGTCCCGCCTACAGTGGAGCTGCCGAGGGGAGGATACTCCCGAGTGGCGGTTGATGCTGTGCAACTGGAAAGGCAGTGGGACGCATGGGCAGCTGCTATGTTAGCGGATGTGATGCTGTCTATCTACCCATCCATCGTTCTGCACGAGATGAGTCGCTACCAAGACAAGATGGTAATCTTGCTCCGGTGTTTGGCGGCTAGTGGGGCTGCGGTGAGGATTGCTGCGGCCTTGGCGGCCGGATACGGTCCTCCGGTGTTCAAAGAGGAGTCCGCGGCTCCGGATGCGACTGTGTTCTACCTGCTGGATCAGACGTTCAACACTGCATCAGCGAAGAACAAGAAAGGGATGGACCCAGCGACGTTGGCGGAGGACATCCTCAAGTGCAGGACAAAGAATGATCGGTTGAGGGGTTCCCCAGATCACCGGCCGTTCAAGAACTATGAGGTGCATTACGTGACCAGCACTCGTGATAACGAGGAGACATCCTTTCGGATGATGGTCGACAAGGCGTACGAGCTGATGGACAAGCGGGCGGACGACTGCGTCCAGAAGTATGGCAACGCGGATGCCGCCAAGCATGACCTGTATGTCTTTGGTCTCCGTGGCTCCTACCTGTATAGGTGGGAGAGGAACGCATGGAGGGCCAGAAGCGACGCGGCAACCGTGTGGAGTAAGGACGTGGAGTCGCTGGTCGCGCTCAACAACAAGGTTAAGGTGATGGTTTGCGGCCCGGGGCGATCGTTAGATCGAGAGGGCGACCAAGGGGTTCACATGACGAAGGAGATCCAGTATAGGATGGGCGATCTCCGCGCGAATTTGATCCCAGTGGTTTCAGCAGACGCTGTGTCATGGGGGAGTGAAGTTGACAGCTACGGCAGGAATCGGCCAGTCCAAAGAGCATGGGCTGTGGTGCCGCCATATCTTGCGGCTGTCCCGGACTTTTTCTCCCTGACTAGGACTACGTGGCCAGGTTCTGTCACGTTGTACATCAGGGACAACATCCTCAAGCTTCTGAAGGAGGGTACTTCTTCGAAGATGGGTGATGGCGGATCGATGTCTGAGTCTGAGGATGTCGACATGACAGGTGCCGCTCTGGGAGGACCGCCGGTAGGCGTTACCCCTGGTGGGCAATCATCTGACGCAGGTCAGCATGCGGAAGGTCAGGCCGCTGCCCCGAAAGCACCTCCGAAGGCGTTAGTCACGAAGGAGATGCTGGCATCGGTGAGACCAAAGTCTCCGCCGAATCCACCTCGGAGTCCGAGGGTTTCTTCACCTCAGGTCACGGCAGCCGAAGTTGGGAATCGATGGTCATCGAATCTTCGTACGCCTAGAGCAACGATTGAGGAGGAGAACACGGGTGGCTCCACCGAGGTCGATGATCTCCTACCCGATAGGGAAGGGGTCGATCTCCCTACGGATACCTTCAATGATGGTGAGGATCCGACCGAGGTTGAGGTGTTAGAGCCCACCGGAGACGTTGAGATGGAGCCGGAGAAGGAAGCCGAGGTTCCCACTGTAGGTGAGGAGGAGACTCCCGGTAGGGAAGCTGAGGTACCTCAGGCCACTACGACTACGACTGAGCCGTCGGTGGAATCGTCTGCGGCAAAGCGAGCGGCGTCGCCCGTTAGGGAAGAACGCAGGGCTCGAGAACCTGTTGGTACCCAACAGAAGGAGGAGGCGTCGAGTACGCTTGGCCCAGGTGTGCCGATCTCCTATGCCCCGAAGTACACGGACGATGACGGGGACTTGCGGGATACTGCAGCGACCCCGAAGGCGGCTTCGACCCAGGAATCTCGAGGGGGCATACACAATTATGCGAACACGCCGTACCCGGAGCATCCGGGAGAGGCACCCGAGCTGAAGTCAGCGGAAGTTCGGCATCACCGTGAGCATAGCTCCTATCAATCCACGAGGGGTTCACGGACCTCGGCGAGACCGGCGGAGAGCAGGTCAAACAGGAGGTTCATCGTTCAGCACATCCTGGCCAGGGAGGCTGGTGAACCCTTCATCTATGCCGTGATCCGGAACAAGGCAATCACTCAGGAGCGGGTTACCGCGGAGGAGTGGAGGAAGGCGAACGAGACTAGCCGCATTGTGTTCCCGAATCGCGATAGCGAGTGGGGTGCGGTGTTGGAGAGAGCCGTGCGTAACGATTACATGTACGGGGCGTTGGATGCTTCCCGAGCTGCTGGGAGGATCGATCAGGAGTACATCAATCCTCGAGATCGGAAGTCTACGCCGTGGGGTGATCAACAATGGAACATGAAGAAGGTGGCGTCCGAGGCTGCCCATATCCCGTTAGGGATGAGGCAGGACATTCAGGCGAAGTACTATCATGGACGAGCACCTCCGGGGGACTGGGCAGATACATGGTTCGTGGTGTCGTTAGTGACCCGAACCGCAGGGCATATGATTGTCTTCGAGCGCCGGGAGTAAGGGCTACCTTGCTGAACGCGCAGACGGGGCAATGCATTCCTTTGGACGACCCGACTTGGGTGCCGGAGATTGCATCATCACACCTGCTGGTAGGGACGATCACTACGATCGCATCGCACGTGGACTGCGCCCTTGGGCGCGCGTGGCGGATGCCCATGTTCCATCCTCAGCTGATGGCGGCGACGGCGATGTTGGAGAAGTTGCAGAAGTACTTCAACGCGCTGAACGAAGCGGTGTTAGGCAAGCAGTTGGGGACTGCGCCTTTCAGCATGATTGCCGGTCACCTTGCTCCGGAGTTGCGGACCGTCCCGACAAGGGAGCAGATGCCCGACACGCTGGCGCAATCAGCGGCTGAGATCATGCTGTCTCATGTGTCGGCATTGTCCCATTCGGGGTCTACCTCCGATAGGAAGGAGATCATCGGAAGGGATGGGTACCCGTTCGGGAAATCATGGTTCGAAGATGACCCTGAAGGAGCCACTTGGCCCGGACACCATATGGCTGGGGGTGTCGCTGTCCCGCTGAAGCCGAAGACGAAGATCGTGTGGGGAAAGCGACCACATGTGGATGACGAGGGCGATGTGGATCCTGGGGCGAGCTCTTCGGGGCAACAGAGGACCGAGCCGGCCCCCGGTAGGGGCGCCGGGTCAGGAAAGGATGATGATGTGACTCTTCCTGACATTGGGAAACTGTCCGTGACGGAAAAGAAGAAGGACGACATGGACGTGGATCAGGAAGGCTCCAAGAAGGATTCCACCGGGACGAAGGAGCCCACGCCTCGGGGTACTGAGGCTGGGAAGGCAGACCCGAGTGAGATCACCAACTTCAAAGGGGCTACCTTCGAGGAGTACCGGAAGACTGCTCCTAACTACGAGTACAGCGGGGAGGGAGATGATCGAAGGATCCTTCCGAAGAACACTCCGATAGACATGGAGAAGTCGTTGCCAGCCGAGGTAGCGCTCTTGATTCCGAGAGCAGTGGCCACGCAGAAGGAGGCTGAGGAAGCCGAGAGGGCCGCGATGGAGGCCATCCGCGGGGACTATAGGCTTCCGGACGTGGGTCAAGAAGACAGGGAGAAGGTTGACCCTTACACCGCGACGGATGAAGATTTGGCTGCGTCGGTAGACGCGTTGACTAGGAGGTTGAGCAATATGCCTGAATGGTCGGGAAATTTGATCGACCCTGCGAAGTCTGCTGAGCTGGTCGCGGCGAGATGGGGCGGAAAGGCGAGCTATGACAAGCCTGAGGCTCCTCTGACTGAGGCTGGGATGAAGAGTGCGTCGTTGGAGGATCGTGCCTATGCCCTGTCGCAGCTGAATCAGATGGTGAACTTTCACAAGAAGCACCTATGCTCTGGGCGAGGGGCGCCTATGGTAAGTGCAGCTGCCCCTAGTGGACCCTTTGCTCCTGATCAGCTGGATGATAGCAGGAGGTTCAGACCCAGTGAGGCGGCGAGCAAGATGACTTACAATCTTGTGATACTGGATGGGAGGAAGGATTATCTTGCCGATAGGCGGGAGATCAATTCAGAGTTGAGGGAAACTGGAGTTATCCCTGATGAGGCCGTTACTTGCCAGATTGTGGTTCGAAGACAAGGTTGGGCGAGTACCTCCCGAACTACGAGGAGACCGTGGGCACCGTTGCAGGGCGGGAGGCGGCTAAGGAGTTGATGAGACTGCTCTCGTGCGACTTCGAGGGTCTGGTCATCAATTCAAAGAGAGTCTCGGAGTTATTCGAGGAACGCGTGTGAAAAGTGACCAGGCCATCTGGTTCCTGAAGGAGATCTCGGGCATGGAGAACGCTGAGATGTCTTGGAAGTTCTTCATTCCGACGCTCAAAGCTTTCCCGGTAGGGCAAGTTGAGGCGATGCTCATGGTCATGTACGACGGGAATGGCGTCCTCCTCAAGGAGAGCACTAGGTTAGTGGCCGTTAGGCACACGCGGATCGGACGCGACATGAGTTACAGTGCCGTTAGGCATAGGTACACTCAAGAAGATGCACCTGGCGGATCTCTGATGTACGAGATGCATTGGAATGAGCTCCCCATGGTGGGGTACGTCATTATGAAGTTCTCGGACTTCCGGAAGGCGGTTCAGCTCCAAAGGGTGAGGCGAAACGGAAAGGCCATGATCGAGATATTGATCACGAGGCCCGATGTATACGAGACCATTGGGGATGGTAGGCAGGATGAGGGCCTGATCCCGTGGTATGTCCGAGACAGGCTGCGGAACTACTCCGGTAGGTACGTGGTGGTAATGGTGGACCTTCGGGTGCATTGGTCATTGGTTGGGCCCGTGTTTTTGACAAGAAGGAAGACTCTTGCCGTTAGGAACGAGATCCACATGGGAGCTTGGAAGGCGGCCTACATGTACGATGATTACACGATAGTGTACCATCGGGCATGGGGCTATGGTGACTTCACCCCCGTTAGGGGAGAGCACAGGCGATCGCGGGAAGAGGTCAGATTGAATGTGACTACCACGTTCTGTTTGAGGTGCGCGGAGATGACGCCAAATGGGATGCATTTGTGTCCTGGATGCGCGCTCCCGGTCTTTTACCCGAACTTTATCCCCAGGAGAAAGACTTCGAGAGGCTCCGCATTGTACCGGAGTGGGTGAGGACCATGGGGCAGTTCAAGCCCAAGAGGATCCCCACCGAAGTGGTCGGAGTCATCAAGAGGAACTTGATTTCCTATTCGATGGCGTCTGATCTGAGGATGACGGTGCAGAGCGGCATCAGGCTGCCCCCTTATCTTGGTGAGGACAAGGGAGGAGTCGATGCGGCGTGGGATGAGCTGGCGAAGGTGCTTTTCCAGTTCTCCTATGTGTCGGGGATTTCGGCATCGGATGCGTTCGTGGAGAAGTGGGTGGCGAAGCACCTGATTTTGACCAACCAAGTCGATAGATTTGAGTCGGTCACGGAGTACTTCCGGGCTAACCCAAGGCATGCTGCCCAGTGGGGTAGGCGCATGACGACTTCCGTTAGGAAGTTCGCTCGCCATGACACGTACTTGTCATTCTACATCCCGATGGCATACGTGATTGGCTCCGCGGCAGGTCATCTGACCCCATTGTATCCGACCCATCGAAAGGACGTGGACATCCTGGAAAGTCATGCGTTGATTTCGCAGCTCAGGCAGTACATAGTGTCGGAGACAGGGTACGATGAGAAGAAGAGGTTGAAGGAGGCGATAGCCAAGGTGCAGAAGGCGATCAGTGCCGGACAGTCGGAGCCTCCCGCACCCTTTCGCGACCCGTTCGTCTACGTCGGTGACGAGAGGGTGAGGACGGTTCTTGATGGTCGTCAACCCGAACCACTAAACGTGGACATCGAGGGACTTCAATTGGTGCATCAAGCTGCGCCAGGTCCTGGTCCCAAGCAGGAGCCGGTCATCAAGGGCGGAAAAGGAAAAGGGAAGAAGGGGGAAAAGGGCGGTAAGGGCGGTAGTCCTTCCGGCCCACCACCGAAGTCAGGTGAAGTGCCAGGTAAAGGATCTGGTAAGGGCGGTAGCCCATCTGTCCCAAAGGCAAAGGCAAAGGATGGCACTGGACCAGCTCCAATGGAGGTTGATGCGGCAGCGGCTCAGCCGAAGAAGACTTGGGTCGCGATAGCGGTTGAAGGGGCCAGGCCGAGTGCGAAGGCTAAGATGACCCCGATCCCAAAGGCCGAGCCAAAAGGGAAGGTCGCTTCTGTGTCTGAGGCGAGGAGTGCTCCGGCTCCGAAGGCTGAGGCCAAGGAGACGAAGCAGGCCGAACCGAGAGTTGAGGTCAAGAAGGAGAAGGTAGGCGGAGACGTTGCTCCTGGCGGTAGTCGGGGGTCGGCTGAAGGGCAGAAGAGAGAAAGGAAGAGACTGTGAAGGAGTCGACGAAGCGAGAGGCATCGACGAGGCCTGATGACGTTGACAGCAAGCCAGGTGCGGCAGCAAGAGAGGCTAGTGGAGATGACCTTCACTCCGCGCTTGGCAGATCTTCGGCAAAGGATGCGGTAGCACCTTTGACGGCCTCCAAGGCGATGGCAAAGAAGCCTGAAGGCGGGGAGATCCGGTTGCAGTCTGCTGAGCGAGCTGCGGCGAGCCCGGTGGAGGGACACTTCCTGGTGCTGCCTGAGGGTTCGGTGGTGGACGCTTTCTTGTCGATCCACCAACAGAGTGCTGAACAGGCAGGTCAGGGATTTCATCAGAAATGGTGAGGACGCGTCAGCACTGGAGGCTCTCAACCAGATCGTGACGAATTCTCGCTCTGGGAGGAGGCGTAGGGAATCGGATGTTTCCCGTACTCCTTCTCGGAGGTCCGTTAGGACCGTGGACACCAGGGATTCCAGGGAGTCAAGGAGGCGCAGATACCGTCCACGGCGCGAGGATGATCGAGACCGGAGGAGGGACGATGCTCGTGATCGTCGTGATGATGAATCACTCGATCGGGAGCGAGATCGAAGGCGAGATGATCGCAGGAGATCCGAGAGGGATCGTGATAGGGACCGTGCGCGGGGCGGACGTGACCGGAGGAGACGTGACGATAGCCGGTAGGCTGAGTCACGAGGATTGCGGCCGATAGGCTTGCGTCCATCCTCCAATGGTCGGCGCGGTGCGGAGGTGGTGATGTTCCTCCCGGACCGCTGAGGCGCGGAGGTCATGTCTCTCCCATACCGCTGCTGGGCTGCTGGACGTGTTCATCAGGAAGCAGTATGAGTGAGAGGGAAAGCAAACTGATGGGGGGTTACTCCCGGGTTTGCGGAATTCAAGCATTTTTCAGGTACGCATGGTCAGGAGTACCTCTTGCCGTTAGGCGAGGGTACTAATGGACATACGTTATCTTTTATTTCATGGCTTCTGATAAGAATTAAACTTCTTGCATTGTTGATGCAAACAGTTGTGACCTAGTGTCGTCATGTGGACTTTTCCACAAGGTATGTTGGACAGCGTTACCCCGATTAATTCGGGGTGGTGGCGGGAATTTAATGCCCGGGATGTCGCGCAACTGCCTTTGTGGGTTTGCTCCACCGCTGACGGCGGTAGTGTCCAGCTGTTTGCGGACGCATGCGAGCAGTTAAATCCTATCAGTAAATGGCACGCTCCACCCGTCATATGACGGGCTCCTCGTGAGGGGGGTGTGATTAGCCATGGTTCATATCATCATCAGGGACGTCGCGTTAGTGACCGACCTGTGGTGTTTTGGCTCAAGTTTTGGATCCGGCGCGCCTCGGATGAGCGTCGCCGGGCCCTCACGTCGACCGCCTTCGTGTCGGAGGAGAAAGAGACTTCGGCCCGGGGTAGGTTGGTGGGGATCGCCCGTGCGGTTCATCGTCGATCTAGGTTGCGGGTATCCTTTTTCTATTTTGGTTTGATTTCCTTTGGTTGTTGTTCTCTGGTGTGTGGGAAACCCTGATCTTTGGGACCGGGGATTGGTTTGCTTTTGGGGAACCTTTCTTTTGTGGCTTGTTTACCCCAACTAACCCATTGCCTGGGCACAGGCTCGTGCCCGAATCACATTAGAATTTAAATAGATTCCAGTACGGAAAAGCAATCTGGTTGTAAAGGAGTGACA
This sequence comes from Effrenium voratum, assembly GCA_963377175.1. NCBI lineage: Eukaryota > Dinophyceae > Suessiales > Symbiodiniaceae > Effrenium > Effrenium voratum. Next base: position 81,581 of record CAUJNA010000689.1, on the reverse strand, counting down.
AACCAACAGATGCGCAAGGAATCTAAGAAAGAGAAACAAGCTTGTTGTTTCTTCTAATTTTCAGTTTTTCAGTGAACGCCAATGGACAATGTAAACTCTATTCCAATTGGTTCGCAGATTTTAAATTGCACGGCTTAGCTCTAGATCAAATGGGTTTCGATTCGAGCTCATTTCGATTTATCATGTTGATTTAGATTTTGAATAGCACTTCCCTTCCAAGCAGGACTTCAATTAGAGTTTAAAATGAACTCTTATTTCAAGTCAGATGTCAAATCGGAATATATATATATAGGCACATGAGTTCAATTAGAGTTTGATTCAAACTCGTATTCTAATTATAATGTAAACAGATATTCCTCCAATTAGGAGCTCCATTCCGAAACTTAATTAGACATTAAACATAATTAAACTAGAATCCAATGAGGACAGAGAAGCTGGTTGTTTCTTCTGAGTAACGTCAACTCAATCAACTTAATATTTTAAGTAGGACAAGGATGGGCAAGCTGGTTGTTTCTTCCAGTTAGTTTAAGTATCTTACACACTTGATTGGATGTTTAAGAGGAATGAACTAGAGTTCATTATGAAAGTGATGGGACATAGGAGTTCCTTTGCAAGTAGGACTTTAAATAGAATTCAACTGGAAATGAAGTAGAAGCACAAAAGGAAAGACAAGCGGATAGTTTCGACAACGAGAACAGAATTAGACCAAGCACAGACACAGAAAACCCAAAAAGCGAGGAAAACCAACAAACAAATAGACTCGAGGAAAATCAACAGAACCCCGAAGAAAGCTCCGAGAAACCAAGAAAGCAAGATTCACATCCAAGAAACACGAAAACATGTTTCCAGAACTCTTTCAACATGAGCTGTGCAGCAAAGATGTCTAAATCATGTTTTTTCTTTCTTTTTGTTTCTCAATCTCCAACACACGCACACACACACAAACACACCGAGTTGTGTTTGTTCTTGCCTTTTTTGTTTTGTTTTTTCAAGATGTTCCCTCGGTATTTGTTGGATCAAGTGCAACTGAGATGGATGACTTAATGAGAAGACTGGAAGGCTTGAAAGGACACTACCAGGTCCCCCGTTCTGTTGAGGAGAGGGGTATGAACTGTGAGTCTCGGCCTGAAAGGCCAATGGCATGCGATTGCCCCATCACTTTTGGAGCTCAGAAAGCATTGAGGCCATGAAGGCGCCTTTTCTTGTGCGTGACATCATCGTCACCCGATTGCATATCGGTCCGAGGGGGCCCTTTGAGCAGAAGGAGAAGCCATGCGGCGCGTGGATTGTTTGGACTCACCGTACGGCAAGCAAGTAGCGCAGTCAGTAGGTAGCGGAGCAGAGCGGCAAGCTGCGGCGGGGCATTGCAGGTTGTGGTGTGGAACTGCTTGGTTGTTTGGTTTGTGATGGCAGCGCCAAATTTTGCCTGTTGCCTTGTTGGGCCCACTACCTCCGCCTGACCGGCGTGAATGTCTACTCGATGATCTGCAGGAAAGGCGGGCGGAGTCTGTAAGAGTGCAGATTTTCGACCTGAGGGGCTGACGCCCCAAAGCAGCATGATACGGGAGAGCGCTTGCGAATCAGCCACGGGCAGCCACCGTGGTTCCGGACGCAGAGTGGCCAGGAACTTGCAGCAGCCAGCGATTTCCCCCATCGGCGGCAGACCACCGAACAACCCCCGCGTGACGATGATGAAGAACAAGCCAAGTCCGAAGCCCTGACGAACGACCCATATGTTAACCCCTCATCAGATGGCTCTGGCGGGCGTAGGAAACACAGGCGTAGCAAGCGCGGCAGCTACAATCAAGTTAACGCAGCTCTTGAAAAGAGCTGATCATGACCAAGTTATGGCTGCTGCGCTTCAGAGCACCACAGGCCGCGAAGTTTCACGACATGATGTTTTGCTACAGCAGCTGTTGAAAGGGTTGAGAAAGGGTTGAGCGATGCGGTGAATAACAGGTCCAAACTGAAGGACTCGGATAAGGAGTCATGGAGTTCCAGAAAATCATCGCAGCCTGGCGTTAGATGCAGACCAGGTCAACCACCTCAGCCTCCACCTTGATGCGCGTGCTTTCAGCAAGTGGAAGCGCAAGGTTGGGATTTGCAGGTTTCTGCATATTTGCAGCGAGGCGGAACTTTTGCTGCACACATCGCTCAGTCGCTCACCCGAGAGGCCGAAGACGAGATTGAACGCATGGGCATGGCTCCAGTTGCCAGCAAGGAAGGTGAAGACCATTTCCTGAAAAGCTACATTTGGATGAATTGCACATCTGCAGCGGTGTGCCAACGAGACGTTGCGGGCTTGCGCAAGTAAATATCAACGCGCATGATCCTGGCAGAGACCACAGCCTTCACTTCCAGAGCATCAGCAGCCCGAGTGTTGAGGGCAAATGCTCTCTGACCTGTACACGTTCAACTCAGGAGTCATAACCATTAGCAGAGCTGGAGGTTCTGCGACCAGGGTCGACAAGGAGTTGCAACAGAGTGGTGCCAGAGGCCTTTTGTGCAGCTTCGTGCTGGGTCAAACAAAAAAGACAAGTGTGAGTTTCGGCCTGAAAGGCCAATGCCATGCGATTGCCCCATCACTTTTGGAGCTCAGAAAGCATTGAGGCCATGAAGGCGCCTTTTTTTGTGCGTGACATCATCGTCACCCGATTGCATATCGGTCCGAGGGGGCCCTTTGAGCAGAAGGAGAAGCCATGCGGCGCGTGGATTGTTTGGACTCACCGTACGGCAAGCAAGTAGCGCAGTCAGTAGGTAGCAGAGCAGAGCGGCAAGCTGCGGCGGGGCATTGCAGGTTGTGGTGTGGAACTGCTTGGTTGTTTGGTTTGTGATGGCAGCGCCAAATTTTGCCTGTTGCCTTGTTGGGCCCACTACCTCCGCCTGACCGGCGTGAATGTCTAATCGATGACCTGCAGGAAAGGCGGGCGGAGTCTGTAAGAGTGCAGATTTTCGACCTGAGGGGCTGACGCCCCAAAGCAGCATGATACGGGAGAGCGCTTGCGAATCAGCCACGGGCAGCCACCGTGGTTCCGGACGCAGAGTGGCCAGGAACTTGCAGCAGCCAGCGATTTCCCCCATCGGCGGCAGACCACCGAACAACCCCCGCGTGACGATGATGAAGAACAAGCCAAGTCCGAAGCCCTGACGAACGACCCATATGTTAACCCCTCATCAGATGGCTCTGGCGGGCGTAGGAAACACAGGCGTAGCAAGCGCGGCAGCTACAATCAAGTTAACGCAGCTCTTGAAAAGAGCTGATCATGACCAAGTTATGGCTGCTGCGCTTCAGAGCACCACAGGCCGCGAAGTTTCACGACATGATGTTTTGCTACAGCAGCTGTTGAAAGGGTTGAGAAAGGGTTGAGCGATGCGGTGAATAACAGGTCCAAACTGAAGGACTCGGATAAGGAGTCATGGAGTTCCAGAAAATCATCGCAGCCTGGCGTTAGATGCAGACCAGGTCAACCACCTCAGCCTCCACCTTGATGCGCGTGCTTTCAGCAAGTGGAAGCGCAAGGTTGGGATTTGCAGGTTTCTGCATATTTGCAGCGAGGCGGAACTTTTGCTGCACACATCGCTCAGTCGCTCACCCGAGAGGCCGAAGACGAGATTGAACGCATGGGCATGGCTCCAGTTGCCAGCAAGGAAGGTGAAGACCATTTCCTGAAAAGATACATTTGGAAGAATTGCACATCTGCAGCGGTGTGCCAACGAGACGTTGCGGGCTTGCGCAAGTAAATATCAACGTTGCGAGACTGCACTTCGAAGTGTTGGAATTGTCGTTGGCAGCATGTACGACTCTGAAAGAAGAGACCCGGCCGTGCGCGGGTCTCTAAAAACATCAGCGCATGATCCTGGCAGAGTCACACCACAGCCTTGACTTCCAGAGCATCAGCAGCCCGAGTGTTGAGGGCAAATGCTCTCTGACCTGTACACGTTCAACTCAGGAGTCATAACCATTAGCAGAGTTGACATATTGCGGAGCTCAGAAAGCATTGAGGCCATGAAGGCGCCTTTTTTTGTGCGTGACATCATCGTCACCCGATTGCATATCGGTCCGAGGGGGCCCTTTGAGCAG
>CAUJNA010000689.1:42500-72500 GCA_963377175.1 Effrenium voratum | reverse complement strand
TCAATACCGTTTCAGTCACTCACTGACACGCTGAGGAACTACTGCCAGAAAAGGGTCACTGATTTGCTGAAGAAGGTTCGCCGTGCGAACGAATTGAACAAGCGAAGAGTTTCGCAGCTCAATAATAGCCAAGGAGGCTAGCAGAGAGAAGCCTCGACGTATGCCCATTGTCATGCAATATTTGACGGAACGGCAACTTTGCTCGAGCCCCCTTGTGGGGCATTGCCGAAAAAGTTGAGTTATGTGTAAGTGACAGGGACTGGTTGCGTGACAGTCCCTCTTCGCCGTCTTCAAAGTCATGGCCAGCGATGAGCAGATGGCGCCACACGACTGCAACCTGTGCGGTTTGCGCATTGTTGCCGTGTTTTGTCACTGCGTCTTGTTTGGCACAAGTGGGTAATTGGGCAGCGTGAAAATGCACTGATTGAATGACGAGGCTCCGAACATGCCAGGAAGAGGTGTGATAACTTAAAGAAACTAACTAGCCTCTGAAAACTATGCTCATAGCAACCAAAGCCGAGCTAATCTCACAACTAATCTATTCGGCTAAGTAGACTGAGAATCCCAAATACTTCCCCCCCTGGAAGGACATATAATTGAACCTGCTGTAACATTCTGGCCCTTTTGTAGCATAAGAAAGGTCCGAAATTGAACTTGTTGGACGGTGTTCTAAAGGACATTCCAGTCAAGTTCAATGTAAAACTATCTCGAAACAGGGATTCTACCTAAAACAGTTGCATTTCAAGTTCTATTCGCAAAGGAAACAACATTCATTCTATCTCAAAAGGTGGATGTAGCAGATGGTGTGTGACCGTACATACCTATGTATATATCTATATATACACACATACACACATACATAGTACCCCTAATGTTCCTGCGCCTCTTTAGACAATACTGTAAAACACACTGTTTTTGAGCATTCCACCTACCTTTGTTTACCTCCTGGAAAAGGGTCAACATGAGCCCTGAGAATTGTCAATCCTGGCCAAACCCAAACAACATTCAAGCTCTTCTAACACTTGAAAGTGCTGTTCCACTGGATTGAGGATTCAAGATTGAGGATTCAGACTTCTTACCCGGTATTAAGGACTCTGGATCCAAGATCCAAGACCCCAGATTGCTGGTGAACTGTCGAGGGAAATGTTAGATCTATCAAGGCAGCCTCCCGAAACCTTGATCCTGCTATTAAGAATTGCAATGCCAGTACTAAGAAATCTTACCGGTAGTAAGGGAATGTGGGCCCAAGATGCAAGATTTCCCCCTAAAGTCCCTCGACAATGATGGATCCTGGATCCAGATGCCGGCATCAAGATGTCTAAATTGCAGTACTTAGAAATCCTATCGGGCATGGCCAACATTTCCTCAAAGGTCCCCCAATCCAGAATCCTTGATAGCGGTTGTTAAGAGACCTGAACAGAAGTGCAAAGATTTCTTCATACAAGTATTCAGGTTACAGGGGCATTCCAAGGTTTCCCTCAACAGCCTTTCAGCAATCCCTGAACTTGGATCCAGCGTCTTGTATAAAGATATCTCAATACAAGTGCTAAGATATCTTTGTACTAGTATTCAGATGTCAGAGAAAGACATTCAGATGGACGATTCCCCCGCAAAAGTCCATTGTGGATTCAATTGTTGTGTTGAGAAGTTGAGTTTCAGAAGTCATAGTTCCAGGGGGCAAGTTGGCAAGCAAGTTTCACAACCATTTGCCTAGAGTTGTTTTGGAGTCAGGAATCCTGCAGGAAAGCTAAAGGTTGCAAAGGTTGCTTCAGCTGTGTCAGCCATTGAGGCGTACTGCTGAGGAACACAAGAAAGCTTTCGAGAAGCTGAAGCAGGACTGGCACGTTGCACTGCGCGTGATTTTGCAAACTTGGCGATTTGATCCCGAAAAACTAGTTGCGGGTTTCTTACTATGTGCGAACTGTTTTTCCCAGTTGCCAGCGTCCGAGGCTTGCAGTGGCCTGAGTTGGATGCTGTCGGAGGTCGTGAGTCGTGGGTCTCAGTTGTTCCACATTTCGGATTGGTGCAACTTTCAGACGTCTTGAGCGGGTCGCGTGGCCAGCGGGAATGTGTCGAGTTTGCTTTGGATCCCTTGTTTAGTCACTTTGTCACCTTAGAGTCCTTTCAACTTTGTCTTGGCTCAGCTTTGCCTTTTGCTGGGTTCCGTGGTCCCCTGGTCGCATCCGAGCTGCGTCCGAGCGTCCCTTCAATTGACCGCAGGACGTCCAGCGAATCTTGCCAAAGCAAGAGGAGCCCCAACGTCTGGAGATGGTGAACCTTGCCGGGAAGCCTGGCCAGAAGCCTTCGCGATAAGACGCCCAGTTTGACTTGCCCACTAAACAACTGCAACCAAATCTGAAGTGTGTTTGCTTTTCTCATGTTTTCACTGCTCAGAGTTCCTCCCAAAGTCAACTGGCACGCGTCCTCAACGTGCAACAAGAAGCTACCTTTATCCCAGCCCCCCAGATTGAGATGAACCTATTCAACAGTTTCTATTCCCACGCTGATTGGAATTGGAAGGAGATGCTTACCAGGACTTCATTGTGGGGTCAGAATAGAGGGTGCTTGTGACATTGAACTGATTCCTGTGCATCTCCGGTACTCGAGTGGCTGAGTAAAAGTCCTAGAGATCAAAGCAAAAGCGCGAAAGTGGAGATGTGCCTGCGGGGAGGAGCCAACAGTGAGGTGCGCAGTGCACGCGAAGGGGAGGAGACAGAGAAGTTCCTCCGCTGCGTGGTTGCATTTCTGAATTTGTTTGAGGGGCTTGTCTTCTTTCCACAGTTGCCCGGGTTCGAGGTTTGGAATCTGGCGCTCTTATGAGGATGATGATGATGATGATGATGATGTGGTGGTGGTCGGAATATGGGAAAATACAACAATCCTGTACAAAACGGGGGACCTCACTCACACTCCTTTTCGGTCTATTTCGCTAGCAACGTCTTTTGAAGGAAAGCGTAAACTACAGTAGCATAGGCGTTGCCCGTTGTGGAGGCTCGCATCATGTTTCATGGGATTTGGACCGGGGAAGCTCTGTGCAGATGCTTGATTTGGCGCCAAAGCAGGGATGCCATTGGTCCTCCTTCCATTCAAACCATTCAAGCAGACATCCAAGCGGTTGGCCTAGTCCAGGGCCACAGGACGACTCAGCTCCAACATGGACTTCAGTCGCTTCTGCCATATCTAGTTGCCTTTTCATCAACTGAATCTGTGAATACTTTTGCAGTCCCCGAACCACGCCACCTACCGTGGCGTTTGGCCCAAGTCATATCTAGTGGTTCACTTCCCTACGGGAGCAATATCGATGGAAAACAAATCGTGCTTGTGTGTGCGGTATCGTATTGGGGTACTATGCAGGCATTTCGGGTGGTGGTACAACCAAACCACCGGTATACAACATACATACCCTCGGTTTCTCAGGTTATCAGCCGTAGGGGTCTCCCACGAGCTGTGAGACATTCGTCAATAAGGACGAAAGGGTTTCCTATATCATTGGTCCTTTAACTGCTCAGGACTACTATACTTTTCGAGACAGTGTTCGATGGTCGGTCTTCAGTTACATTTGCCGGGTCGGCGCACATGCCGCGCGGTACAGCGGTGTTGGTTCTGCGTACCAGTATTGCGCTCGGGACGAAAGCAACGCTGGGTGAGCAGCAAAGTTGTCCATCTTGATGAACAATTCCCTGAGTGATTTCTAAGCCCTCCACTAGACTTGCGGTCAAGTGTCACATCGCAATTCCCGAGCCCCTCAGCCACTCTTGTCGCGCAGCGCGCGAGCGGGGGTTTAACTGAGGCCAGCTCGAGCTGCTTCAGGTGCGGAACCTGGGCGGCGAGCTGGGTGGGCAATGTCGCGCGACGCTGTTTGCGATAGTGTGGCACGAAGAGAATGTTAAAGGGTCTGTTTTGGGGTGGGGCTCTGTGACTCAGCGTGCCACTCTCGTTTCCATTCCGTTTGGCGCTTTGTAAAGGTCTATCATTCTGCAGCGCAGGCTCCGGAAGCACGTCCCCATCAGGACCCAGCGACGCAACGCAAATCAGGCTGCAGGGTCTATTGAGGCACTAAATTTATTTGGGGCTTGAACGCAGTGCATGCATGATTCGCCAACAGCTTTGTTGCAGGAGCTGACCACCAATTCAATGCGCACACCTTGTGTTGCACGTAACAATTCCTGCGCTTGTCTCCAAACTGGGGCCACAAGGTGCATGGTTGGTCATTGCTCTGAATGCAACGGGGCCAGCCGGCTTGTGGAAGCAGCGCAGGACCAATCCGGTGAGTCATCCGAATCAGCAAGGAAGGCTGCGACGGGCATGGCAGCACCGTATGACGAGCGGGGGCTGGCTTGAGCAGTAAATCGTATTTTGGTTTGCGGCGTAGTGCGGAAGTTGCGGTGTGAAGAAATCCGTTTGCCAGGATGCTTGGCATTGCGCGCGGCGTGCAAGAGTCTGTGTCGCCAGGTCCGCCACCTTTCAAAGAGTCTGGACCTTCACCCGGACACGGCCAGGAAGCCCAGACGATGAGGGCTCTGCTCTTGCGGTAGCAGTGATATCTGCCTCATCAAGGAGTACGTGTGGTGTTAGCAATACTGGTGGTGGTTTCGGGTGAGATAAGGTAAGGTTAAATCAGCGATCAAACAGCCTTCACTCGGCTTGGATCGCAACGAGCTGTGTTAAGTGTTCGCTGAACGCAGGGCTGCCACAGGTTCGATGGCCCGGTAGGTGTGATGCAGTACTAGTGGCACCAGGGTAGTCATGAAAGCGTAACAAGGCTGCGGGTAGCCGAACGTCAAGTTTCCAAGTGCTGGGCTCCAGGTCAGAGTCATCCTACAATGCTTCGACAACGTTGTGACGCTGAAACGCCTGAGCCGCTTGACAGAATGCTCTGGAAGACGCTGGCTGTTCGGGTAGCTTTGGCTGGCTTGTTGGCTAGCTGGTCGGCTGCCTGGCTGCCTGGCTGCCTGGCTGCCTGGCTGCCTCACTGGTTGGCTGCTTGGTTGGCCTAGATCATGTGCCTTGCGTACTATGGTCAGATTATAGACCTATCCAAGCAATTCTCAACATGGAAGCGGATGCTCCAAGCCGTTGAGTTGGCAATGGGTCCTGACCGTGCCCCACCCCACTCTCGTGTGTACTTTTCCTTGAGCTCCTTGGGCTTGCGCCAGTTTCTTGACTACGCACGGCGTAGCACGCCTGACCAAACAAGAGACATGTTGGGCAACTGTCGGTTGGCCCGAACTGATCAGCAATCGGCATGGAAGGCGAATCAGCAGCGAACCACTCCAGCTCCGCCGGTGGACCTAGTAGACTGGAGAGAAGAGAGATATCCTCTGGCTTAGAGGAAGTCGAACAGTTTCATTGGGGATGGCGCATGGCAACTTGTAGGATGTGGTGCAGTAGGCGTTTTGAACCACAACCATCAACATGCTGTGTCAGGCTGGAACTCTTCACAGTCCCCATGATGCCCCTATCTTTCGACTGCGACGCGAGGTTCAACTAATGCATGCGAAACATATCGCTGAGAGCTAAGCTTAACATAGACTGCAGAAGTACTGTAGCTTCGGCCTTGGGTGAGCCCTTGAGAATTTCAGAGTATGTTTTACGTCCACGTCGACCTCAGCGTGGAGTTTTCGACAGGCTTCCACCTTGGCCTCCCTCATAGCCGATGCGCGGGAGGACTGCTTGCCTGATGCTTGAGTTCGGAAGAGAGATGCGCCCCGCAGGCAATGACCATTCCAAAGCACTGCTCATGGCAAAACTGGAACCATTGTTATTCAAGCAAGCCTGATGAGAGCTGTGTGATCTATAGTGTTAGCTGAAGTGATGTTGTGCGTTGTCCAAAGCTGATCCCTCCAATGTGTGTACGTATGCCTTCAGATCAATAGAGCGCGTTTGGCTGTTGGTGTTTCTGTCCCTTCGATTTCGTGGAACCCATGCGACAACATGGGCCACCCTGCAACTCTAAGCTCAATGTCCTGTCGTCGCGCCCAGGTTCAGCCACTTTTTGCCTCGGGCACATGGCAAAGAGCTGGCAGACTCGGCAGAGCCGAGCGTTTTGGCCTTGCTTCTTTTGCTGCAGAACGAGGTGGGGCGATGGGCGTTGGAGCATGCCGCGTCCTTGAATACCCTTGAACCACGTAGATTGCGCCAGCCAAGTGCTAAGTACAAACCAACCCCCCCTTACCCCCCTTAATAATGAGCCGACTTTAGCGTGTCATTCCCGTGGGATGACAAGCTGCTGTACTAGCCCCAAGGCACAGAGCAGCGTTTGGTAACGCTGAACTGTCATGTCTTTGGAATGCCATCCTTGTTGACGAATCTCTATTTGCTGGAAAGTCATCCTTGTCGAGACGATGTTTCAATCAGCACGCCTAATCAGAACAGCCACACTCAAGCCAGGAGATGGAGAAGATGGACAGCATAATGGCATCGTGCCCTGCCTCAGGTCGCAGTGTTCGCGGTGATTGGGAAACAGCTCAAGAATTTGTCTCATTTCCTCCAGTCGTTGCAGCCGGTTGCAGCGCCAAAGCAGAGCAACGGCAGGTGAGCTGATCGCGCGTCCTTTATATCTCAGCTGCTGTGCGCCCACAAAGGGCTGCGCCAATGCGTGACTTGCCAGACTGCTTCCTTTGAGCAAGCGTCAAACCAATCCATGATGTATCCATGATGTATCCATGAATGGTTTGGTCCCGGTTTGGTGCGTTGAATGGGCCAGTTCAGGTGCCTCTCAGACTGCCTGGACTGGCGTCACATCAGCGAGCAGGCAGAGAACTTCTTGACGCACACCATGCAGCGAGCCGCCAAAGCTGCAAGCAAAGGGCGAGAGGTTTTAACCTGAGGGCAGCTCATCAAGTGTTTGAAGAGCGCTGAGTGCACTGCAGCGCGTGCGCAAGAGCCTTTTAGCATCATGCTTCAAACAGCCCACCTGTTGTATCAACTTGTGGCGGATGAAGCACCCAATTCAACTCAAGCGTGCCCAGGATCTTTCTGTTCTGCGCTTTTGTGCTGCGCTGTTGTGACTCATAACCTTCTTGCGCACAGCCCAGGTTGTCATCAATGCTGTGGAGCATGAGATCTCGCCGGTTGCGCAGAAAGGTGCCGTCGCACGCATGGAACGGGCTACAGACCCAGCTGTGCTTTCGGATGACTGGGGAAGGGCATGTTGGTGGGCGTTGAAAGGTGAGCCTGCAAAGCCAAGCCATGTTGGCGAATCTTTCTTTGTGCTCAACAGCACCGGAGCGTGCCAAGATTGCCTACAAGCTGGCCTACTCAAACTTTGACGCCAAATACAGGCGGAATCGCAGTGGTCAGGGCAGCGTCGGAATCATAGCAGTGCAGGCCACTCAGGCTATTTTAGAGCGATTTTCCGACCAGAAAGGCAAAACTACGTTGAACCCATGTTGTTACCCACTTGCTCGCTAACTCGGTAATTCATTTGGCTTCTTCCCGCTCAAGGAACAAAGGCAGATGCAAAGGCTACGTTTTGTTGAGGCAGCGCTCGACAGAAAGTGAGATGACCAAAATATAGGACAGACGACCAATCAGCCTGGACCACCAGTTGCACGACTAGCACACAACACAACCAGCAATTCGTGCGAAGTACGCGACACTACCAGCAATACCTACGCGAGTGCTTGTCCACTGCACCAAGGCAGCGTGGGCAGGCAAATTGCCAGGCCTGACCCATAAAAACAACCGCAAAACAGCGTAGCATAAAGCCATCATTGGTCAAAAACATAGCAAATTACCAGTCAGCAACGCGCCTCGACACTGGCAGTCTTCACATCCTTTGGGTCAATGAGTCAAGCCATCTTTGTGTAGCTCACTCCCGCACCTTCCAGATGATTTCAGTCGAAAGAAAACTGCAGCGAAACGCGTTTTAAATTTGGCCACAAGTTGAGAACACCTTGCACTCTGCACTCTGCACTGCACTTCGCACTTCGCACTCTGCACTCTGCACTCTGCACTCTGCACTATCTCTCTCTCTCTCTCTCTCTCTTCACGTTCGGGATGGCGCCTTTGATGTTGGTGGACGTGTCATTTGTTTTGAATCAATATTATTTGCGGGCTCAGCGCGAAGACCTCATCAAATATTTTGCATTCCTCACTGAAAAGAGCGCGCAACCAGATGTTGCAGAAGTGGTTTGGTTTCTTTGCCAGGGAGGATCCGCTGCAGATCTTTGTTGACTGCCAGCAGCTCAGAGGGCTTACGCTGCGACTCATGGAAAGTTGTTGCGCGAGCGCGAGCTTGCCAAGTCCCACATGTCGTAGGTGGTTGGAGGCGTTGAGGATATTCAGCCTAGATGGACATTCCTTTTCCCTTTTTGAAATGCGTCAAGCCAAGCAGCGCTATGGCAGTGTCCACTGGTGTGTTGCATGTCAAACAACTCGCGACTGTGCCAGGGAGGCTGACTGAATACTGAGATTCATGACGGACGGAAAGACATGAAGTAATCAGCAAGGGGTTTCTCAAAGGTGGGATAGCATTCTCAAGGCCATGTTCAGAGCCTGAGGTACACGCAATGCTCAAGAGACCTCCTGAAATGGCCAAACTCTTCTTTGGCTATGTGTTCGTTTAGTAATCATTCGGGTAACTCGTATGTCAGGGAGGCGCTGCGCGAGCAAACCTTGTGCGGGATAGGATGGCGCAGGCCTTCGTAGACAGGCGTATGTTGTCAGACAAGAAAGTCCAACGAGCTCGCAAGGTGCGCCTAAGCGCTCGCGTAAGCGCTTTTGGAACCTGCTCCCGCTCAAGCACCTTCCACCTGCTTCCTCACCAGAGGCATCCGTGAAGGCATGCCTCCAGTGTCTGATTTAGACCAGACGCTGTGCAGGGCATGACTGACTGATTTGTTTGACATTTGTTTGACATTTGCCTGTAGGCGTTTCTTGTGACACGTGATGACAATCAGAAAGAAAGGCAGGCTTCCGAATGCTTTGGGCTCGCAGGCCAGCTGTTGGACAGTGAGGAGCTAATGATTGAGCAGGCGATTGGGCAACCTGAAGCTGTGTCTCCTATAGAGGTCGCCTTTGCAGAGCTACAATGCAAGTTCAACTGGCAGTGACACGCAAGCAAACATTCAAACAAACAGACAAACAAACAAGCAGACAAAACAAAGGAAAGAAAGAGACACATATTCCAGCGTAGACCCCAAACAGATCGTAGGAACACAATGATGCATGTGTGCGCCCGCAGTGAACACACTTGTGCGCCGGCAACGGAAACCTTTCTGCGCCGACGGCGAACACGTTTGCGCGCCAAGAAGGAACGCTTGTGTGCGCCGACAGTGATCACACTGTTGGGCCAACGAGAAACATGGAAGGCAAGTAAATGCGCACACTAGCAAACATGCAGCATGTGGCAGAACCAAGAGACGAATGAAGGCATGCAATGGGAGACAAGTACATGCGCACGAGAGACGAATAAAGGCCCATACTGGGAGACAAGTAAATGCGCACACTCGCGAGCACGCGGCCCAGCGATCCGGCAGCGCTGGGAGTCAAATGAAGGCACATACATATTGAGAAAGAAAATACATGCGAGCACTGGCGAGCATGAAAAGACCACCACGTTACACATGAGCGTTTCGCAATACAGCGGGGCATCATTTTCTGAGCATAACGTGCTGTTGCGCTGCGCATGCCACGAAACAAGCATGTTCTTGTGTAGAAGAGGAAGAACCCCAACAGTAAATGGTTTAGGGAACGAAGACAAGGAGAGCCGGGGAACCCAAAAACCAAGATGCGAACAAATATTTGTGAATGACTGTCAGCGAACTGCTTGCCCAAGCAGTTTGCAGGCAGGAGCTTGTGGGCGACACTGGCAGACCGACAATGCTGCTATTGCTGCTGCGTGGATTGTGCCTTTTTGCTATGGCCCCTTGAGGGCAAGCAAGAGAAATGTGAATCCAGGACGCGGCAGTCGAAACTACATCGTTGCAACAAGCCATGGTTTGTCACCTTTTCTCGGAGCTTCTTGCGGGTTGTATTCGGCAAAGCGGCGTCTCCCAAGCACTTGTCCGAAGGGCATCACTTCGTGCGAACATGCGCGTTCGCTTTGTCTTTAAGGAAACCAACATTCTGGCTCGCTTCTCCGTATTTGCTTGCAATGTTTTTGGGCTACGAGGTGGTTCAGAGGCAACGGGGGCCTGCTCGCGCGCGCGGCGCTCGCCTTTCCATGTGATGTTGAGCACATCGGAAGGCGCGCGCGCGGTGCGCGCGGCGCAAACAGGCTTGCCTGATCTTGCCAGCGTTGGATGAAATTCACGCGGGTGAAAACAAAGGCCCGAAATCATTGCAGCTCAGACCTTCAACTCAGGGTGCTTGCACGTGTTAAGCGCCCACACCACTCAACTTGGTCTCATCCTGCGTGGGCGTTTCGCCTTGTGCCCGAGGGGTGGCGCCGAGTCAGGGGGATACCCCCCTAATCGCTGCTGCCACTCAAGGTATGCGTACTGTGGGTCGCCGGCTTGCTGCTCTTGCAGACGGTAGTCACTCGGTTGCCGTCAGAGCACTTTATGTTGAACTTTCGTTGTCAGTACTCTGCCTACGTTGCTTCGTTACACATTGACAGGCTTAGTGCCCTCGTCAATCACGCCGTCCTCCCGCAAGCGACTGCGCCTCGTTATCGCTGTGCCTCTGTGGGCCAAATCCCACCGGCGCGCCCACCGCCTCCCGTCACCTCGGCGCTGGTTGCATCTGCAGAAGCAAACCCCACCAGCGCACGCCGCCGTCACCTCCGCCTCCGCCAATCCAAATCCCACCGGCGCACGGATGACCCCAGCTCATTCTCGCTGCTTTCCTGGAGCCAAATCCCACCGGCGCACGAACGACCGCGCCTCGGTATCGCTGCGCCTCTGTGGGGCCAAATCCGACCGGCTCCCGTCACCTCTGCGCTGGCTGCATCCGCGGAAGCAAATCCCACTGACGCCGCCGTCACCTCCATCCTTGCCGCCTCTGCCCAGCCAAATCCCCTCCGCCTCTGTGGACCAAATGCCACCCGCACGCTGTCCAGCGCCTTCCATCACCTCGGCGCTGCTTGCAATTCAGCCGGCACAGTCACCGAGGTCGTCCCGGCAATCAGCTGGCAAGCCGCTCGCAGCCTCCAGCACCTCCCGTTACCTCGGCGCTGGTTGCAATTCAGCCGGCGCACTCACCGACAGTCAAGGTCGTCCCGGCAATTCAGCCGGCAAGCTGGCCCCGCCAGCGGCGCTTGCACGGTATGCTGCAAACTCGGTCTCTTGAAGCCCGACCACCTGCGGCACGCGGTAAACTCGGCAAAGCTCGGCACACTTGAGGCCGGTCACGTTCTTGGCGGCGCTTGCGCGGTATGCTGCAAACTCGGCCCTGCGGAATGCAGTAAGCTCAGCGCACTTGAGACCGGTCGCGTTCTTGCCGGCAATTCAGCCGGCAGGCCGCCTGTTCGGGAATTTCCCGGCCAGTGGCGTTTACACGGCATGCTGCAAACATGGTACACTTCAGGCCGAACCCCTGCCGATCCTCGCTCCCTCGCGGTTAGACAACTAATAAACAACCCCAGAAAGGTTTTTGGAAGGAAACGCAAAAGAAATCAGGAAATCAAGGAAGGACACTAGCATGGCGAAAATAAAAGAAAAGGGAGCGTGCTTGCGCGCGCGTGAATGGCATGAGGCGAAGCCAAGCACCTCAAAAGTCAAGTGCGTGTGTGTGTGTGTGTGTCTGTGTGTCTGTGTGTCTGTGTGTCTGTGTGTCTGTGTGTCTGTGTGTCTGTGTGTCTGTGTGTCTGTGTGTCTGTGTGTGTCTGTGTGTGTCTGTGTGTGTCTGTGTGTGTCTGTCTGTGTGTCTGTCTGTGTGTCTGTCTGTGTGTCTGTCTGTGTGTCTGTCTGTGTGTCTGTCTGTGTGTCTGTCTGTGTGTCTGTCTGTGTGTCTGTCTGTCTGTGTGTCTGTCTGTGTGTCTGTCTGTGTGTCTGTCTGTGTGTCTGTCTGTGTGTCTGTCTGTGTGTCTGTCTGTGTGTCTGTCTGTGTGTCTGTCTGTGTGTCTGTCTGTGTGTCTGTGTGTCTGTGTGTCTGTCTGTGTGTCTGTCTGTGTGTCTGTCTGTCTGTCTGTCTGTGTCTGTCTGTCTGTCTGTCTGTCTGTCTGTCTGTGTCTGTCTGTCTGTCTGTCTGTGTCTGTCTGTGTGTCTGTGTGTCTGTGTGTCTGTGTGTCTGTGTGTCTGTGTGTCTGTGTGTCTGTGTGTCTGTGTGTCTGTGTGTCTGTGTGTGTCTGTGTGTGTGTGTCTGTGTGTCTGTGTGTCTGTGTGTCTGTGTGTCTGTGTGTCTGTGTGCGTGTGTGTGTGTGTGCGTGCGTGTATGCGTGTGTTTTGCTTCACTTGATGGCAGGTGCGATTTGTTTTGCAGCGTGAGATTGATTCTCAGTGACTTGCCTGCAAGGACGTACCGGGACAGCGGCAAGGGAGCTGAAGTGTGTTGAGGTAGTTTTATACCCCATCGCGAAGAGCGCTCTTCAAAGTTTTCATCCAAGTGACAACTTTGGCCAGTTGCCTGAGGAGTTCGAAGGAAGGCCTGAGCGGGTTGCCAAGCGTTCAGAGTCCTTTGCATTTTGACTCAACTCCACGAATGCCGCGTTGCCATGCAAGTATGCTTGGACCAGTTGAACATCCATGATCAATCAAGCAGAACCACACGCAAGCACGTAGCTCCACGATAGGTTCTAGCTGTCACTTCCGCAAGTGCGAGGAATGTGTCGCAGCGCATTCAGGTCGCTCTTTGTGAGCGGTTTTGCACAGAACCGCAGTAGCGGCGCTGAATGGGGAACCTGCAGTAGATCCACCCTGATGTTATCAAGGTGTCCTCGCCCACTGCAGAATGCTAGCGCATGACCTTCGTAGCAACAAGTGAAGAAATGCACTGCTCAGAGTTCTGTGCATCGTCATGGCAACGCAACGTAATTACTCTCTTCCCGCAGACTAAGGTCCATTCTACAATTCAAGCGAAGAAACACTGGGCCATGTTGGCACCCAAGCCTTAAGCGTCAGACTTCTTTCCGCGAGCATTTGTTTAGCGCTGAGGCTGCATGGTGTGGAGCTGAGCCCAAAGAAGCTCATCCAGGCAGTGAGGAGTTGAGCTGGGGCTGAGCTAGCAAGTTCAGTACCGACCAAGTCCTAACCTTGCGCGAACCCTGGTAGCTCTGTGCCCTGTGAGAGCTTTGATTTTGTTTCACGCTGTCACAGCAACCGCTTCAAGACGGGCCGTGGCATCTTTCACGTTGACGCAGGAGTAGCTGCTTGCTTGAGGAGAAGGTGTCTTTGGGTATGTCAGCAGCCTTAGTTTTTCACAAGCAAAAATTGGGGTGATCCGAGAAACCCATCTGCGCTTGCCAAGCAGATGATCCAATCTTCCCTCATTTGTTTTTTTCTCCTTTTTTTTTCTCCGCCCAGTAGTGATAGAATCCCTTTAACACCAAGAGGGGGAAATCACACTTAAGCCAATGGAATGCGTTTTTTTGTGCAATCACAACTCCGACGGGCAATGAGTTGGGTGAGCGTGGCACATTGCATCTTCAAGCAACTTGGAGTTGCTTAGCAAGGCTTAACGGAGACAGTCCGCCAACAGTTTGAACACGGATGTTGTCGCAACTCTCTGGTCCAGCCACGATAGAATATGCTAGGGACAGCGAGCCCAAAGCCTTCTTCTCCTACAACATGCTGCTCGACGTGTTGGAGGCCGTCCTGTTGGCGCATAAACCAGGTGCCACGCGTGGAGCTGCAAACTGGCTGAGGCTCCACTCAAGGCAAATGGACAGCATACGCTGATCTGACTCAATATGTTTTGATTCCCCAGAATGCAATGATGAACAACAGCTCGACTCAGGCGTCGATGTGTAACCAGAGTTGGGCGACCGCGTTTTCTTTCCCTTGGCGTGCCAGGGTGCAAGTCACACGCTCTCATGTCCTACAGCCACTGGGAAACTCCTGGCTCAAGGAATTGGAAACAATGGAGGCGTGCTCCATGAGATTCCATGAGAATTTGAAGCCTAGGCGAACGATAGGCATTGCCGCTAAGCCGTTGCGCCAGCCTATCGCTACTAAGCCACCTCTGAACACGTCTCTGCTCCCTCTCTACGATGCGCGTACGCTTTAACGCCTGTTGATTTTCTGAGCTTGTTTTCATGGAAGGCTTTGCTAGACGCGGCAGATCAGGTGCTGCTTATGAAGTGCGTCTTTGGTGAAAATGACTCGCCCTTGACAGGCTCTGTTCCACCTGAGCGTGAAGCATCCAATGGAAACTGACTCCTAAACGTGTGCAGCGCGCGTCGCAGGCTTTGGGCTGGGGCAAGGATGAGCTGCAGACACTTGGCCAAGTGCAGAGGAAAGGCTCAAATCACTCTCTCTCTCTCTTTTTTTTTTGTCTCTCTCTCTCTCTCTCTCTCTCTCTCTGAAGTCGCAGAGAGAGAAAAAGAGCGAGAGAGAGAGAGAGAGGTCAGAGCAGGACAGTACATGTTGCAGGGCTTAGGCTCCATGCTTGGTTGCCAACTTGAGTGAACTTGAGGATGTTGGCCATGGTGCCTCCCCAACATGTCCAAAAAGTGTCCTCAAGCGCCAAGGAAACAACGACATTCATCGCAGCCCGCATTCAAACGGAACCGGAAAGTTAAGCGTGCTTGACAACAGAGGGAGAGAGAGAGAGAGAGATAGAGAGAGAGTCAAATTGAGTACTACCAGAGGGTGGAACAGCGTGCACACAAGTGGAACATTGCCGGTTTCAAAGATTTGCTGGGACCAAGCCTGCATGCACATGGAACACAGTGACACCGCTGATGCGCTAGTTGTTGGGTACGTGGAAAACTTGTCTCAAAACTAGATCGTTTGAATTTAGTTGTGCATCTCCATGGCTGATGCTCCAGCCTTCCTCAGGAATACCTGGCTTCGCGAGAGATGGCAAGAGCTGACACATGGCCGTTGCCTCAGCTTTCACTGCGACTTGGGAGTGAGCTGGGCGGCGGAGGCAGCAGCATCACTTCTCTTAAATCCTTTGCGACGGGCTGCGCAACGATTGGCGTTGCGCAGACACCGGCGCGCGGCTTTGTGTCGCGCCGCGATCGCTCGCTTTGTCACTCTCGGGCTCGGGAGCGCCCTTCTGGCGTGCCTCGTGAATGTCAGCTTCCCCTTCAAGAGCCTCCGGCTCCCTCGTGCCATGGGTTCTGCTTGCTGGCCTGTTGGATCCCACACTCCGAATCCGATCCATCACCATCGGTTCGTTTGGTCTATCAGTCATGTCACCCTTTTTGGGGATGCTGGGGCCAGTGGCGCCATCTCTGCTTCGACTTGACTTAGTTGGCCTGCACCCACACCTTGCACCTTTGCTTCCTGATTGAACCCTTAAGGGGGCAAGCCACTAATTCGTCATTTGGCAAGTGAAAACTGTGCTGCTAAGTTTTATTGCCTCGTGGAATGTACTTTGCCAGCAAACACAGGCCAAACAAAACCAAATTGCACTTGATGCGTTTTACTGCTGCTGAGAGTAGTCCAACTGCCGCGTCATCTGTAGGCTCCAGAAGGAAAAGCCAGGATCCTCTCCCAATCAGGCCCTCCGCAGAATGCGTTTTCACAGCCGCAGCGTGTGAATGCACCACAGTGAACACCGTTGTTGGGAAGCATGATTTTTGATTGCCATTCCGCCTTTCCTGGGGGATGGATATGGTCGCTCCACCACGTAGTAATTTGCAACCTTGACAAGTGCCATGCTTCTTTTTGCCCTCGATTTTTTGAGGTTCTTGAATGGCATGTTTGTCGTGGTGAAGCCCTTTTTGCACCTTGTTTAAAGCCTGTCAAAGTTCGAGAGCGAAGGGATGTGGCATCTCAGGCGCGAACCTGTTCGAGTGCGCCGTCGGTCTTGCTTCATTGTTTTGCTGAGAAGTTTGCGGATGTTTTCTCCTTTGCACTTTCCAGCGTCGACCTTTGTCAACCGAGTTCCGAATCCGAAACATTTGATTCGGAAACTAGGAATCAAGATCTGTCTGGCCCGATTCAGAAAGCTTTCCCGGACCCGGTCAATAGATTATGTCAGAAACTTTCAGAAACTTAGCTTGGTGTGGCCGGGTTCAGAATTCTTTGGGGCCGATCCCTAGCCGGATTTACAAACTTGTTGGTTGCAATATGTCCTCGACAGAAGAATGCCCCAGGCTTGTCAATACTCTTTCAATTCGCGGGCGCGACGTATCGCCAACGCTTGATTTGTCATTGGCCATCGCCACATTTTGACCGTTCTCTCATGGCACTTGTTTGGCTTGCTTAGTGTTAGTTCGCGTGGGGCGCTTGTCGGCCAAACGAATCCCAAAGGAACGCTTTTTGCTGTCCAGGTACAGCTGCGTAGAGGAGGTGGCTGTCATGGTGCTCAACGTGAGCCACAAGGGCCTTTGGCAGGCGCGGACCGCCTGGCTTGCCTTGTTTTGTTGGTGAGATTGCAGTGTTTCTCTATGTTTTCATCAAGGCCCTCATTCGACACTCGGGAAAGGTTCATGGGCATAGCTTTGCCGGCGCTGGCCGGATGCCCTGTTAGCTGAGACTCAGCTTGAATGCATTCTTTGACGCACTGCTTTCGGTCCAACGCATTCTGAATCCCAACGTGGTCCAGTTGTTGCAGCAAGGCGCACGTGGCCTGTTTGTTGCCAGGCCGCAGCAAAGGCAATGCTTCTCCACATAGGAGCGCTACTGAGTTTTCCGGTCGGGTGGTTATTAGCCGCCTGAAGGGTGACTGAGCTTGCCGAGACCCAGCTGTTTGTGGGTGACCGGGCGCACCACAAAGCGCATTGCGAAGCAAGAGATCAGAGTCCTGAAATGATTTGATGTCATGTATGCCGTCAATGTTTAGCAATGAGCTGAGCTGCCAAGGAATTGCAGGATATGCGGGTTGCCAAGGAGAGACTGTGAAGGCTGGGCAGCATGTGCTTGCAAACGGCCAAAACAGAGTTGCTCAAATTCGTTTATGCCCACGAACTACCCGCGGAGTCTGCGAAGGAGACTCAAATTGTTGCAACATATTTGGCTGAAGTTTCCTGGAGGCAGGCTTGCACGCTCACATTTTTGCGGGCCGCTTCCTTGTAACACGTGGAGACGTCTGGGAGACTTTGGAGCCATGTCGCGCATGGAGTTTGGCCGATTGCAACAGTTACGCCGCCAAGACCGTTCACATCAGTGCTTGGCATAATGCAACTTTCACTTTAGCCGCTAGAGATACTTGTATCACACATGCTGCTTGTGCTGCAAGTTGAGCATACTGTCCTTTGCATGCCTCCTTCCGTGTCTGCGCCCGAGCAAACCACCAAGAATCTGATGTTTGCACTTTAGAGCGACCGTGTGTATGCACCTGCCCCAGCGCAAGATGCGCGCGCTAGAGTATGTATGTCGCGCGCGCGAGCTCATTTGTCATTTCTGTTGTTGCAGCTGCGCTTGGACAACTTGGGTCTTAGTAGCGAAGCGTAACGTCAAGATTGTTTGGAGCCCGTTCCAGTTAAAGGAGAGCGTGACTACAGAGCCAGCATCCTACACCTTCGAAATGCAGAACATTGCCCTCTCCCCACTCCCGCGCAAATTCATGGCTTGGTGTGTGTTTTGATCTTGGAGGGCCATTTTTTTTAGGATTTTGTTTCGTTGCTTTTTGTTTTTAAGTTTTTTTTCAGGGTGGGTGGCTTTTCGGCTTTTTGGCTTTTGTGGCTTTTACGTGGGTTTTTGTGGCTTGTGTGGATTTTCATTTTGCATCCTCTGCATTCAAAGTTCCTCTCTTTTCGCATCCTCTGCATTGCCAGTTCCGCTGCGGCAGGTGGCTTTTTGGCTTTGTGGCTTTTGGCGGCTTTCTGGCTTTGGCTTTTCTGCTTTCCCGGTTGGTTTTTGGCCTTGGCTTCCTGCATCCTCAGCATCGCAAGTTCCTCTCTGGCGCCCCCCGCCATCCCCTTTTCGATTAATATACACGCCTATTTTTATCATCACTTGTTCGATCATCATGGGGGGGGCTGCCGCCCCCCCTGTCCCCCTCGCCTTGAATTGAATCATCACTGTTTCAATCATCATGCGGTGAATTCCCCCCTGTGTTTGGTTTACTGAACACTTGATCTCCTGCAACATTTGGCTCAAGGCCCCTTTTGTGTTACATTGCATCATACATGATCGCGTGAAGCAAAAGAACCTTTGCAGGCCGCTTACAGGATTATCCACAAGACAATCCACCAGGGACGATCCATCCTCCAATCATCCATAGTGGCATATTGGATTCTCTCCGGAATAACCTCTACTACCACAAAGGTACCAGTTCCCTTCTGGGATAGGTACCCCGGCAGTGGGCCTCAATTTGTGGTAGCGGAGCGAATTTTCCGCAGAGATCCAAGGGAAGATGTCATCCGATGGAGAAGGTTTCATGGAAGCCTATTCAAGTATGGCAAAGCCACAAGGCTATACGGAGGAAACACTCAATTTGTCGATGACCGCCAAGCAGCCGCCATCGTACGACGGAAAAGTCAGCTGGTTCAGGTATGAAGAACTCGTGGACGACTGGGTAACAATTACGACAGTGGAAGCATCCAAGAGAGGACCTCTGCTGAAGAGCAGAGTCACCAGTGATGCATACATGTACAAGGCAGTCCTCCAGAATGACCTTCTGCAAGATCCTGATGAAGGAGTCAACTATTTCAAGAACACGCTGAAGAAGTACTTCCTGAAAGGTGCGACCAGCGTGTTCCTCATTTTTACCTCCAAAATCGAAATCCTTCTTATGAGATTGAAGGCAGCATGGATGGACTTGATGCCAATTTTTACGGCGCAGTCCCCAACATTTCGACAATCCGTACAGGAAGCAAATGCAAGAACAATTGCTCGACATCAACAAGCAGCCGGTGTTCGAGCACCGCCTCCAGCCCTGCTCAATGAGGATGATCCAATAGTCCTCAGACAACACATCACGGGAATGCAGGACAGACAGCGGGACGCATTTCCCTTTCGGGGATAATCTCATTGCACAGTTTTTCATCATTCAGAGTGAACTGTCAGATCAGCAAAGAGAGAGACTGACAAGTGCAATGTCATTGAGAAACATCTCACTAGAAAACTGCTCCTATGAGATGCTGAAGACGCACTACCATGAACTCTTCATCACGACAAGGACATCCATCCAAGATCCATCCATCCGACCTCAAGGAGGCAACCGAAGCAACACATTCTTCATCATCGAACAAGGTGAATACGAAGGAGAAGAAGGCTTCTGGGTTGAGGATGAAGAAGGACTTGGAGGATTTATGTCTAACAACGATGAAGAGACGTTCTGGGTCCTCGAGGAGAACGATGCGTTCATAGCAAGAAAAGTGTCGGGGCGGAACTTCAAGTTCAAGGAGAAAAGGAAAAGGAAAATCAGGAAACAAAAAGGGCAGTCACCAACGAGGCGGCTTCAAACCCTTCAGAAAAAGCGGTTCTGGCGGAAAGGCCAATATGGCAAACGAAAACTATGATCCCTACGACCAGGCATATTGGGGAAAAGGCAAAGGAAAGAAGGGAAAGAAAGGAAAATCACAATTCCAATATCCCTATGATGGAAACAAAGGCTATCCATCCTATGAGAGTGGCAAAGGAAAGAGCGGACAGGAAAAAGGAAAACCCAAGACGTTCGCAGCCACCGCAGAGAAGATGGAGGAGCAGCCATCCAGCAGACTGCACCATCCATAGAGCCTACCTATGTTGGTTGGACAGACCAAGACTGGGATCAATCATGGACATGGAGCGAACATGGCTGGCACTCATCCCATGAGACATCCAGCACAGGACAAGCGTTAATGGCATTCCATGATGCGTATGAGCATCCTGAGAAAAAGGCCATCCACGGGAAGCTGATCCAATCAGATACAATCTGTCCGTAACAACAAATCACAGCCTTCTGGCAACAAAGCTGATGGCGCCTGTCATCAACCCTCAGCACAACCCGACCTATGCGATTCTGGACAATGGATGTACCAGATCTATGGGCAGCTGGCATGCAATCCAGCGTTTTACTCTGGCCATCAAACCAATGAAGGACATCGTCTCCTATCAGTACATCCCGGCCGAGACCAAGTTCACTTTTGCAAACGGAGAGACCGCCAGGGTAAATTGGACCCTGCAACTTCGATATCACACAACTCCTCCATGCAGTACCAACATCGACGTCCTTGAACAAGGAAATGTACCGATCCTCCTCAGCATCAGTCAGATGCGGAACCTCTACATGACCATCGAGCACACACCTCAACATGCAAAGCCTTTGGCATGAACCGTCAAGCAGTTCCAGTATCCGGTACAGGACATGCGCTCGTCGACCTCGCTGGAGTTGCAAGAGTGAAGGCGCATGGAGAAATTGCTCACAAGGGCCTCACCAACTATGTCTATGACGATGATAACAGCATCAAGTTTCCCTCCGGGGATCTCACCAAGAGTGAAACTGTTTGTGCAGCAAAATCATCCGAGACAAAGGAGGACCTAGCAACTCCTAAGATCATTGGGTCTCAAAAGCAGGACCATTGGATCCTGGACAAGAAGAACAAGCAGCTCATCCGTGTGCACATCACGCCCTGGAAGGCGCTGTTCACACGAAATGGAGCCAAGGAGTGTCCAATCAATCCTGATCACACTAGCCGAGAACGTACTACGGAAATCATTAATGCATCCGTAGGTGGAGATCCAGACATCCTAGAAGACAATTGGAGACTTACACCCCAGGCAAATAAACCGATGATTAACCTGTGGATAGGTAAGACCATTTTCACCTTCGCGGACAATTCGCTTAAGGACGAAGAAGCAGGTTCAGGATCGGCAGCAGACAGGATCATCGACAAGAGGGGCCGGCCGACTATTGAGCCAGATCCTTTCGCACCATCCTCAGAAGAACCAACATCGCTTCCGCTTGCCCTAGGCAGAATCCACAAGCGACTATCAAATCCCGAAGAGAGAGTTGAAGAAGCTCCACCTACAGCATCATCACATGACAACAGATCAATTGCGATTTAGAACCCGCGCACTTGATCACTGTCAAGTTCCTCTTGGAACGGGAGAACACATCATTGTCTTTGTCATCCTGGATGGAGCAACAACATTGCTCACTGCAGAGGCAGTGACAACTACGCAAGAAGTTGAGAACATCACTGTCCTCAGGAACGATTTTGACCAGTACCACTTGCAGCCCAAATCAGTTGTCGCAGATCAAGCCTTCATGACAGATACATGGGAACATTTCTATCGTCCCTCGACATCACACCGATATCCTTGGGACCAAATACACCATGGCCAATCGAGCTGAAGCAGCAGTTCGACTCCTGAAGGCACAGCTCAAGATCATGCTAAGTTCCATCAAGGCAGGTACAGCACCTGCAACACTGAAGAAAGTGACACACAGGCAGCTAGTGAAGGCCGCTGCAACTGTCAGGAATCAGACCGTCATCTACGGGGGTGTAACACCATTGGAGCTCGCATTCGGAAGACGACCAGCAGATCTCATCCAACTCGATGCCGCGACACCAACTCAGTTGACGATTGACAGGAACGAAGAAGAGTTGACAGCCATCCAGATCAAGCAGCTGTCCAAGCAAGTCAATCCGAAGACATCCGACGAGACCTTGCTCAAAATCTCCGAACGAGTTCTAAGCCTCTTCAGGTGAAGGACAAGGTATTCTACTGGCAGGAAGACAAACCCAAGATCCGTTCCGATGGAAGCAAGGGAGGAATATGGCTAAAGGGAAAGGTTATTTCCATTGAAGGAGCAATGATAGGACTTGATCTTGGGACTCGACTCATCAAGGTCAACATGACGAAGGTCAGAAAGGATGAAACCATCCCTCCGAAAAAGCCTGGAATTGATCCTCTGTTACCAGAAGAGCGAGAATCCTTGCAGAAGGAGCAAACCGGCTCCTCTGCTGACGCCAAGAAAAAGGAGTCATCCGCACCAGCTCCTAAGCCAAGATCCTCAGTGCCATTACGCATCGCGGGAAAAACAACTCCCAAACCTGCAGAACCTCATCCGGCAGAGAACATGTTCGTCGAGGACCTCACATCCGTTCCTGAACAAGCGCAGGGAAAGATCCACGTTCTCGAGATCTTTGCAGGAAGTGCCAGATTTAGTGCACTATCAGGTCTTAAGGTTGGGACTCCCGTCGATATCCGCACCGGATTTGACGTAATGACATCCAAGAGACGGTCATGGAGATCATCAGGGAACAAGCGCCTGATGTCATCCTAATGGCACCGGTCTGTGGACCATGGTCAAATATGCGGAACATCCAACAAGACCAACAACAAGTCGGGGAAAAGCGGAGACGCTACCTTCCCATGGTTGAATTTGTAGCGCCCATTGCGCGATACCAGTTGAAGCACAGAAGATACTCCATCATCGAAAATCCTCAGACATCCAGGATTTGGTATCTGAAATGTATGCAGCAATTGTTTTCAGATCCGTCCGTGACCTGGGGAGATTTCCATTTCTGTGCATATGGACTGAAAGATCCTGAATCCGGGCTCAGAAGTCTCAAGCCCACGAGCTTTTACCTCCCGAGGTAATGAGACCGATCTTCCGACGATGTAAAAATTTTCCAGCTCAGTCAAACATGAACATCAACCCCTCGAGGGAAACGCTGGCACTTTCGGAAGCAGGACTAAACTGGCACAGGTGTATCCTTCCCAGTTCTGTCAGGATCTAGCGCATATCCTCCTGCGACACTTGCAGGTGAAACCGCTTGACAACGAGGTGTGTCCCTCTTGGAGGACCTATTCGAACCATTCACCATCAAGCAGGTTGATATCCTGAGAAAGGAGATGGAAGCCATTGACAAGGAGTTCAATATGACCAGCAGTAGTCTTGCAGTCAGAACCCAAGACCTGCCGTTCAACAAGGACGTTCAACCATTGGTCATCCAAGATCCGCTAGTCCAAAAGTTTCAGAAGACAATGAAGCAGTACCCACCTGGGACTGAAATCGATATCTTCAAGCAAGATCCTAATGACTGGCGATGTCAAAACATGTGGAATGGCTGTAAGAAGTTGAGACAATTGTGCATCTCATCCACTCAGTATGATGCATGCACCGCATACGTCCACACTATTGGCATCAATATGCCCATCACATCACCTCCGGACGATGCAATCATATCCTTCTGGCAGCCTGATCAGCTGAATAGAATTTGGGTCTTGCCTGCATCAAAATGCAATTGGGAGAAATATGATCCGAAGACTTGGCATGCTGTGATGTTTTCATCTGTTCATCAGTCTTTCACAGATGCGCCGGCTATCAGGCCGATGCCCATCGAGACGGATCCATTGGATCCAACGGATGAACTTCATCAACCTGACACCTAGCAGCCACCTGATCAACCGGACCATCCCATGCCTGATCCAAGACCTCCAACGCCACCGGACGCCGGATCCTCCACATCCTGATCGCCCCACGCCGCCAGCACCACGCAGTGTGTCACCAGACAGTCCAGTAGATCCACCACTACCGCCGCACGACAAGCCCGGCGGAGGAGATGCAGCGCTTAAACAGCAAAAACAGTCGTTTCATCCTCAAGTGGACTCAATCGACTGGGGGGTGATGTCTCTTTGCCGTCACAGTCGCAATCATCTCATCCAATTCTTCCGACTGTCGTGGCACCTTCACCACCTGCGATTCTTACAAATCCCGAAGCAGAAGACCAAGATGAAGATCTCGAACTGCCAACACTTGCGCAAGAAGAAACAACCGGCAGTCCATCAAAGAAGCAGAAGACTGGGAAGAAGAAGAAGAAGCCAGATGACAATGATGAGTCACCTGGGCATTCTCCCAGACACGATCCTGCATCTTCATCCAATATTTTCCGAACAATCCAGCAAATTTGCCGGTACAATATGAAAGCGAGGAAGAGCTGATTCCTCATGTTCCAACCTGCTCCGGCACTGGAAGTGCAGAAAGAACCATGAGATACACTGACCAGGAAGATGGAGATTCAGAAGACTCTCAGAGGACCAGATCCTACGATGATCACCAAGCTGATCTCGTTCTTGATGAAGCGCATTGGTCACTCATGACAGCCGAACAGAAGATCTGTGCGAACACCGGATCCTTTACGGTTCCAAGTGATATCGAAGGCAACCCTGTCTTTCTTGGACATGTGAAAGGGACCTTCATCCCATCGCCCCGATGCGGATTCTCTCATCAGAAATACACAGATCAGAATTAAATTATGTTGGCCAGTTATGCAAGAACATGACCGACGATGACCGTGCACTCTTAGTACTGTACTCATCCAAGCAAGAATCCTTGAAGGCTTCATCCACATCCACACTTATTGGCAAGAAGCGGAAAGAAGCTACAGCCACGGAAATAAGAGCTTATCAGAAGCAATTCCTTGAGGCTAAGCAGCTTGAGTGCAAATCATGGCTTGACAACGAAGTGTTCGACTTAGTCGACACACGCAAGATTCATTAGGTCAGGAACTGGGTCACCGGTCGCTGGGTTCTTACCCTAAAGCAAGACAAGGATGGAAACTTCCGAAGACCAAGGCTCGCTGGGTCCTCCGAGGCTTCCAAGACAAGCAGAACAATGATCAGCAGACAGATAGTCCTGCTGCAGCCAGGAGTGGTTTCCGCCTTGCAATCCAAGCAGCCTCAACTAAAGGCTGGAATATATTTCACATGGATTTGAAGACAGCATTTCTCCAAGGCGATCAGTCTCGGGACATCATTTGTCAGATCCCTCCTGAAATGGGATATCCACCACACATTGGAGCGCGCATGAAGAAGCCTGCCTACGGGCTAAATGACGCACCCCGCAGATGGTGGAACATCCTTGATTCGGCACTCCGTTCATACGGACTAGTGCCAACCCGGGCAGACCGTTATACATACGTGTACTACGGCAAGCAGCTTCCGAAGCCCGGATTGGTGAGTGAGAAGAAGTCATCCACAACTTTCGATCTCGAAGGAGCAGTTGATTACCTAATGGATCCTGTTTCTGGTAACAATGCCAAGAATCGACAAGTTCATGGAGCACTGTCTCTTCATGTAGATCATCTTCTTATGACGGGGGATGACGATGTTTCAGAAGCAAATCATGGGACGACTTCGAAAAGATTTTCAAGTTGGTTCCGAAGACAAAAATGATTGCCTCTGCGTAGGACAACGCATCCAATGGAAGCAAGATGACAAGCACGGCTGGTACACCAATGTCCATCAGAATGTTGCCATCGACGAACTTCAGGAGATCACCTTTGACAAACACCTGAAGGACGACACTCCTCTTACTCCACAAATGCATACTGCATACAGAAGTGTCCTAGGTCAGATCAACTGGTTACAATCGCGAACGCAGTTCCACATTGGTTATCAATTCTCCAGGTGTGCATCCAAGGCATCATCACCGACCATTTGAGGACGTTCGCGCCATTAATAAGACAGTCAGAACCATCAAAAGCATCCCGCTTAGTATGAGATTCTGGCCCCTTGGTGGCAAGACACGCATAGTTGGCTATCCAGATGCATCCTATCACAACAATGAGGATAAGTCATCCCAACGTGCGCATGTTATTTTTCTCGCAGAACAAAGAGATCTTCGCCAGGGCTCATCGAACTCGAGAGGCTCATTGATCGACTACGAGACGCACAAGATCACCGCCGCAACCATGTCCACTGCTGTTGCAGAGTTGCATGGACTAATGCGTTGTTACGGTTCAGCATTATTTCTTCGCGGTCTCTGGTCAGACATAACGGGCGAAATCGCAGATGTACACATCCGCACTGATGCGAACAATCTTGTCACCAGAACAGAAAGAAACAATGCATTTGATCCAGATGTTGAGAAAGGAAAGCAACAGTGGACAGATGCACGACCTTGCACATGTACGGAGTGAAGATTGTCTGGCAGATTCGCTGACCAAGCACTCAGCTAAAGCAGACGAGCTCATCAAGGCCGTCCTCACCGGAAATCTCTTGAATGTTGACGCACATCCACCTTTCCGTACCATGTTGCAGAACAAGGCGTTTTTGGTTGAGTGGCTAGCGCACAATACGAAGCACGGACCCGACATCATTGCCTTTGCAGGAGTCGGCATAGCAGAATCAATGTTTGCTTATTGGGGAACCTGGGCATGATCCGCATATCCACGAATTCTGATGCATGAGTTTTCCGTTTTGCACATTTTCAATTCCTCAAATCCGTGATGCGTGTTTTTGCACTTGACTCATTTTGAATCTCAAGAAATATGTGTCTGCATCCGCAGCCACTTTCGGTTTACCACCAATCCGACCTTTGCAATCTTGTATGCTCGATCACTTCGAAGACATGCCCATTCTCAACATGATCTTCGGACGATCCAGCGCCGCGGCACCTTTGCCAAAGCCGATGATCAAGAGACGGGCATCTCCGTCCTGCTCGTGATGAGGAAGATGAGACATCCGACTGCCCCATGGAGCAAGTCGTAGATGAGAATCCATCCGCCTCGCAGCAACCCGAGAATGTCGACATGGAGCAGGCCGATTATGATCCAGATTCCGACGACGATGATTCAGATGACGAAGGGCATCCTCCCGCAGGAAGGCCTACGTCAAAGGCGACCACATCCGAAACTTGTTCCAAAGTCACCGCCACCAGCATTGAGGCTTGTCTCTAAAGTCAAGCCAGCACCAAAGAACATCCTGGATGAAGAGACGGAATCCGACAATCATCCTGGTGATCGACCTGCACTGCCAAGGCGACCAGCGATGCGGCCAGTTCTCACATCAAATGATCGGTGGTTTGTAACAAATGGATCGGATACAGACATCAGCCTCCAGAAGGAATCCGTACACCCAGGACCTTTCGGAAACTCAAAATTCCTGAATTTCGTGTACGAGTACTACAAGGAATGCTCAACCATCCTCGATGTCAATCCGGATTTCCACTTCATCCCTGAGCATGAACGACCACAGGAGTCAAAGTATTTTGGTTGAAGGCCAGATTCAACGATTACTGGCAGCCAACACTCCAAGGTGAAGGACCTCATACGGAGAAGCAAACACATGGACTTCATCAAGAAGGTCTACAGCATCTGCTGCTACACCAATGCTCAATCCGAAGTTTACGGAACCGACATCATCGCGATGGTATGCCACAACGGCAACATTGATCTCGAGAAGACCGTCCAGAATGTCGAACAGGTTTGCAAATACTTCCACATGGATCCATCCAAGGCGAAACAGATCACCGACCTCATCCTCTGGCGAATTGAGAGAATGAGCAGATCGTTTTCCGGATGTCTTCGACATGATCCAAGGCATGGTATCCAGAAGGAATGCAGACGACAAGTGGACATGGGACCTGATGGATCCGTTGGGCTCTACGACGCGTTGACCTGCACACACATGCCAGGAACTTCATTGCAAATAAGCCAGGACTTCTCTTGATGGCTATGTTCCCGAGCTAGAAGGGTCATATAAGGAACGCAAGGCACGGGGAGAAAGTTCCAAGGAATCGGTGGATCGAAAGACTCAACACGAGATCCGCACAAGATGCACTCCGGCCCGATGGCAAGGAATTCTATGTCGATCCAGAGATGGAGTTCTATGTGAGACGCAGTAGCGGGCACGCACGACAAGTCGAGATCCAATCCTTTGGACGATCCCTGTACTCTGAGCAGCAGAGAGAGCCTCAATACGACGAACCGGACTATGATCTCCCAACGGAATCCATTCCACCAAGTCCGCATCCGTCAAGATCCGAGGCGCCTCATGAAGATGAAGGCACAGCTCAGCCCAAGCACAGAATGCGAAGGCCGGCACCACCATCCATTGAAGAAGAGAGAATTCTCAAGCCGTTCGCGAAGAAGCCCATAACATTCATGTTCCATGCGACCTATGGAAGTCAGCTCCTCAGCATCATGGAGAACGGGCTCAAATCTGGGAAATCCCAGTCAAACCCCTCGGAGAGAATGCGCCTCCACATGGCATGCATCGATGACGTCATCCTCGACGACGATGAGTCAGAAGCAGCATTGACCCATGTACCGGCAGGAAGAGATGCACTGTTGATCCTTGCATTCCTCAAGGACCAAGACTATGGCATCCGACTCACCGAAGAGCGAACAGCGCTGACAGATCAAACCATCGAGGCAAGAAACATTGTTGCAGCGTTTGAACCTGATGGCAGCCTCAAGGCGAGCAACAAGTGGATCATGAAGAAGCATCTCAGTTATGAAGACTACGAGATGTACGACACCACGATCCGTGAATTTGCCGATGCCTTCTTCAATTATGTGAATTCCACCAAGCGCAGCAAGGAAAAAGATACTTCCTCAGAGACCAAGAAGCGACGGCATTCCACGGATCAGGATGACGCTGAAGAAAGGACCATGGAACCCTCCGGGGAAAGATCCGTCAAACCAAAGGTCACCGTGGAATATCACAATTCAGAGAACCTAGACGAGTTCATCCAGGAACTCAAGGGAATCTATCTCGAAACAGATTTGAACAAGAAGGACGCAGAGGAAGAGCTTGCGGAGACAAAGGCAAACCTCCTCCGCTTCATGAGCAAGTACAACAAGGACCCAAGAAGAGCTCATCCCAAATTGACAGAGTGCGAGAGAGCCTCATTGGCACATGTCGATCCCGATGAAAATCTCGGAGAAGAATTCTACTTCCCTCATCAAGGAGAATGTCCCACTATGGACGACTACAAGCAAGCACAACCAGGATCCGGCTATCCGATCAAGCTTCCGCTTGGATTGAAGAAGCTTAAGTCGCATGATGACCCGGAAATCATCCGAGCATATGCCGACATCCTGGGATCGCTGATGCAGCCAACCGATCGTCCTCCTGTGGACTATCTCAAGATGCATGAGTTCACCTCATCCATAGCGATCAACATGCTTACCCTGAACCACGGAAACCTCACGAGGAATCCAAAGTTAATGATGAGAAATCCAGGGAGCTCATCAAGACGTTCATCCGATTCGGATACAAGGGCATCGTGATCAAGCAATGGCCATCCAGACCGATCGCATGCTTTGTCCGTGGCGGACCTTCTGCAAGAGTGGAACTTCTGGCAAGACACATTTCCACTAAGAGTCAGAATTGGGGAACCACATTCGGAATGTTCAGATGTTTCTTCGGAACCGGAGGAAGTTGCACTGATCCCGAATACGAAATTCCGACCTCGGATTGCTTGGCAACTACGGGAACATCCATGTCTACTGAATCCAAGAAGTACATTGGACCGAGACTGCCAGCACGCACCATTGTCCAAGGACATGGCTAAATGGCCGAGACAAGGAGATCGTCGCTCTCCATATCGAGCAGAGTGATGAGTTTCGTGGCATGATCCCGAAATCATCCAAAAGTCACTCCATGAGTATGACGACCGCCACATCACGAGGGCAGATCTCCCACCTGCTACCATTGGAGTCTTCCACATTCATCCTTCAATCAGCCATGGAGCAGCACGGGAAGATCTTCAGAATGAAATCATGCCACTCGTGACTTTGCACCGATGCGATGCGATCACCGGAGACGCCAATAAATCAGCGAATACCTACAGCAAACTCCAGCACGTCTTCAATCCAGCCAACGGTCTCGTGAACATTCTCATGAGAGCATGTCAGAGACTGTGAAATGAAACGTGCACCCTGAAATCCATTGTCCATCATCACCTGCACATGAAGTGTGCATCAGGAGATGATCGAACATTCCCAGATGTGATGATGACATTCGTATTTGGATGGGGCAAAACGAGCATCCAGCTTTCCGGAAGGACGAGATGAACGGCATGGAAGATGAACAACTGGAACTCATGCGGAACGATCCAACCAAGGCCATATTCGTCCACCAGGTCTCATCCGCAGAGCGCTTCAAGCACGTGAACAATGATATGTTCATGAATAACTCGCAGGACTCCGACTCGCACAGCCCCCTCATGGTGTACATCCGCAGCAAATCTGCAACCAGGCAACGCAACTCTGAGAGATACCAGGAGTACATCAAGAAGAAACAAGCCTGGACATCGCAGGAGTACAAGGACTACAAC
>CAUJNA010000689.1:25000-37500 GCA_963377175.1 Effrenium voratum | reverse complement strand
GGAGTGGGGGACCGTGTGTAATGCGTGTATATATATATATATATATGTATATGCGCACGCACATGTATTTGTATATGTATACACTATGTGACTCATAAAAATTGTTTTAATGTTTGTGTTGACTTTGGTATAAGTAGACATGCATGTTGTATGTGTTTGCTTGATGGATTGTAATGCTGTTGGGTCACACATGTGTTGCGTGATTGTTTGGTTGACTTGTTGTGTTGCTCGCGTGGTAATGCTTGTATATTCTCCTTCACTCATTTGACGAGCTTCGTTCCGTATGGCCCATCAAGCCAGAGTGTCGCCCAGTGCCAGGACAACTTTCCCACGGACCTATCACCATTGGCTCCTCTCGCAACAAGTGTACAGGACATTGCGCAAGGGGCTTTGTCGCAAGAACAGGCGACTTCCAAACGGTATCCTTGCAGAAGATTTGTCGGCCATGGATGTACAGCCCTACTCCTGGACCCATCCTTCACACGCCCCAATTCCCACCTAAATCAACTCCTAAACCCCACCCTGAACCCACCGCTGGCCCAACCTAAGCCCTTCCATCATCCAAGCCTCAAAACCCAGCTCCCGCCGATCCAAGCAAATTATGTATTGGAATTGATGTGGCTTATCAAGTACTGAATTGGAGCTACTACAAAGCCGCAAGCCATCAAGTCTGTT
Organism: Effrenium voratum; assembly: GCA_963377175.1. NCBI lineage: Eukaryota > Dinophyceae > Suessiales > Symbiodiniaceae > Effrenium > Effrenium voratum. The sequence goes on along the minus strand of CAUJNA010000689.1, from coordinate 36,825 downwards.
TGTGCTTTTTGTGCTCGGCCTTTTGCAACTTCTTGGTTGCTTGCGAGGGGCCGACTCCATGATTTTGCAGGACTTGGCTTGGCAGAAGCGCCCGCGGCCCCGGAGCTGGGCGTTTAATGCAAAGGGGCTGGACGAATCAATCCCTTGTTTAGCGCAAGGTCACCTTGTAGACCTTGGTCAAAAAAGGCGCGATTGGCTGCAAGAAGAAAGCAAAGGCTGTTGCACGTGTGCTCTTACAGTTTGCTGAGATGCGGATTTCGCCGGCCCACCAACCGAGGTCCCGATGGCTCCATTTGGCATGTGCGGCCCTCTGGCCCAAGAAGATTGCCTGTGGCTCAGCCTCGCATCTTTCAAGCGTGTTCTTGCTGGCGGTGTGAATTAGGCGCGGACTTTGGCTGGAGATTGTCAACGCCCTTTTTGATCGCATGGCCAGCAGTCTCAGCAGGCCCCAACAAGCCAGCTCCTGGAAAGGTTCAGCCGGATGCTTGTGCTTTTGGATGGTGTTACTTTTCCCAAGCGCCCAAGGGTTCTGCCTTTTGGGAGCTGCAAACGTGTATCACTTCGGCTCCTCAACCTTTTCAAGCACAGGAGAAACAGCAGCGAAGTTGAGATCTTGCTTTGCAAGCAGCACAACAAGCGAAATTAGCACCTGGACGACTGCCCAGGACTTGCGCAGATCCGAATGATCCCGAGACATTGGCAATATGTCGACGCTGTGACAGCAAGACCGCGAGACGCTTCTTCCACTCAATGGATCACCTGGTCGCGCAATTCTTGAATTGACAGACCAACACATCAACACTCAGCTACCCAAGATCCAAACCAAATGGAAGAGAAAGACAGAGCGTCTTCCACGCTAGCCAGGAGAAGATGAAGGAGAAGACGGATTTTCGGTTGAAGATCAAGACGTGTTTTTGCAATCAGAAACGTATCAGGGGAAAAGCAGGTCAAAAAGCAAAAGGGCAACGTCCTCTCAGCGCCTCTCTACGCTGATCGGGAGTGAGAAGAGCTGGTATGAAGGTACCAGTCAAACACGTGATTGACGAGAAGTTGACTACAAAGAATCATGGCGTGGGTCAGCAATCGCAACGTAGTCCGTCCTTTGCAACCCATGACAACGGACACGCCTGAAAGGCCATGGAGAGCAAGGCCAACCCGACTTTGCGCCACAAGCAAGGATCTCTTGGAACAAGGCGCTGTTCCACTCTTCAGTGTGGGACAGGTGCGAAACTTTTGGCGGTAAGACCTTCGTTGATCATTGCCTGGTTTCTGTCAGAACTGGAAAGCGTATCATTGATCTGGTGTTTCTGTTGGATGGAGTGGAGCGCACCTTACCACCGCGCGCTGCTCCAGATCTGCGACCCAAGCAGCGTTTGCCGGGTCCCGAAAGTCGAGTGGGTCAGCGGCGCCCGGAAGTTCGGCGACGTTGCTGCGATCTTGGGATGGGGTCTACGATGGGTGCAATCTCTATGTGTCCTCTCGTGCTGCGCAAGCAAACCGAGCAGGCCAGGCGTCACAAGTTGCGGCAAATCCACTTCATTGGCGATCCCTTGCGCGGCGCGTGTGGCAACCAAGTTTTTTTCTGGCCTTCTTCCTGCGTGACTCTCCCCTGCATGAAACTCAAGGTTTTGTGCTTTTGCAATCTGAAGCAAGCAAGTTTTCAAGACCAGACCCCAGCCGACGAGCATAGTGATCTGAACGATGTCATGTGGTTTTGTTTTGCCGGAGGCTGGCGCGTTTGTGGCGAGCACGTATTTCAGGAAAATGGTTTCACGTGCCTTTTTTTGCAGTCATCGCTGGTTTGGCTTGCGTACTTGGTTGGGCTGATCAGCCTTGCTTGTGTATCAGCCTTGAACGCTGAGGACTGCCTGCCGTCAGATGTGGACTTGTTTTTTCAATGCCAGGCGAGACCTGCCTGGCTTCACCTCGTGTGCCTGGGCTCGTTTATTATTGCGCAATGCCAGGAGTGGGCCGCCCGGCGTGTGACTCAGCTCGCATGCTGTTGTTTCGTCGAAGGTTAAAATCAGAGTATAGCTTCTTCCTGTTCACTATACACGCCCACCCAAAAGCTGCCAGAATCTTGCGAAGCAAGCCAGCAACTGCTGTTTTGTCTTCGCGCCCGTGCGCCATCTTACGGGCGGGCCAGCAACTGCACGTTCGAGCGAAGAAGCAGTCGACCAGGCGCATGAAGGTCAGCAGGGTCTCAGTCAAGCAGAGGCACAAACGCATAGAGTCGAACTCATGCTCTTTGGGCCGTGGCTTGTGCTGCTCTTCAAACAACAGCGTTCTCGCCCTGCTGAGTTGCCAGCACGTGCCGGCCCCTGGCGAGGTGGGCAAGCAGTTGGCGAGGGTTCTTTGAGACGCAGGGTCAAAGGCGCTCGTGATGCGTGATAGGAGCAGCGCAATTTTGTTTGGCAAGTTGGCTGAAAGGTTGAGGCGTCAGTGACAGTTTGATCGCGATCTCAGTTGCGACATGGACAGTGTCCCTTCCAAACATGTCCATGGCACGCGTGCGTTTTTTTGCATTAATGCAACGCAGGAAGCAAGCGCAAACTGTGGCACGAGCAGCGCCAAACAACACGCCTGAGATTGGGCTGTAGTTCTGCCAGAACGGTTGCAGAGGTTTGGTTGGCGTCCAGTGTGGAATGCGGCCTTTGATCGTCAACGCAGTTATTGATGTTTGTGTTTACGTGGCACGCGTTTATTCTTCTCTGCATGTATTTGCCTGCTCGGCCCAAGCTGAAGATGATGAACTTTTATCTAGTGCCTTTTGGGTACCAAACACAAGCCCTAATGCATGAGTGTCTGACTTGTGCAGCGTGGCAATACCGCTGTATCTTCCCTCAAAAAAGCAAGCGTGCTTATCTGTGTGTTGTCAGCCGTAGCTGCTTAGTGTACAGAATCGTGCGCCATGCGCGGCGATCCTGGACACTCCCCTAAACCGCTTCCATCCCTTGATGAGCCAGCGCAGAAGGCATTTTCGCTCCATGAACCTTGTCAAGCAAACCCCGAGGGACCCGAATCACTACGTTCGCGGAGTGATTGAGAGCGCCCCCCCCCGTCCCGGTGCACCGTTATCATGGAGACATTGCCATGTATGACGCCCAGGCTTCTCTCGCAAGGGAAGCCCTATACCACCAACCCTGGCACAGTTCAATCAGTCGAACACTACCCGACACAGAACAAAGCACAATTCAACGCTTATATCAATCAGGACACTGGCCCAATGGTTGTGCACATCGCGAGATTATTGCTGGTCTTCAACTGATGCTCAAGACTCAGAAACATGCTGAACAACGTGCTAACACGATGAAGTCCGAGAAGGAGGCTCAAGAAAAGTTTAAGGCTGCGTTGCTCTCAGGAAAGACAGGCTCCTGTGCCACCATCAGCTCCGACGATCCCGACAAACCCGTCGCCGAGCAAACTTGCATCTCCGCCCGGGTTATCGGTTCATTGTTGGTCGTTGACCCCTACGGCAAGATGGATTCGTTCCCGCCGGGAGCGCTGGAGATGCGCCCGCCGGAGACGGAGGGGGTGATGAGCAGGGCAAGGATGACGACATCAAGGGCAAGAAAAACAAGAAGAAGAAGAATCGAAGAAGGAGGAGGTCTCCTTCGTCCTCTCGGTCGTCAAGGGAGTCGTCGTCCTCGTCCTCCAAACAACGCTTCCGGCGGAAGCTTCTGAAGCATCTAATTAGGTAATTCATCGGATCCAAGTACGGATCGGGCACGTGTGAAGGAAGCTGATCGTCCCCCATTTCCGCCCGAACAATCCCGCAACTGGAGGGTCCAAGTTAGGGATGCTGTTGTTGCCACCTCTGACAAACCCGAAAGGCTTTCAGTTGGATTGAAGAAGCCTGGACATCCGAACAGACTATCAAGAACCTAAGGGATTCAGGCATCTTGTCCATCTCGGTGCCAAGTTGGCCCCGGCGCTCACGAAAATCTTGAAAGGGTGGTCCGGCTCGAAAAGTGGACATCTTCAAGGAGCAAGAGGCGAAGGAGAAGAGGTATGCTAAGCGACGACAGATCCTTCTCATCCACAAGGACTTCAGCACGAAATCTCTGATTTCGAAGGTTTGACTTCGAAGATTTGCTTTCTGTTCAGCATATCAACGAAGACTTGAACAACTTCATTGACACCATCATTATGAGAAGACACTGGAAGCATTGTTCCAGAGGCAGATCAAGAAGTACCGACCGTTGACTCACGATTTGAGTGAGTACGAACGTGCTGAGGAAGGTACTGAGAAAAGGACTTACCAGTTCTTGAAAGAAAGCGACTCCTTCGCACGAGAGACGCAATGCCAGGGAACGTGAAGGGCTGGGGCTCCGAATCAGAACCCTGCTGTTTGCAGAGTTCCGCGAGGTTTTGTATCAAATGCCAGACTGGCCAGCACAAACATGATGGTATGAATCTTCCAAGTACGGACGCGGCCTGGAAAACCAGCCGCGGTTGGGGTTGGCGCTAGAATGTTTTCCATTGTGATCAATTCGGGTCGCGCCCTTGCGAGAGCGATGGTCTGTGGAAGCGTAAGCTTTAGCTGATCTACGCTCGCCTATGAGGTGTACGATCCGTTGCCGTGACCTCATGCCTTTTGAGCTTGTTAAGGGCAACAGCATCCATTCTTGTTTGTCCTCCAGTTACACTATCGGACACGGGGGGTGTTGTTTAGATGATGAACTTTTATCTCTTGCTTTTCGGGAACCAATTCAATCCCTAATGCATGAGTGTCTCACTTGTACAGCGTGGCAATACCGCTGTACCTTGGCTCAAGGACAACAAGCGCGCTTGTTGCATTCAATTTTTATTGTTTTTGGGCCTCATCTGTACTCAGCAAGGTGTTTTAGCTGTGAAGGCGGAAGGCGCTGTGCTAGCGCGGACAAACAGCACACGGAAGTCCAGCAGCGCTGGAAGATACATTATCAGGGCAAAGCGGGCCAGCTTGCCAGCGCCTTGTAAAACGTGTGCGTGTCAGGCAGGCTCATTGAGCTTCATGACGACGCTGGGCTGCAAGGTCATCCCACGAGCGCAGGGGCGCGCGGGTTGGAGTGTTTCTTTTCTTCCATTGCGCGCAGGTGTGCGTGTTTGCATGCTGGCGGATGCGCGTGGGTGCGCGCGTGCGTGCGTGCCTGCGTGCAGGCGGGTGTTCGTTCGTGCAAGCGTGCAAGCGCCGATGCTTGCGTGCGATTGCATGTGCACACGCGCGGGCGAGCGGGCGGGCGGGCGGGCGGGCGGGCGGGCGGGGGCGGACGGGCGGGCGGGCGGGCGGGCGGGCGCTTGCACGCGCGTGCGCGTGCATGCGTTCGTGCCTGCATTGGCGCGTGCGTGCAGACGATTTTTTTGCGTGCGTGCGGGTGCCTGCGTACGTTGCGCAATGAGTTGGTTTCTTTTAATTGGAACTAAAAGTATACAAGCTGCAGAGTGGGCAGAGCCGCCAAGCAGTCGCGAACACTCACTCTGGAGTTGTGTCCACACACACACACACTCGCACGCATGCGTTCGTGCAACACGCACGTACCTGCACTTACACACGCAAGCTTGACCGCATGAACATACCTGTGGACACAAATGCGCATGTGCGCAAATGCTTTGGTTTTTATGTTGCCAGCGCTGGAGAGAAGCACAGCAATAGTACTGCTCAAAACAAGACATCGCATTGCAGCGCGGAAGGATGGACACCAATGCTGCAACGCAGCGCATCACCGCGCTACATTGCAATCAAGCGCAACGAAGCGCACTGGCAGACGCTCCAAGACCAGACAGCAAAGCGCTACAATTCCATTTGCCACCACATCCTCATTTCCCATTTGCACCACTTGCCCCGTTTGCCCCACTGCACCACATCCCATTTGCCCGTTTGCCACACTTGCACTTGACTTGACCTATGCGTAGCAGCCGCATGAGCAATCTGCACGGTTTTCTGCCTTTAGGTACGGTTGCCCAGGTCAAGCTGCACGCAGTCATTCACCCGCGCCGCGTTAAGCGCGTTGGACATCACATTTGCCATGGTCATCTTTAGAATGGCCACGAAAGACGCCTTCTGCCAAGTAACTAATGTGCGGAGAACCAACGTGCCGCATGGACAGGGACGGAGTGAGCCTGCAGTGAGCTCAATTTGGCAAATTTGGCAAAGGAACCCTGCAAGCCACGCAATGTGCACTCGTTGAGGCAGAGTTCATACATATTGGTGGGGAGATTTTGGCAAGCTAAGGAAGCACAGCGCCTTAAAGACTTGGCTGAAGAGCCGGGAACCTTTGCAGCGAGCCGTGTCGTTGAAGCGACTTTTTGATGAGTTGGGCGATGAGTAATAGATGTGCCCTTCGCACGCAAGCGCGAAATCGAACACCTTCACAACCGCGCAGTAAGCACGCTCTCCGACACGGGGACAGGGAGGAAGGGGCGCGGTCTCACACACATGAGGCGTGCATCTCGCCCACCAGAAGAACTGTACTTTCAGTCAGTTCAAGGCCCGGAAAGTGCAAGTCGGCGGGGCTTTGAACATGATATACAGTGTTAGAACAAGCAGCATGGTTGGCTACTTGTGTTGTTTTGCAGTGTGGCAGCTGGACCCTTTCCGCTCAGTTGGAAGGAAACCGAATCTGGGAAATGCCAAAGCTAGCAGAACGAAAGCTGGGTTGTCAGCGGGGCGTGTACAGGAGCTTCATTGCCCCCTGTTGCGTTGATTAGTCGGCAGACATTTTGTAGCAGGTGATCGTGCAGAATATGCTGAAATGCTACATACCCGACAAGGCCTTTTCGGGCAGCTGGTCGGTTTCAACGTTGGTCTTTAGGCGCTACCCTGGCACAAATCTTGTACTTGAGGATATGGCTCTGAGGAAGCCTGTGACCTGTTGGATGTTTTACTTGGTTTGGCCTGGCTGATTTCGTGCGGGTCTGGTCTCGGATGTTTTACTTCTGGGCTCCCCGCTAGTTGGCAGGCTTTGCGTGATGAAGTCTTCCTGCAGTGTCCCGTCATCCCGGATGACGACCAGGCAGGTTTCACAGTCAAGAGTTTGCGAAGGCTGTGAAGCGGACTGGGAGTGACGCGCTGTTTTTTGGCATGCCAGCCTTGGCCAGGGCGAGCTCAGGGCCCTGGCAGACCTCGGGGTGCGGCTGGCCGTGGTTGTTTTGGCGAAGCACGACTTTCTAGGGTGATGGCTGTGACTTGAAATTCGTGAGACATACCCTTTTCGTCTCCAGGAGCAGCGCGGCAAGTCTTGCTAGTTTGCTGCCAGACGGTAAAGACGGCAAGCTGCAAATCAAGTATCCAGCAGTCGGGGCGTCTCCCGCAGGCCTCGCTCTACGCCTACATGGGAACGGGACTTTGGTCAGAAGCGCTGAGCCAAGCGCTCAGAGGTACCCCGGCGCCGTCGCCCGTCAGACAGCGACGGGGATCGAAAGTCGGAGATTCAAACCCTCACAAGATGTTACAACATCAAATTGGCTTGAGGTGCCCAGAGCTACCAATCTTGTCATTCAATTCTTGGAGCTTGATTGTTTGACTCGCGACAAAGCCTTGGCCAAGGCCAAGTGGCAAGGCAGATTTTGCCCACAGGCGCTGTTCATTGGCACAACATTGGTTGTGCGCAGGTCCCTTCTGCTAGAGCCTTCGTAAACAGAATTCTATCAACTGATTGACTTGGCAGAGGGCAATTTTCGCCCGAGCTTGAAGATGATCGTTGTGAGCTAGCGTTGCAGGACCTGTTCGAACATACAGCCTTGCCAACCTGCAGAACGAATTTGCCGCATCCTCAGGACAGGAGTCTGACAGTCGCAAGGCATTTTTTTAATGGCAGGCTGTTTTGAAAACTGAAAGCAGCGCTGGCGCTTTTCTACATCCTTGGAACAGGTCATAAATTTCAAGGTCTCAATTGTATGCATTGTGCTAGGACATGCAAAGATTCACTAGTAAACCAGTACAATGCCAACCCCCAAGAAGGCAAGCGCCCTTTTAAAAAATATTCGCAAAAACCTCGGTAAACAACAATTCAACAGCTTTGAGGAATCCAACACATACCAACAAGCCCAATGTCAATGTCCAGAACGGAAATTCATGAATGCAAGCTTCCTCAACAACCTCGAGATGAGCACTCCCAAGAAACCTCGATAAATCCAACATGTTCAGAAACCACGGGGGCCTCTAGTTCTGATCCTTGTGCTTGCCCCAGTGATTTAGTTGCCTCAGGGTGCATTGTCATCTCGGAGTATGAACCTGTGGCTTTTGAAGCAGTTCTCAGGATTCAATGGACGCGTCCAAGCGAGGGGTGCTGGAGCCTTCACAGGTGAGCAATGGGCCGGAAGAGACAGTTGGCTCAAAACCACATTGTCGATGGTTGTTACTGTGGCAACTGATTGATTGCTGCGTCCGCCAGCGCCAGCCGCTTTTGCTTGTCCTTCGCTTTGCAATTTGCAAAGCGCCTTGCGCAGGCAATTGACCTTCTTCAGACGTTGTCGACGCCAGGCTTGACCTGTTGGGGCCCAGGCAATGCCTTGGGGGATGTTTGACTGGCATTGGCACAAGGGCCTGCGTCGCACTGCGGACTGAGCGACTACTTTTCAGCTCCGGCAATGGCATGTGTCTCGGAGTCTTTCTCATTGCGCCCCAGAGGCTTTGTCACAAGCCATTCGAAGTGCCCACATGGCCCGAATGCTGAGGCAAGGATTTTGCCGCTGTTCTGGAAGATGAGCTCGGATTGAAGGTCGCCGGGTCTGGACATGTCGGATGACTTGGATTCTGATCTGGTTCATTGGATTCATTGCTCCAAATCACTCAGACCAATTTATGGCAGCTGTATTCACATTTGCGGTGTGCTCCGGGGAATTGATGTTGTTTGGAACCAGGGCTTTGACAAGCGCGCGGTCTATTGTCAGGGTCAGTTGATGTCAGTTGTGGGTTACTCTTTGGGCGCTGATGTGAGGCTAGACACTTCGTTGTTGGACTCTGGTTCGAGCTGATTCAGTTGATTCCAGACTGCTGGCTGGGTAGATCAAACGTCCTGTAAAGGTGCCAGAGCCCGAGCTGCGAAAGTACTTCGCAGTGCGCTGCGCTCAGCGAGCGAACTACCATGCCGTTGCTTGTGTTCAACATGGCCCGCGGTTGGCTCCCCATTAACTGTTGGTCCCCACGCCGAGCTTGTCAACATGGCTTGTTTGGGTGCGTTCAAGGGCGACGAGACTGGTTTTGAGCAACTTGGTGTGCTTATGCCGGCACGCAGGATGGACACTAGCAACGATGGCGTGCTGCAGGATGAAGAGTTCATGCAGGCGATACTTTTTCTGATGTGCCCAGGCTGCAGGAGATTTCTAGGAGCCATTTTTCCTGACATGTTTGTTCTTCCAGCCGAGATGATTAGATGATTCAGACTGTGTGCAGCGTGTCTTGCATTGGCACTGCCACTGGCAGTCTGAGGCTGGACTTTTTCCCTCATTACATCCTGACCCACTTACGCCTGCCATTCCGGCCTGCTTGCGTTCAAGGTTGAAGCCACCCCGCTTGCACGTGAGCAACGGCCAAAATGTTGCGTTATGAACAGGAAGAGGGGCGCGGGGCCGAAATCCAACGGTCTGTTTAGCGTGGCCAGGACCTTCTGGCACGTTGTCTTCTTCGTCTTCCTGGTGCTGCTCACAGTTGGAATTGTCTTTCTCTTGGTCTGAAGCCTAGGAAGCCTAGTTCAGAGTTCAGAGTTCAGAGCGCCAGGATGCCCCAGGGCCGAGTGAATTGCTCAGGTCACCCTGGTGGTGAATCTTTTCAAGACAGGACAGAGCTGAGCGGGTTAGGCCAACGTTGGTGGGGCGTGACGTTCCTGACGGATTCCTGACGGATCGCCGGATCGTGTTTTTGCTCAAGGTCTGCGACTTGCCGTGTTTCTTGTTTGCTTATGTGACTCTGTGCCGTTGTTTCGCTGTTGCAGGGCGTGCGTTTCTCAGCGACGCTTCCCAAAGCCCGTGGCCATCCTTGCATCCTTGCAGCGCGTTCTTCTGGCAGACTCTTTGCCTCAACCGACTCCGGGGCATTTTCGGTGTATAGTGAACATGTCCCAAACTGTGCATAGCTTCCGGCCCTTTCTCAGATCGCATTTCCGGTGGATTGCCTTTAGAGGCTTTCCTGACTGCAGGAGCATCAAAGGCGGACTCTGCTATCCACAGCACTTTCGTGACTATATTTGGTCTGGCGAGCAAGAGGCGCCACTGGATACGGTAGTAGGGTGCTGGACGGGATGAACAGAAGGATGTCAAACATTGCTTGACTGTGTTGGGTGTTTACAACATTGAAGACGCCGGCCACAAATGATACAATGCGCACAACACATGCACGCGTGTTCACACACACATCACACAAGCCACCCAAACCCCACACACAGACACACGCAGACGCACACACACAGACACACAGACACACAGACACACAGAGACACAGAGACACGGACAGACACGGACACACAGACACACAGACACGCAGACATACAGACACACAGACACACAGACACAGACACACAGACACAAACACACACACAGGCACACACACAAAGTGACCCACACACCCATGACCCCACCCGCACGCACGCGCGCGCGCACCCGCACCTGCACCCGCACCTGCGCGCGCGTACGCGCACGCGAACGCGCCCACACACACAGAGACAGACACGCACATTCACACAGAACACAAACACAGACACAGACACACACACTGAAAAGTTCAAGGACTCTAACGTCACACCAAACACAAACGGAAGTATGTGAAGCGGCGCAGCACCTTTTCTCTGGCGCAAGCCTGAGCCACCAAAGTGGCAGTTGTATCATGACATAGGCATGGGGGGAAAATTGTAGACACGCCTCCTTGCATACATTCAAAGCAGCTGTTTTCCTCGCGGTGTATGCATACAAAAGTATGTAGGGGCATCAAAGTCCTGCCTTGAGAAGTCGCTCCTGTTTCCGATGGAAAGCTCTCATGACTTAATCCATCAACAGTTCAACCAAAATTCTACTTCGCCTCTAGTCAAAGCGCGAAGCTCTTCTCACATGCAAAAGTTGTTCAAAGACTAGCGTTGGCGGTGTAAACAAAGTCTGACGAACCACATGTTCCTCTGTGCTGGATTCTCTGTAAAGTGTCCTGCACACATCCCAAGGCAAATTCAAGTGACCAGCACGCGCAAACTCCCACGATTGTGATCTGATCAAGTAGTTGGTCAAGAACCCAGTCGTCGAGTTTGGAAGCGAGTTCCGTGAAGGAGTTTTAAAGTTCAGATTCCAGCCTTGGAGCCTTCACAGAGGAGTTGACATAGCATCAGTTCCAAGAGTTGACTTCTAAGATCGCAACCAGTGTTGCAAAGTCTCCTACGACGGCCTGAAAGTCAACACTGCCATAGGCCCTGCTGGTAGAAATTCCTCGAAGCCCCTTGCAAACCAGATCGCTCAAGAATGCTGAAATTGAAAGTGAGCTTCCAAACACTTGACCTTGCGCTGAAAGATCGTGAAAGTAGACCGAGGAAAGTGCAGTTCATTTCATAAATGAACAATGATCCAGTCCTATTCAGGCCTGGTGCTGAAATCATTGGACTAGGAGCGCAAGACGGTGAACGGGCATAGAAGTCGTCTCGAAGAAAGTACCTGATCTTGATTCAATCTTGCTTGGTATGACCATAGTTGAAAGTTATACACAGCGCGTCTTTCCAGAGGGAGCAGAAAATGTATTGAAAAAGTACAGTCGTCCCAAAAGCATTCTCCGTGTTGCGATCCAAGGTCAAGTGGGATGACCTCTTGCTAACTTTTAGCCACGCTGATCTCTACGAAAAATGGCATGAACCTCTAGCAAGTAAATACCG
>CAUJNA010000689.1:0-22500 GCA_963377175.1 Effrenium voratum | reverse complement strand
GCAAAAAAGCCGGCAGGGGGAATCGAGCCTGGGACCCCTGTTTTGCGACACCGGCTCCCCGAAGACTACGTTTAGTGGAACGTCATCAAATTGCCGCGCGGTACGTGGGGGACCCCCCCCCGTAAGAGGGAAGATCATACCCTATGTGTCGTTCAGGCTTGTTCCAGCTTTGAGTCAATTGTTGGAGTGAAATTCTAATTGTTGCATATTTGGAGCTGGTTTCCCGGAATTGCAATAATTATGGGAACCATTGGAATTCGACTCCAATAATTGCAATAATTGCAATAATTTCAGGTCCCGGACAATTATTGCAATAATTGCAATAATTTCAGGTCCTGGATTGCAATTAATTGCAATTATGGAATTATTTGAGGCCAAATCTGGGTCCCGGATTATTGCAATTATTGCAATAATTGCAATAATTTCAGGTCCCGGATTTTGCAATTATTGCAATTATTGGAATTCAATTCCAATTATTGCAATTAATTGCAATATTCGGAGGTCCCGGATTTTGCAATTATTGCAATTATTGGAATTGAATTCCAATAGTTGCAATAATTGCAAGAATTTCAGGTCCCGGATTTTGCAATTATTGCAATTATTGGAATTCAATTCCAATAATTGCAATAATTGCAATAATTTCAGGTCCCGGATTTTGCAATTATTGCAATTATTGAATTGAATTCCAATAATTGCAATATTGCAGGTCCCGGATGCCTATTGGAATTAGTCGGCTTTGAGGCCAAATCTGGGATCAATTAATTATTGCAATTATTGCAATTATTGCAATTATTGGAATTCAATTCAATAATTGCAATAATTGCAATAATTTCAGGTCCCGGATTTTGCAATTATTGCAATTATTGGAATTCAATTCCAATAATTGCAATAATTGCAATAAATAATTGCAATAATTGCAATATTCAGGCCCCGGATTTTGCAATTATTGCAAGTATTGGAATTGAATTCCAATAATTGCAATTGTAATTGCAATTTTCAGGTCCCGGATTTTGCAATTATTGCAATTATTGGAATTCAATTCCAATAATTGCAATAATTGCAATATTGGAGGTCCCGGATTTTGCAATTTATTGCAATTATTGGAATTAGTCGGTCCCGGCTTTGAGGCCAAATCTGGGATCAATTAATCAATTGCAATTATTGCAATTATTGAATTCAATTATTGCAATTATTGCAATTTATTGGAATTCAATTCCAATAATTGCAATAATTGCAATTTTCAGGTCCGGATTTTGCAATTATCTGCAATTATTGGAATTGAATTCAATTAATTGCAATATTGCAATATTTGGAGGTCCCGGTTTTGCAATTATTGCAACTATTGGAATTAGTCGGCCCCGGCTTTGAGGCCAAATCTGGGATCATTAATTATTGCAATTATTATTGCAATTTTGCAATTATTGCAATTATTGGAATTGAATTCCAATAATTGCAATAATTGCAATAATTTCAGGTCCGGATTTTGCGGATTTTGCAATTATTGCAATTATTGGAATTGAATTCCAATAATTGCAATAATTGCAATAATTTCAGGTCCCGGATTTTGCAATTATTGGAATTAGTCGGCCCGGCTTTGAGGCCAAATCTGGGATCAATTAATTATTGCAATTATTGCAATTATTGCAATTATTGGAATTCAATTCCAATAATTGCAATAAATGCAAAATCCGGGACCTCCGAATATTGCAATTATTGCAATTATTGGAATTCAATTCCAATAATTGCAATAAATGCAAAATCCGGGACCTCCGAATATTGCAATTATTGCCATTATTGGAATTCAATTCCAATAATTGCAATAATTGCAAAATCCGGGACCTGAAATTCTTGCAATTATTGCAATTACTAGAATTCAATTCCAATACTTGCAATAATTGCAAAATCCGGGACCTGAAATTATTGCAATTATTGCAATTATTGGAATTCAATTCCAATAATTGCAATAATTGCAATAATTGCAATAATTGCAATAATTGCAATAATTGCAATAATTAATTGATCCCAGATTGGCCTCAAAGCCGGGCGGATAATTGCAATAATTGCGGATTGCTGCAATTATTGGAATCAATTCCAATAATTGCAATAATTGCAAAATCCGGGACCTGAAATTATTGCAATTATTGCAATTATTGGAATTCAATTCCAATAATTGCAATAATTGCAAAATCCGGGACCTGAAATTATTGCAATTATTGCAATTATTGGAATTCAATTCCAATAATTGCAATAATTGCAAAATCCGGGACCTGAAATTATTGCAATTATTGCAATTATTGGAATTGAATTCCAATAATTGCAATAATTGCAAAATCCGGGACCTCCGAATATTGCAATTGTTGCAATTATTGGAATTGAATTCCAATAATTGCAATAATTGCAAAATCCGGGACCTGAAATTATTGCAATTATTGCAATTTATTATGGAATTGAATTCCAATAATTGCAATAATTGCAAAATCCGGGACCTGAAATATTGCAATTATTGCAATTATTGGAAATTGAATTCCAATAATTGCAATAATTGCAAAATCCGGGACCTGAAATTATTGCAATTATGCAATTATTGGAATTCAATTCCAATAATTGCAATAATTGCAAAATCCGGGACCTGAAATTATTGCAATTATTGCAATTATTGGAATTCAATTCCAATAATTGCAATAATTGCAATAATTGCAATAATTGCAATAATTAATTGATCCCAGATTTGGCCTCAAAGCCGGGCCGACTAATTCCAATAATTGCAATAATTGTAAAATCCGGGACCTCCGAATATTGCAATTATTGCAATTATTGGAATTTAATTCCAATAATTGCAATAGTTGCAAAATCCGGGACCTGAAATTTTTGCAATTATTGCAATTATTGGAATTGAATTCCAATAATTGCAATAGTTGCAAATTCAGGGACCTCCGAATATTGCAATTATTGCAATTATTGGAATTCAATTCTAATACTTGCAATAATTGCAAAATCCGGGACCGGAAATTATTGCAATTATTGGAGTTATATTCCAATAACTGCAATAATTGCAAAATCCGGGACCTCCGATTATTGCAATTATTGCAACTATTGGAATTGAATTCCAATAATTGCAATAATTGCAAAATCCGGGACCTGACATTATTGCAATTATTGCAATAATCAATTGATCCCAGATTTGGCCTCAAAGCCGGGCCGACTAATTCCAATAATTGCAATAATTGCAAAATCCGGGCCCTCCAAATATTGCAAATATTGCAATTATTGGAATTCAATTCCAATAATTGCAATAATTGCAAAATCCGGGACCTCCAAATATTGCAATTATTGCAATTATTGGAATTCAGTTCCAATAATTGCAATAATTGCAAAATCCGGGACCTCCGAATATTGCAATTGTTGCAATTATTGGAATTCAATTCCAATAATTGCAATAATTGCAAAATCCGGGACCCAAAAATATTGCAATTATTGCAATTATTGGAATTGAATTTCAATAATTGCAATAATTGCAAAATCCGGGACCTGAAATTATTGCAAGTATTGCAGTTATTGGAATTCAATTCCAATAATTCCAGTAATTGCAAAATCCGGGAAATGAAATTATTGCAATTATTGCAATTATTGGAATTCAATTCCAATAATTGCAATAATTGCAATAATTGCAATAATTGCAATAATTGCAATAATTAATTGATCCCAGATTTGGCCTCAAAGCCGGGCCGACTAATTCCAATAATTGCAATAATTGCAAAATCCGGGACCTCCGAATATTGCAATTATTGCAATTATTGGAATTGAATTCCAGTAATTGCAATAATTGCAAAATCCGGGACCTGAAATTATTGCAATTATTGCAATTATTGGAATTGAATTCCAATAATTCCAATAATTGCAAAATCCGGGACCTCCGAATATTGCAATTATTGCAATTATTGGAATTCAACTCCAATAATTGCAATAATTGCAAAATCCGGGACCTGAAATTATTGCAATTATTGCAATTATTGGAATTCAATTCCAATAATTGCAATAATTGCAAAATCCGGGACCTCCGATTATTGCAATTATTGCAATCATTGGACTTGAATTCCAATAATTCCATTGTAGATATGAATTGATCCCAAATTTGGCCCCAATCCAGGCCAACTAATTCCAATAATTGCAACAATTGCAAAATCCGGGACCCCTAATTATTGCAATTATTGCAATTATTGGAATTGACTTCCAATAATTGCAATAATTAATTGCAAAATCCGGGACCCCCAACTATCGCAATTTTTGGAATTATTGGAATTCACCTTGGAAGAATTTGAGTACTTTGAAAAAGCAAAAGCAAAACACGTATAAGAAGTATAATAGTTAGGAAACAAGGATCTTGAATTCCCCAAGAAGTACACGATCCTTTAAGAATAGTTAGAATAATTTGAGTAGATAGGAATAATTGGAACACACACACATGACTCTGGAATTGGAATTCCTCAAAAGGCGCGCGTCACCCGTCCCTTTGGGAATACATAGAAGGAAGAACATAATTGGGATCATGGGAGCAACCATTAATCTGAAATTCCCCAGAAGGGACCCGTGCTGTTGGGAACACTTAGAAATCAGAACAGAAGAGCCTGGAAATCCACAAAAACAAGTTACAAGAAGCATGAATCTGGTTTCCCCAAAAGGCACCCTTTCTTTAAGAAGAAATCAAGAAATTTGAATACACTAGGGAAGTAGAATGATTAGCGCAACATGAATCTGGACTTCCCCAAATGGCACCCGGCCAATTGAAAGTATCCAGAACCGTTAGAATTGTTCGAGTTGTTTGAATGATTCGAATAACTTTATCAAATATGTATGCTGGATTCCCCAAAAAGGTACCCCTCTTTGGAACAAAATAGAGAATGATTATTATTGTAAAAAGTAGAATAACTGGAGCAAATTTGAATCTGAAACTCCACAAAAGGCAACCGCCCCTTTGGGAAGAAGACGAAGGATGATTAGAAAACACATGATTCTGGAATTCGCCAACTGCTCCCGTCCCTTGGTGAAAGACTGGCCTGGAATTCCCAAAAAAGCACCCGGCCCTTTGGGAGTGGTCCGAATACTTAGAGCAATTAAAATACTTAGAATGATTAGAACAAACATGAATCTGCAAGTCCCCAAAAGCACCCGTCCCTTTTGGAATAATGAGAATAATTAACTAGACGAGTTCGGAATAAGTAGAATAATTTGCGCAACACAATCTTCAATTCCCCAAAGGCACCCGTCCCTTTGGGAATAACAATTATATTTAGAAGACTGATGATACGTAGACTGTTTAGCAAACAGGTCTCTTGAATTCCCCAAAAAGCACCTGTCCCTTTGGGAGTGGTTCGAATACTTAGAGCAATGAAAAAACATAGAATGATGAGAACAAGCATGAATCTGGAAGTCCCCAAGAGGCACCCGTTGGGAGTAATGAGAAGAATTAATTGGAAGAGTTATGATAAGTATTATAATTTGCAAAATCAATCTTCAATTCCCCAAACGCACCCGTCCCTTTGAGACTAGCATTTGTATTTAGAGGACGGATTACAAGTAGAATACTTTAGCGCACAGGACTTTTGAATTCCCCAAACGGCACCCGTCCCTTTGGGGGTGGATCGAATACTTAGAGCAATTATAAGACACACAATGATTAGCGCAAACATAAATTTGGAATTCCCCCAACAGTCACCCGTCCATTTCAAAATGAAGAGAAACCTAATTAGAAGAGGTATGCTAAGTAGAATAACTCGCGCAAAAGCCATCTTCAATTCCACAAAGGCACCCGCCCCGCCAGGAAAAACAATTATATTTAGAAGACTGATGATAAGTAGAACAACTAGCACAGAGGACTCTTGAATTCCCAACAAGCCACCCGCCTCTTCGGCAGTGGTTGGAATACTTAGAGCAAGTCTAAGAAATAAAATGATTAGAAAAATGGACTTCCCCAAAAGACACCCGTCCCTTTGGGAAGAATGATAAGAACGAATTAGAAGAGTTATGATAAGTATAATAATTTGCAAAACAACCAGCAAACATGAATATTGAATTCCCCAAAGTCATCCCTTTGGAACTCATGAGAGAATACTTAGAAGAGGTGTGCTAAGTAGTATAATTTGCAAAAACAATCTTCAATTCCCCAAAGGCACCCGTCCCTTTGGGAATAACAATTATGATTAGAAGACTGATGATAATTAGCAAAAAGGACTCTTGAATTCCCTAAAAGGCACCCGCCCCGTTGGCAGTGGTTCGAATACTGAGAGCAAGTATAAGACACACAATGTTTAGAACAACAATTAATTTGGACTTCCCCAAAAGTGACCCGTCCCTTTGGAGAAGAACTAGAAGAGTTATGATAAGCAGAATAGTTAGCAAACATGAATATTCCATCCCGAGAGGCGCCCGTCCCTTTGGGAAAACAAGTGCACTTAGAGACTGATGATAAGTAGAACAATTAGCAATCAGGACTCTTGAGTTCCCCAGAAGGCACCCGTCCCGTTGGAACTCATGAGAAAACTAGTTAGAAGAGGTATGCTAAGTAGTATAATTTGCAACAACCAATCTTCAATTCCCCAAAGGCCCCCGTCCCTTTGGGAATAACAATTATAGTTAGAAGACTGATGATAAGTAGAACAATTAGCACAGAGGACTCTTGAATTCCCAAAAAGGCGCCCGTCCCCTTGGGAGTGGTTCGAATACTTAGAGCAAGTCTAAGGAATGATTGGAACAAACAATATTTTGACTTCCAAAAGTCACCCGTCCCTTTGCATATCATGAGAAAATACTTAGAAGAGGTATGCTAAGTAGCATAGTTTGCAAACACAATCTTCAATTTCAAGGGCACCCGTCCCTTTGAGAATAGCAATTATAGATAGAAGACTGATGTTAAGTAGAACAGTTAGCACAGAGGACTCTTGAATTCCCGAAAAGGCACCCGTCCCTTTGGGAGTGGTTCGAATACTTAGAGCAAGTCTAAGAAATAAAATGAATAGAACAAACAATAATTGGACTTCCCCAAAAGTTGCCCGTCCCTTTGGGAAGAATGATGAGAATGAATTAGAAGAGTTATGATAAGTAGAATAATTTACAAAACAACCAGCAAACATGAATATTGAATTCCCCAAAGTCATCCCTTTGGAACTCATGAGCAAAACTAGTTGGAAGAGGTATGCTAAGTAGTATAATTTGCAAAACCAATCTTCAGTTGCCCAAAGGCGCCCGTCCCTTTGGGAATAACGACTCTAATTAGACAACTGATGATAAGTAGAGCAATTAGCACAGAGGACTCTTGAATTCCCAAAAAGGCACCCGTCCCTTTGGGAGTGGTTCGAATACTTAGGGCAAGTCTACGAAATACAATAAATAGAACAAACAATATTTGGATTTCCCCAAAAGTCACCCGTCCCTTTGGGCAGAATGATAAGAATGAATTAGAAGAGTAATGATATGTAGAATAATTTACAAAAACAACCAGCAAACATGAATATTGAATTCCCCAAAGTCATCCCTTTGGAACTCATGAGAAAACTAGTTGGAAGAGGTATGCTCAGTAGTATAATTTGCAAACACAATCTTCAATTCCCCAAAGGCGCCCGTCTCTTTGGGAATAAGAATTATAATTGGAAGACTGATGATAAGTAGAACAATTAGCACAGAGGACTCTTGAATTCCCAACAAGGCACCCGTTTCTTTGGGAGTGGTTCGAATACTTAGAGCAAGTCTAAGAAATAAAATGATTAGAACAAAAGAGACTTTGGAATTCCCCAAAAGACACCCGCCCCTGGGGAAGAATGATAAGAATGAATTAGAAGAGGAGTGATAAGTAGAATAATCTACAAAAACAACCAGCAAACATGAATATTGAATTTCCCAAGTCACCCGTCCCACTTTGGAACTCATGAAGAAAAGTTAGAAGAGGTATGCTAAGTAGTATAATTTGCAAACACAATCTTCAATTCCCCAAAGGCGCCCGTCCCTTTGGGAATAACAAGTATAATTGGAAGACTGGTGATAAGTAGAACAATTAGCACAGAGGGCTCTTGAATTCCCAAAAAGGCACCCGTCCCTTTGGGAGTGGTTCGAAGACTTAGAGCAAGTCTAAGAAATAAATGATTAGAACAAACAATAATTGGAATTCCCCAAAAGTCACCCGTCCCTTTGGGAAGAATGATAAGAATGAATTAGAAGAGTTATGATAAGTAGAATACTTTACAAAAACAACCAGCAAACATGAATATTGAATTTCCCAAAGTCACCCCTTTGGAACTCATGAGAAAACTAGTTGGAAGAGGTATGCTAAGTAGTATAATTGGCAAACATAATCTTCAATTCCCCAAAGGCAACCGTCCCTTTGAGAATAACAAAGCAGGCACCCGTCCCTTTGGCAGTGGTTCGAAGACTTAGAGCAAGTCTAAGAAATACAATGATTAGAACAAAAGAGACTTTGGAATTCCCCAAAAGACACCCGCCCCTGGGGAAGAATGATAAGAATGAATTAGAAGAGGAGTGATAAGTAGAATAATCTACAAAAACAACCAGCAAACATGAATATTGAATTTCCCAAGTCACCCGTCCCACTTTGGAACTCATGAAGAAAAGATAGAAGAGGTATGCTAAGTAGTATAATTTGCAAACACAATCTTCAATTCCCCAAAGGCGCCCGTCCCTTTGGGAATAACAATTATAATTGGAAGACTGATGATAAGTAGAACAATTAGCACAGAGGGCTCTTGAATTCCCAAAAAGGCACCCGTCCCTTTGGGAGTGGTTCGAAGACTTAGAGCAAGTCTAAGAAATAAATGATTAGAACAAACAATAATTGGAATTCCCCAAAAGTCACCCGTCCCTTTGGGAAGAATGATAAGAATGAGTTAGAAGAGTTCTGATAAGTAGAATACTTTACAAAAACAACCAGCAAACATGAATATTGAATTCCCCAAAGTCATCACTTTGGAACTCATGAGAAAACTAGTTGGAAGAGGTATGCTAAGTAGTATAATTGGCAAAACCAATCTGCAATTCCCCAAAGGCACCCGTCCCTTTGGGAAAAACAATTATAATTAGAAGACTGATGATAAGTAGAACAATTAGCACAGAGGACTCTTGAATTCCCAAAAAGGCACCCGTCCCTTTCACAGTGGTTCGAATACTTAGAGCAAGTCTAAGAAATGAAATGATTAGAACAAACATGAATTTGGAATTCCCCAAAAGTCACCCGTCCCTTTGGGAAGAATGATAAGAATGCATTAGAAGAGTATTGATAAGTAGAATAGTTTACAAAACAACCAGCAAACATGAATATTGAATTCCCCAAAGTCATCCCTTTGGAACTCATGAGGAAAACAATTACAAGAGGTTTGCTAAGTAGTATAATTTGCAAAAACAATCTTCAATTCCCCAAAGGCACCGTCCCTTTGGGAATAACAATTAAAATTAGAAGACTGATGATAAGTAGAACAATTAGCACAGAGGGCTCTTGAATTCCCAAAAAGGCACCCGTCCCTTTGGGAGTGGTTCGAAGACTTAGAGCAAGTCTAAGAAATAAAATGATTAGAACAAAAAAATGGAATTCCCCAAAAGTCACCCGTCGCTTTGGGAAGAATGATAAGAATGAATTCGAAGACTGATGATAAGTAGAATAATTAGCAAACAGGACTTAGTTGTGCACCTGTGGCCTTTGTCAGTCTCCTGACATCGAACCTAGCTGCACGCCTGTGCCCTGTGTTTGGCCACGGACAATATTACTTAGCTGTGTGCTTGCAATTCTTTTGCTGGTCATGAAATTGAAATTGAAACATGCGCACGAGAAAATAACACACATGTTTGAACCAAGTGTCTGTTTATTCAGCAGTATCCTTGTGCATGGTAAGTGCATATTATCTCTGTAGCACCATGTGGGAATAGAGTTTTGGTGTGCGTGTGAGTGCATGAGCATGTAACATGAAGTGGTGCTCAAATGCAAAAAAAAGCGCGGCGACGCATAGGCCTCAATCTTCCCTGCCACGGACCCCCCCCCCCCCCCCGAAAAACCTACGTAATAGACGTCGGGCGGGGGGGGGTTAGACGCATAGGCCTCAATCTTCCCTGCCACGGCCCCCCCCCCCCCCCCCGAAAAACCTACGTAATAGACGTCGGGCGGGGGGGGGTTAGGGGGGGGGTTATCCTCTATCCTCTAGTAAGTATCCGACACGCCGAGCAATGTCGGCGGACATGTCCCTGCTCAACCCGACGAAAAGTGCCATCGTCACCAAAAATGCAAGCGTGCGCCAAGTGCGTCAAGCAGAAATGCGAGAGGAAAAAAAAGGCGGCGGCGGCGTATAATGCTTCCAACTGAAAAGTGTCTGAAAGTGCTACATGTTCTGAGAAGTCCTACTCGCCGAGTTTGAAGAGTGAGGTCATGCAATTTTAACGCCTCCGGCTCAGACCGCCAACATTACAGGCGTGCTTCCCCCCCAAAGATCTAGTCCCCTTCCCCGAAAAAATAGCAATGTATTCGTTCAAGGAACTGATATGAATATGTGATTAGCCATGGTTCATTTCATCAGCAGGGATGTCGCGGTAGTGACTGACCTGTGATGTTTGGCTCAAGTTTGCGGGTCCGTCGCGCCTCGGATGAGCGTCGCCGGGTCCCCGCGTCGATCACCTTCGTGTCGGTGGAGAAAGAGACATCGGCCCGGGGCAGATTGGTGGGGTCCGCCCGTGCGGTTCATCGTCGACCAAGGTTGCGGGTACTTGTTTACTTGTTTTGGTATTTCCCTTTTGGTTGTTGTTCTCTGGTGTGTGGGAAACCCTGATCTTTGGGACCGGGGATTGGTTTGCTTTTGGGGAACCTTTCTTTTGTGACTTGTTTACCCCAACTTACCCATTGCCTGGGCACAGGCTCGTGCCCGAATCACAGGTTATCAGCCGTAGGACTTTCCTACGCGCTTGAGACCATCCACTACAAGCTCAATGACGTCGACCCCACGCTCTCATAGGAGTGTCGTGGATGAGGAGGCTATCCTAGGTGGTTTCCGATGAGGTGAGGGCTTGCCGGACTATAACTTCGAGGAATTTGAGGCAGGTTCAGCAGGTCAGGATCGCCCGACAGGGACACACCCAGAAGCCGTGGCAGGTACACTGACGATGGAGACGATCGCATTTTCCGTCAGGCCACCGATGATGAGCAAGGACAAAGAGCTCGCCCCGATAGGGGCGGCTCCGAATCAGGTTTCAGGCAAGGACATTTGGACTTCATCAGTATGGCGATGAACATGGCCCGCCCTCATTCGGACGACCCGGAGGCCATGCCCACTCGACCCCCAAGGTCTCTTGTTCCAGGTGAATCGCAGGCCTCGGATGAGTTCGAGGACAGGCCGCGAGGACCGGGAACCATGGTTTCGGCTCCGAGAGATATCTCGGGTCAATCCACCGGTTCTCAAAATCCAGGTCAGTTTGATGAGCACGAGGAGAGGACGTTTGCAGGCATCGGATACGATGCCCTGTTAACATCAACCGCAGGCTGGGGCAGTAGCGTGAAGCAGGAGTCTGATGCCGATAGGCCCAACCCTGTTTCAATGGCCAAATTTGAATGATGATGAAGATTATGCTGGCCGTGATGAGGAAGAAACCTTGTCATACCGGATGCACGGAGCCGTGCTGCTGCTAGGCCCAGGAGCCTCTCTCGTGGAGCCGCAAGGGACGTCCGTGATGACAGGGACGCCCGGAGTGGGAGAGAAAGGGAAAGACACAGCCGGGACGTTCTTAGGGGCTTGGAGGCCATTCATGACCGGAAAGGACCGATAGGTCCTCCCGCGTTTGATCCTGCCCCGAATGTTCCCCCTTTTCCCAACATCACTTTTGGAGGACCGCTGCATCAGAGGGTTGAGGATGTGAACCGGGGTACTGGTTCGTCCAGGATCACCGAACGGGCTGCCAATGTGGTTGAAGCAGGTGCGAGAGACGGTAGGCTTGCCAGTGCACTTGAAATCGAGGATCGTCCGTCGATCGCTAGCCCGTTAGGGCGAGATCTCAGCGACCTCGAGCCACTAAGGTCTAGTAATGAGTTCACTCCCCAGGCCAGCAGGGAACGCAGTGCTTCTGCAAAGAGGCCGTCACCCTTAGCCGAAGGGACCGATAGGTCGAAGGCGAGGAGGGCTAGTCCTGAACCGTTAGGTTCAACGCCGCAGGATGAGGACATGTTCGATCCTGCCGACATTCATATCCACTCAACTCCTGAGTCTCGTGGTTCGAATGTTAATCCCAGATCCGGCGATAGTCGGGGAAGGGGCCTTAGCCCGAACACGCTGCTAAGAATCACTGATGATCCTGTTCCGGCGCGCCAGAGTTGAAAGAGTTCCTGAGAGGATCGAGATATCGACCCCTCCGGCTCTTAGATCTCATTCCTCTGGGGAATCCGGCGATGCCAGGAGTAAGGAGGTTTTCGATTTGCACATCCAGGAGATGCTCGAGAGAGGTGAGGCCTCTAGCTCCGTTGTGAACACCCTCAACGCTTTTGCTAACCAGATCAGGTCGTTGAATGGTCAGGTGAGTTCCATGCGTCGGGAATGGCATGATGAGAATCAACAGATGAAGGATAAGGTTGACCGCTTGGCTACCGAGATTGCGACCCAGGCTGATGCCGATCGGACGCGAATGATAGTCCAACGGTTTGCCAGTGAGATCATTCCTGACAGCAGAGCAATCGTTAGGTATGCTGTCGATGAGCAGAGCGAGATCGTGGATCAGAGGATCAATTCGCTCTCCGACGAAGTCCGGGAATCCGTTAGGGAGATAGAGGGTGGCTTAAGTCAGCTTCATCAGGTTATCCAGGATAAGCATTGTGCCATGTTCAGAAGTCATGCTGCTTTTGAGGATCAGACCAACACTGAGATTGAGAAGTTCGAGAAACGACTCTCTTCGACAGAGAAGGCCGTTAGGCTGACCACGTCTTCTGACGCTCCGGCTGCATCGGGGCCCGAAGGGCCACGAGCAGCGGGACTGATGTGAGTGTCAGGGAATTAACCACTAGAGTCGGTATACTCCAAAGTGAGCATGACCGGCATGCAAAGTGGGCTACGCAGTCCATTGGCGATCTCCAGGACGACTTCAGGACTCTCGCTGATCGTGCGCCCCTCGCTGATCGCGCGCCCGAACCGCGAGGCGACAGGGGATCCATTGTTGCCGATAGGCCTAGGAACCCTGATGACCCTCAGGATTGGCGCGCAGCAGTCGAGGAGAATAACAGGAGGGTTCAGGATCTCACTCGCCGGGTCTATCGCCAAGCTCGGGATTATGGAACTGTCGTCGAGGACGTTGGGGCTGTGAACGCTCAGATTGCTACGTTCAACGAGAATACTCAGAGGCTTCAGCAGGCTGTGCAAGCTATAAGAACTCAGCTTACCAATCTTCCTTCAAGTGCGGAGCAGGTTCAGTCCATCGTTCGGC
The DNA here is from genome assembly GCA_963377175.1 of Effrenium voratum. Taxonomy (NCBI): domain Eukaryota; class Dinophyceae; order Suessiales; family Symbiodiniaceae; genus Effrenium; species Effrenium voratum. The sequence goes on along the minus strand of CAUJNA010000689.1, from coordinate 9,054 downwards.
GGGAGCTTGTATACTATCGTAACATGCTTGACGCGACTATGCGTAGGGTTAACACTGTCGAAGGAAATATCCGTGTCTTGAATGAGATGAATACCCGAGTTCTGGGGCAACTTGCCGAGATTGAGGGACATGTTGATGACGCGGCCGACATGATTCAGGTTGCTCAGCAAAATCCTCGTGGACCTCAGGGAAGACCAACCGTCGGGCACAACGCTTTCGCTGGGCAAGGGCACAGGATTAGGTCTCCGACACCTAACCCTGGGGATCGTAATGCTCAAGATCCAGTCCCGCCTGCTCGACCAAGTGGGGGCATTGGCATAGCTGATCATGTCCTTGGGGACAATAGGAGGAGCGATGCCGGTGACCTACCCCAAGTTAACAGGGATTCTAGATTGCCGAGCGTGCCCGGTAGGGCTGAGGCTGACTCTCATGTGAACAGACGTTCTATCTCTCCCGTTAGGGAGAGAGAGGATAGTCGAAGTAGAAGAGCTCTGCAGATGCAGGATAGGTCTTACTCTCCGCCAAGGCGTACGAGGGACAATCCAAGGTCTCGTGCTAGGGCCGATAGTTCAATTTCAGTTTCCCCAAATAGGGATGAAGGTAGGACCGAGGGCTGCTGATAGGGAGTCTGAGGTCAGGAGTCGGGAGTCGAGAAACGAAAGACAATCCGCGATAGTGGTAGTGCCCCTCGAAACCCCAATCGCCGACAAGGGGATACCCAAGGCCCGAGGTGACGTTCCAAGTCCTAGCGATGGCAGAAGGAACCCAGCTACTGGCAGTGCGCCAGGTGGCGATGGACCTGATCTATCAAGCGTATGCGCTCAGGACAACCCGAACGATTTCACCTGTATTACTTGCAGACGTAAGTTCTGCCAGTTGTGCAAGGGTGATGATGGAGACTGTTGGAATTGCCAGCTCTTGAAGACGACTGGCCGGTCATTAAGGACATGCTTTTTATGCCTTTTTTTGTGTGCTTTTTTTTGGACCGAAAACCTTGCTTTTTCGCGTGCGCGTTCTTTGTCAAAACAATCCGTTTTTCGGAAGTGTTTTTTTGCCGAAAATCTTGGGGAGGGAGGGGGGCCTTGATGTTTGGACAATCCGGTGGCTCAGAGAGTTGTTTTTGCTATGTCAGCTGGTAGTGAAACTTGGCGCACGTGCTGCCATGGACATTTACGGGGGTGACGCTGACGAGCTCGCGCATTGCGTGGCGCTGCATGTCATTGAAATGAAGATTGACGAGATTATTGTCAGGAAATGCAGCCGGGTCCTGCGGTTGATCATGGAAAGAACTGGGCGAAGAGCCGCGATGTTTCCTTTCGCAGTCGTTCTTGCTGGTATGGAGCGCGCGCTGATTTCGCCATTGCCTTCTGATGATATGGCCAGGGAGCCTCTTGCTGCGGGATTTGTGCTCTCCAGGCTCTCCAGGACCAACGCAACTTCCACGCGTCACTGCTGAAGAGCGGGCTTTTGTGGAAGAGTCGACCCAGGTTCTGCACTTCTTGAACGAACTGGCCGACATTGACTGCCAGTTTACACCATTGGAGATGCTGTTGGACGATGCGTGTTTGACTTTGCGTGAGCTTGTCTGTTTACCCTTGAACTCTGACTGAACTTGCATCTAGAAAAGGCTGCGGAAACGCAGCCTTTCCCCTGAGAGCCCGGCTCAGCTTAGGTTTTTGCTTTGCCTGAGAAGTTTGGCAACTCCTGAGTTTTACAAAGCACAAGGAAAAGCGTGTCTGTTTTGCTGCCAGCGTTGCGTGCGGCTCATTGAGTTTTTGCCCGCCGCCCGCCCATTCGGTTCAACTGGCTCAGCTTCGGTTCGGCTTCAACTTGTTGAAATGTCCAGCTTTGTAACCAAAGCTGGCGAAGCCATGGCATCCAGGTACTTGGAGGAGGGCTCACCTGGCATTCTGCGGGGGCATTGCCTATACAAGTTGGCGGAAGACATCCAACGAATCACTTGCGGGCAACCAGACAAGATCCCTTTCTCGATGCTCATCAAGGTCTGCGAGACTCTGGGCCCTCTGTACAAAGACAACCGGATGAACTCCAAGATCATCAGCAAGTGCTGCGCCACATGCACTGTGCTTGAACACTTCTTCCGCCACAAGACACCGGTGACTGATGTGCGCTACAAGGACGGCTTGTGGATGTTTGATGAGTACGAGATGCTGCGGCCGATGAAGGGGACGCTGAACAAGGTTAAGCTTGACGAGCTGCGCACTCTCCATGACCAAATGTTGCAGGTGAGCGAGGCCCTGGATGTGTGGGGCGGTCTTGCCGCTGGCCACGACGCAGAGTGTGTGTTTCTGGCCATACTCTGGCCAGTCCATGTCCTGATACAGGACTTGCAGCCGGTGCTTCGAGAAGTCATATACGAACACACTGCGGCAACACAGTGAGTGTTTGGGCTGAGCTTGAGGGGCTGCTGCAGCCTGAGAAACGATGCGTTTGCTGCCGCATGCTTGTTTGCAGGCAAGAAAAAGAGCACCTGGGGCAATATTTGTCAATTTGACATGATTTTTGTGCAATTTACTTTGAGCGCTCTGGTCCAAACTGGCCTTTTTTTAGGGGAGCCATGATGGAACAGTCAGACTGGTGTATGCACAACAGCGTGCCTGACGACACGCCGCCGGCACCCCCAGCATCGATGCCGCAGCCGCTTGGGGGAGCACTTATTTTCTCACGCCCGCAGCGGCCGAAGCTTACCCTCGGCGAGCGAGCATCGCTACAAGCTGCCGAGTGGTGGGTGCATGCAGACTTGCGGTGGTATATACGTGGCATGGCCGCATTGCCCGATTTGCTTTGTGACTCCTCCAGCAGTGCATCTGAACAGGAGGCCCTTCGCACCCGCCGCCCCAGGCGCGCCGGGTGACGCATGCCTGGCTCACTCGCCTCGCACCCGTGCTGGTAAACGAAGATAGTCAGAATGCCCTTGGTCCCATGTTTATACTGCCGGAGTTCCACGCAGCGCTGCTGCCGCGAAAACCAACTGCGTGCCCGCAGTTGGTTCTTGTTAATGGCCAACACCTCTGCAAATTCCAACAGTAGCTTAGTCTTGACTTTACACGTTTCGGGCGCAAGGTCGGAACAAGAAAAAGACCCTCTTACGCAAGGCTAATGGTGGTAGAGCTGCAGTCTTCGATTCGTGCCTGCGTTTGCTCGGGCGCGCCTGTGAACAGTTTGAAACATGTGTCAGGGATGCTGTGTTCATGTTGTGATGGTTGAATTGCCCGCCGCAGCTGTTAAGGAACATCTGTGGAACATCTGCGGAAACGCAGCTGTCAGTCAGACAATGCCATGGAATTCTGACTGGCAGGCCGTGTGCGATGTCTGCGGATGGAAATGCAAGACCCCGTTGTTCAAGAAGAAGGCCTTCAAAGACAGCGGTGTGATGGTTTGCGGTTGGAACTTTGAGGTGATTTGCTGCGTGTGCCTGCTGGAGGGAAAGGCTGAGGCTGGCCTGCAGCACAGCTGGCGCTACACCAGGGATGAGGCCTTCAAAGTTCGGTCCGAAAATTGCGAACCGCCGATGTGTACTAACTGGGTGGGCGCCGTGTATGATCGCTTGCCGCCATCATCGCAGGCATCCTCGGCGTGGACCAGCACCTCCCCGCCGCCGCCGTGGCTGAGTCCGCCGCCGCTCCCGCCCGAGGAAGTGCTTAAGGATATCTTGGACGAGCTGACAGGGGTGCAAGGCCGTGTCAACAAGATAGAGATGATGATTATTAAGCTGCTGAATCAGAAGAATGAGTCCAAGGAGACAATCAAGCCTTGCTAGACACAGACAGCCCAAGGAGACAGTCTTCGAGCATCGCTAGACGCAAACTGCGGCCACGCAGTCTTGCCAGTGTTTTACTTGAATTGCTGCCGCAACAGTCTCTTCGCACATTTTGCAGCCAGAAAAAAAAACGCAGCGCAATGCTTTGTCAATCCATGAGCAAGGGCCCGCCCTGGGTTGGCTGTGCAGCTCTTCGAGTTGGGTATGCAGGCATCTGGTAACACTGCACGACTTTGTTTTTTCGGTTGTGTTGTCGTTGGCGACAGCAGGAATTGCCCTTCGCCTCTTCAACATAAAGCTTCCGCAACTCCATGCGCACCACATTGTTGACAAAACTGCATCTCGAACCAGCTCTGCACCCGCAGTTGAACAGTTGCTGTCGAATGATCTATTTGTTGGAGCTCCTTGCCTTGGTTGTTCAAACTTACTTACTCAGGCTGCTAGTGGAAAAACAGCTCTCAAATGTTGTTGCCGTTCAGTGATCATGAAACACAACTGCATCTCACACTGCTTGCGCGCCAGCCTTGGCTTCAAGCAAGGGCAAGGCAGATTGAAGACTGCTTTGGCAACAAAGCAGGACATGCCGCGACATTCCGACGAGTATGGCAGTGTGGCGCTATACTTGTTCATAAATGTCAATGGTGACTGGCATGTCTTGGCGCACCGAAGGTGCAGCGGGTTTCTTGCTACACCTGCTGGAAGCATAGATTCAGCAGATCTTGTCTACAGGCATGGTGGAAACTGGCAGGAAGATGCGGCCAAGAATGCCGCCTTAAGGGAACTGGTAGAAGAGGCTGGGTTGCAGCTGGACTCCAGCGTCGCGGGCCACTTTTTCACGCTGGCAAAAGACACGACGCTGATAAACCAGAAATTTCAGGACAGGTTTGGGAAAGTGCATGGGGTTGGGGCGTGTGAAAAGCTGCATGTCCCTGTACGTTTGGTCTAACTATTGCAAACACTGTTCAAGCAATGCCCCTGCAGGAAGGCAAGCGGAGAAACGTAAACCACATCAATTTCGGCTTCGTCTTGCCGTCTTTCTGCCACGATACACTAGAGGTCCATGGCCCTCAACGCATTGGCAAACCCGAGCTCCTGCCACACAGGATGGCCAATGTGGATGGGGTCTCAACAAAGCCGCTCGACCAGAATTCCGGGCACAAGTGGGTGAAGGTCAACACGATGCTGAGTCATCGCGACCTCTATGACCTTTGCAGGACTCCGCTTGCAGACTTCCTGGACAGAGTGAACCAAGCCGCTGTGGCCACAGGGCACTGGAAAGCATTGAACGAATGCCGCTGAAGTCGGTCCTCATCGCGAGATGCTGGCGAATCTCCTGAAGCTGTCGCATGTGGCTGGCACAAAGTCATTGGAGTTGGCCACTCCATTGGTGCAAGCCCCGTATGATGTCCTGAGGAACAACATCGGGAGATTGACCAAGCGTCCAAAGTGGGAAAAACAGGGGAGGAGCCAGAGCAACCACCCCCTTGCAAAGGACCCAGCATTGGTGGAGATGATGGTGCGGCACTGGGCGCACGTCCACGGAGTCTGCGACTCTCTGGGCCAATGCCGCCATTTCCCCCAGGAGACCTCGAAAAGCTCTGGCCACATCGAGTTCGATTACTTGCAGTCGGACAGACTGCACTCTGCGCAGTGGCAGCGTCGTATTCAAGACATCTGCGGAAACGCAGATGGCATCCACTTGCACTCGGTGGTTCACGGCACGTACTGGGAATGTGCCCCGGCAATCCTGAGACAGGGAAAGCTGACTGCGTCAGATAACGACGCCGGGCTGGGGGCACGCGAGTATCACGGCCGAGGAGGCCGTGGAGTCGGAGTGCGCCTTGCCAAGAAATTTGTGTTTGGTAATGATTCCTGAATGTTTAGTCCTTGGTTGTTGTAGTCTTGCCTGTTCGTGCCTTGCCGACCTTGTGCGCCAAGGTACACAGCAGAAGACTGGGAGCACGTCTTCGACCACTACGCGTGGAAGACAAATGTCTTCGGCAACAATGTCTTCTACGCTTTGGGCTTCCAGCTTCTGGGCCACACCCCCAGACGATTTTTAACATGCTTCGTGGCACTGAATTGGTGTGGAATGCGGAGGATCTCGTGATAGTGAAGGTGATCGTGAGGTATAACATGCGGGTCCAGCAGGGCGAGGCGTGCTCGCGGAATTTCCAGCCGCAATGCCGCCTGCTGCCGAAAGAGTTGCAGGGGCGCCACGTGGAGGTGCCCGTATACGAAAAGATTGCAGCAAGCAGGTGGCACGACTGTGCCCACACCCCTCACTGGGAAGAAGACTACGTCCCACACAAGGAGTGGTTCCTTCACATGGACTATGACAAGGTGAAGAATCTCACACCCTTGAGCTGCTGCTTCCCCTGGGCTCCTCAGCCCACCAACGTGAAGGCAAGAGCTGCTGCGTTCATCGCTTGCCGGTCACGCAGCCCGCGAGGCGGGTCACCAGTTAGATCCCCAAGCAGCCTTGCGCCGACGCCAACTGTGGTGCCGAGCATGGAGCAGGAAACTCCAACTCTGCAGCCGGAGGAGCCCACTGTCACTCAGCTGCCGGAGGAGGAGTGCCAGCAGGAGCCGGCAAGCCCAACTCCGTTTTTGCCCATGCCAAAATCAGCTGCGGCGACGCAGCTTGACACTGACATGGACAAGGAGCAAGAAGAAGTTCCGGCCTGGTTCAACTGTTCGCCAACGTCGCCGGCTGACGACATGCAGGAGGATGACGACGGGCTGCAGCAACAACTCCAGCGTGCGGAGCACCTGACAATGACCCTTGAGCGTGTCAATGTTCGTGATTCTGACTCTGAGCTGAGCGGAATCTCAGATGAGGATGATGAGGAGGAGCCGGATGACAAAATGTCACAGAAGGACGAGGACCAAGATGAGCACCCGGACCAAGATGAGTGGCGGTGGATGCCGCTTGAGTCAGGTCGATGGCAAGGAGCACAATTGCTGCGATTGGAGAGGCAGTGGCAGGATTCCCAAAGCTCGGCACTGAGGCAGGCGATTGGTTCCACACACAAATTACAGCAGCGGAGACGGCCTATGTCACTGCGACAGGCATCTATGACAACATGCCTGACCCGGATGGTGGAATTGCGGCGGGGCTATCCAGGACTCGACAGCAGAAGACGCGGTCGCGCATGAGAACGCGATTCAAGAGATCCCGAATCATTGGGCTGCCCTTCAGAACTCGGGGAAGCCAGAAAGCGACAAAGAGACTCGCGCCGGTGCACAGGATGCATTCCAGCGGCACCTACCCCTATACACAATGGGTCGCTGCTGGATATATTGCCGCGCAGTTCCGCCGGCTGCCACGGGCGCCAAAATTCCCCACGGGCCAACGCTGGTACAATTACCGGGGACAATGGCTGAAAGTGACCTTCAACGACGGCATTGAGTGGTGGACTGATGATCCCTGCACAAAGCAGGAGCTCGCTGACGTAAAGGAATGGTTCCTGGGCCTCGAAAAGGTCAAAAACTGAACTGCGTCGCCGCAGTCAGGTGTTTGGAATCATTGCTTGCGAAGCCTTTGTACAGCTGACGGCTTCGGAAGCGGTCGCACTTCAAGCACACAGTCCCGCAGAGGTAAAAAGGGCTCGTCCGTTTTGCCTGAGTGTTTCTGTCGTGGCACAGTTCATGTTGCGGCATCGTGAATCGTTGATCACGCCTGTCGAAACATGCTCAAGTTGTACGGCAGCTGCTGCACCGACTGCGGCAACGCAGTTCGGATGGCGCCATGCCTTCTTCCAATTGCGTGATTAAGTGGGGAAGACTGTTCAAGTGGGCAAAACTGACTGAGTCGAATGTGCAGTGCCGGTACTGCAAGTGCTTCAGCCGCTCAGTGGAAGGATTGCGAACAACGCAATTGAAACAACATGAGCGTGGAGTACTGCATCGGTTCCGACGAGCGACAGCGCTTGGCTGCAGCCCAAATCTGCCAGGCACCCCGTCAATGGACACCTTTCTGGGGGTTGTGGAGCGCCGCTTGAAAGGAGAATCGCTTCGAAAATCTCCTCTTGGCCGCTACAAGGAAAAGAACATTTCATGGTGCTTGAATGAGGCTATGTTGGACATGGAGCGGAAGAAACTTGGGAAGTGCCAGGTAGCTCTGATTTCGCAAGATGAGCAAGGGCCGATGCTTTCTGTCAGATTTGCCTGTGTGTCAAACCGCGCTGCGAAACCGCAGCGCGGTCAACTTGAACTGCATCAAGGCCTCTGGGGGCTCTTCCACGGCCAAATTTGCGGCGCCCGAAGGATTGCCAGGACAACGCTGCGAGTTGCAAAAACTATGTTTCAGGCTAGAAGAAAACCTCCGTCTGGGTGGTGCGGGAAGGCGCCGACATTTTACAAAATGGCTTGGCAGCATTTTCGCAGAAGGGTGGAACCTAGGCGGCAAAGCTTTGCTTGCTCCATGTTTCAAAACAAAATGCTTCTCCCTGACGCTGACGCTGCTGAGGAAATGTTTGCTTCGGATGCGGCCGCTGATGAACTGAGAGCCGGCCGTGTACTCTCACTTCGGGACCACTTTCCTGCCGAGACTTTTCCAGCTATGAAGATTCGACTGCGCGACAGCGCGCATGCTGTCCAGCGGCAACTCGGCGCAGTCCTCACGTGTTGCATTCCCAGTAAACAACCCTGCGCGGAACGGACAACTAACAGACAGCTGCCTTGCTGGCTAAGGTTTGCAAAGAAATGGCATCTTGACGAGACGCTTCAGGAATACATGCAGCAATTCATATCGGGAAAGGAGTCTATGACTGCGCTGATTTGGCATTCGCCAGATTTGAAGGTGATGTTTGCGAAGCATGTTGCTAGGCTCAAAAGTGGACATGTTTTAACACCCATGCCGCAAGTGTGGCCATAGTGTCTCGTCGCGCTAAGGTTCGGCACATGGACGCCGAATTTCTGCGTCACAGTGGCATGAGAGACTTGCAGTCGGCCAAGCATCGTCATTCTTCTCTGCAGAAGCCGATGGGGCGATTTATCCTACTTGCGGATGCGTTCTTGGCCACAGCTCACGAGAGACTTAGTAGGCATCAGGCTTGCTTGAGTATGTCGCCATTTCAAAGAAAAACTGTGTTGCAAATCTAAGGATATTGCGAGTAAAGACCAACGCGAAACCCCGAAGGGTTGCCAAGAAGTTCCTGGAGTCTATATCCACAGAGGTGTACCTGCAAATGGCTAAGATGGCTGACGCTGCTGATGAGGAGATCAGAATTTTACGCAGATTTGACAAGAGCCAGATGGACATGAGTGCA
>CAUJNA010000688.1:153753-170391 GCA_963377175.1 Effrenium voratum | reverse complement strand
CGCCCAGGCCGCCGAGTGGCTCCAGGCCGCCGGCCTCGCCCTCGGCGCCTGAGCGGCGCCTGAGACGCGCCTGACGCCTCGTGCGAAGAGGGGGGGCGCAAGCGGAGGTCCGGGCACCCCAAAACACCCACATGGCCAGAGACGAGCTTTCCTCCTCTCTTGTTTGCCGAAGTTTAGGCGGTGAAAGACATGAGGAACCCCTCCGAAAACAGGTTTGACCCCCTTGATTGGGAAGTGACGGGTAGTGCTCAAGCCTGAAAATATGAGTGCAAGTTTTCGTTGGCGTTTCGCAGGTTGCACATCCCGAGTTACGTTTTTTGGGGCCAACGCCGTCTTGACAAAAGGAGTCCACGTTTGCACCCCGCCCAACGGGCACAGTCCTCGGGCGATGCGGCGACGCGAGGCCCAAAGAGGCCAAAGCGGAAAAGGCCGCGGCGCTGTTGGCTTGGGCACCCAACTGCTCTTCGGTTCGTTCAGCGAGGGGTTTTGGACAGGGGATGCATGTTGCCCTATGTTGGCGTGCGGGAAATGTTGTCTTGCATGAGCCTGAGCGGTGTTCAAATCACCTTGCATTCAACTTGTCAACTCCCAGAGTTCGCAACTCGGAAAGGTGGCACGCGGAGAATGCTAGAATAAACCCTGCAGATGAAAGTTGGGGGATGGCCCTCTTGCATATTCATCTCATGGGAACATGGCCCAAAAACTGAACACAACTGAGTCCGCAGCGGTAGCGGGAGAAGTGAGCTGTACTGACAGCAGACGAACGCAGAACTTGAAGACCCTCCATGGAAGTCGAAGAAAAATGAAAACGCTGATGCTATGGGACTGCGAGCACGCCGATGGCTATATGTCAAGACATGCGAAGAGGAATGTATGTCGCCCTTTGCTGATAGCGAGGGTCCTGACACTGTCATTTCAGCAGGTCATGTCCGTCACTTGTTATGCGGCATCCAAAATCGCCGGCAACTCTCCAAGTGAGCCGCCCGCCATGGAGCTGTTGCCAGCCCCGCGCGTGCCACCGGCCCTTGCGGCCACCCAGAGCCTCCGGAGCGCTCCTCGGGCCACCGCTCCGACGGCTCCGACGGCTCCGGCGGCTCCGGCGGCTCCGGCGGCTCGCGGCTGGCGGGTTTCGGTTCTGGCCGCCGCCGTCCGCGCCCGGCGCCCGCGGTCCGCCCGCGCCGGCGGAAGGGACGCGGACGAGGAGGGCGCCAAGCGCGAGCTGCTGCTCTGCACGGCCGGGGGCGCGCGCTTCGGGGCCTCCCAGGAGGACCGGCGGAAGGCGCCGAGGGGGCTGGGGATGACAGCAAAACAACATCTGGAGAATTCTGGAGAATTATCAGGTGAAATATCAATTGGAATTTAGAGGACCGTCAAGAAACCGGCACAATTCTATGATATTCACAACCATTGGTCCTCATCCATGTATTTGTTGAAGGTTGAGAACATGTGGCTGTGGGTCAAAACCAATGGCACCATGTTGGGGTAGGTGAATTCACCACCCATTTGAGAAGCTATTTTAGTGGGGATTGGGATGTTCGGGGGTACGATTTGGATTTTGACCCATGGCCATTTGGTTGGATCTTTGGACTTGAACTCTTTGAGATTGAAACTGCAGATTTTCCAATGGATTGTGTTGTTGTTCCGTCCACGTTTTTGCAGGTCGAGGAGCTCGTAGACCGCCTGGCGCAGAGCTTCCGCCCGGTGGGCCGGCGGGAGGATCTGCTGCGGGGCAGCTGGAAGCTGATCTACAGCACCTCAGCGGATTTGAGCCTTGGAGCGCACGCAACGCAACGCAACCAATCTCTGTTCGTTTCCCTTAGGAAGCCAGGCTTTAGTTAAGACCACTGACTGCATCCTCTCTGTGACCCCCCTTTAAACCAGTGGCTCTTGTTTGCACAACGACCCCTTCGGTTTCTGAACTGGAGCCACCTAGCCCGCTGGCCTTCAGAGTTGTTCCAACTTGCATTTGGAAATCAAGAACTCAGGCTGCGATTCGGCATGAAGGGCAGGGCTAGATGCATCGGAATGTTAGCCTCCCCAGAAAGGCCGGGCCTCCGGTTTCATTTCTTCGGATGTCAAGGATCTGGTTTGACCTCCTTTGGCTCAGGACATCGCTGGACTCCTTGCCGCCGGGCTGGCAAACCGGCCGCGCCTTGGCGCAGCCCTCGCCCAAATTCGGTGCCCGGGGGGGGCGGATGAGTGGCACGCGTTGCAAAGGGACGGATCCAAACGCAGACCACTTTTGCTGGCGCCAGGGAGGGGCGCTGATGATTGCTTTGCGAAGAAGGGAAGACCACTCTCTTGCAGCCACTTTTCTTGCAGATGCACGTTGCAAACAAAAACAACAGGTCTCAGTCTAGGTCCCCCAGTAGTGCCCTTTTATCCTTTTTTGGGGGAGGGTTCCACTACTAAAACAGACTGCAGAAAAAAGTTGGAACCCTTATTCGAACCTCTCTACTGGAGGACCCAGCAGTCACCCTGCGACCGAGGTGTTGGCCAGTCCTTCCTCACCAGCCGCTACGCGAGGAACGAGATCGATTTCTTCTCCCCGCTGGGGAAGGTGGTGCAGGAGGTGAACTGCACTTGGAAGCCCCGTGATGAGGACTCGACTTTGAGACCTTGCCCTTGTTCTGTGCAAAGCGAAATCTGAAAAAATAGGGGGGCCGTTGTTTTGGTCCTTGGCTTCCCAGATCGCTCTGAACGTTTTGGAGGCTCAGCATCTCGTTTTGCATTTGATCAAACTTGCAGAGAGCAAGGTCTTCATTTCTGAAATGCTGATTCAGAATCGGCCATCTCGGAATTAAAAAACTTCCGACTTCACTGCACCTGGGGGAAGAAACGAGACCTTTGCCTTCCCACCGCTCTCTTCTTCGTCTATCGGAGGTCCTTAGAAATTGGCATGACCTTTCTGGCTGGTCAATTTGAAGTGGCTTCGCTTGAAGTGTGATACTTGAAAGGAAGACTCTGGGCCATTTTATAGCGAGCTCAGCCGAGGTACGAGGCAGCTAGGTGCGAGGTGGAGATTTGAGAATTATGCCTTCAACCCATCCCTAACATATGAAAGAAACCTTGGGTGACGTGGGCCTGGAAACCGTCAAAAACGGTTTATTATTGTTGGAAAAGGAGCCTATTTCCTTGTGGCAGGTCACACACGGCAGGGACGGCTTGGCAGAGATTCCGGGCACCCCAAAATCAACCGGGCAGTCGTTTGAAAACCGCCCGTCCAAATCGATTTATTTTTGGAAAAGGGTCTTTGGCCACAGATCTGTGGGTGAAACATTGGACTTAGCTTGCTGCCGAATGTGCGCTGCGCCCCTTAAAAAAAAACTCCACCACGCTTCGCGGGTTTTGCGAGCTCGGGGCCCGGCCTTCTGCAAGCTAAGTTGGGTGAGCGAATGTTCTCGAGCTAGGCCCCGCAGAATCCCAGGTGGGAAGTTAATAAACCTTATTCCCTTCAACGCCACCCACAAAAGGGTTCCCAGGCTTCCTCTGAACACATACCCTGCCCAGGGGACTTCCATGGAAACCAAAGAAGTGGCACTTTTTTGGCAGGCTTGTTGTGTGGGGAGTGTAACTGACGGGGCGGGGTAGTAAATCCGTTTGGCGAATTGCATTAAGGAGGTGACGAGGTGAGAATGATAATTTCGTCAGAGCTCTGATTGGGGAGTTCCACCGACCTCACAATCCCGCAGCTTGGCCATTCATTCAAGCTCCTGGGGAATAAAACAACCACTTGTAGCCATGGGTCAAAAAAGCCAACGATTTACAAAGTGGCAAATGTCGAAACCAAACTGATCGATTGGTCACTTCCCTGTGAGTTCTTTTGGAGACTCGTTGAGCGGATTTTGGCAAATTGCTACCTTGCCCCAAAGAACACTCATCTGTATAACCCAGCAAGGTGCGGCCCGAGGACCCCATTTTTTCCCGTTTCTTCCACTTTTCCATTGGCCATCATGGCAACCCATTTGTAAAAAAACCCTGCAGAACCCCCGCACGAGGGAAGGTCCGGAGCTGTCAGGAGGCCTTCCGCGTGGAGCTGAGCTTCAAGTTCAGCTCCACGCGGCTGCCTCTGCCGCTGTCGCTGCCGCTGCCCCCGGCCACGGGAATTTTCGAGGCGGGGGTGGACGAAAAAGCCGAGTGGACGGAGTTGAAGAGACGATGGCGGGGATTTGGTGGGAAGTTGAGCCAAGGGCATGTAGAGTGGTCTCTCATGGCTTGTGAGAGGCTTTGGACTTCAGGTTTGTTTTTTGAGTGAGTGATACGGATGGAACGTATATAGCTTGAGAAGATCGGTTCTCGGGGTCATTGTTGACACTGGTAAAGACACTGCCTCCCATCAGTGAGTAAGTCTGCGAACAGCGGAGAGAGCCCTGGCCACACGGAAGGTCGCGTATGTGGACGACGAGCTCCTGATCCAAAGAACCCGTTTGGGGAACGACTCCTTGAATATCTTGCTGAAGGAGGTCTGAACATGGCGCCGGTGCCATCGCGCCGGGCCGTTCAAAAAAAAGAAGTCGCGCTGCGGTGTGCAGGATCCGACGGCTAAGCGCACTTGCTGGTCCATCCTGAGCTGGTGTGGATGGGAGTTCTTGCGTCCGCAATCCGGCATGTGCGAAACTTGCATCTGATCTTGTAGCCGATGTGGACACCATTCCTGTTTTTTGTGTCATGGTTTTGGCCGTGTTTTTTATCGTTGGTTTCTCGTCGCAACACAATAACCTATATATATATATATACACATTTATATATATATATATATTACACATTTGTATATACACATATATATATATATGATCCACTATCTATCAGACCACGCACAGCAAGATGCCCGCCTGAAGCGGGTGGTTGTTGCCAGCTGGCGGAGTCGGACGAGGAGGATGAGCTGGAGGAGGCCAAGCTGTACAAGCAGGCGGTGCCCGGGTGGGTGAAACCGCTGGCCAGGTGAAGCCGGTCGCGCGCTTGGGGTGGAAACCCTGCTGGCTTTCGACTGCTATTCACTGGACTGCTATTGGGCAACGGATCTTTAGACTTGAAAATTTTTTGGGAAATAAAGGGGGTTTTCCACTACACCCCCAAAAAGTTAAACTCTTTGCAGGGGGGTCAACAGCAACCAAGTTCAAGGCAAAGCAGCTGAGGCCAATCGGAAAGTCAAATCAAAAGCCACACCAAGGACATCCTAGGACCAGCTTTTTCCCTTTCCCCATGAATGGTGCGATTTCCTTCGACTAGCAAAACATGTTCCGGTTTCAACCACGGTTTCAAAGTGGTGCGAAATGGATTTCGTCCATCCAGTAGGGGCGAGCTTTGAAGCAAAGCTTGGGGGTGTCTGGAGGAGATGAGGCAAAGGGAAGTGGCCGGTTCCTTCTTTCCTGCTTGAGGAGTCCAACCTCCAAAATGGCGTTCCACGGCTTTCCTTTTGGTGCTCCTTGACATCCAGCGAAAAGGGTACCCTCAAAGAAAAAGAAACACACGGGTCAAAGTTTTTCTACCAGGGGACCGCAGGTTTTAGTCCATGTGTCCATTTGCCACCGTGGCATTTTGGGGGTACCCTTTTTGACCCGCAATTTGAGCCATCAATTTCAAGGCTGATTCAGAAGTCGCCAGCTCCAAAAGAGTTTCGTCAAGTCCGAAGGGACGTGGGTTTTTTCGGCGTAGGCACGGATCAGAGACTGGCTCCAGCGGAAGGAGGTGGAACTGCATCAGCGTGGGGGCGCCCATCTGGTAAGTGATGAGAGTCCGGGGTGGTCCTCCCATCTTGGACTTCGGGCCTTGCGTGCAGTTCCCCTTGGAGCGAGCAGCGAATTGCTCGACTCCCGCCGTGTTGTGGCAGGCCGCCAGCGCCAGCGCGCCGAGGACGAATCGGGTAGCGCCCGCCTTGCCCAGCAAGGTGGACCTTTGACTTGAAATCACGGGCCCAAAACTCACTAGCCTGGTTGAAATCATACTGTGGCATGGGGAATGGACAAAAACAAAAATCCTGCACCGCTTGGGATTGGGTGCTTTGCTGTGCATGGGGGATGGACAAAATCCCTGCACCACTTGGGTTTTGGTGGTTTGCTGGAAACACAATTCCGATCAGTTGGGCTTGGTGGCCAACGCTCCTCACAGAAGCATCTCTTGCTTCTTCGGCGAGGAGGAGCAGATGCGGGAACTGCAAGAGCTGGAGGACCAGCGGAAGGAGGAGCACCAGGCAAAGGCATAGCTTGCCAAGCGTACATGAGTTTGACCCAGGTGAGATTGCCATCCAAAGAGGCTGGACTCTCTGTTGATTCCCAAAAAAACTGGAGGGTAGACTTGCTGGTGCTCAAGAAAGAATGTGAGAATGACCAGGAAGGGAATTCCCTTAAAGAAAAACGCCATTCTTTTTTGTTGTTTTTCCCTCCGGGGCGTCCTTTTCCATTTCATTCCCATGTCTCGCACGTAGATTCCTTGGCGCTTCCTTGGCTCCCACGCCTCGAGTCGCGCACTCGCGGCGCGGCGGCGAGTCACGAGGCGCAGCTCCTCAGGGAGCGCCGGTTCCGCCTGCGCTGCGCTGCCCTGCGCCAGAAGGCATCCCCGGCGATCGAGGTGGGAGGTGGGAGGCTTTAGGAGATATATGTTTTTTCTGTTTGGGGGGAGGGGTTTTGGAGATGGGTGTGTGTTTTTTTTGTTTTTTTTTTTTGTACTGTATATATATATATATATATATTTTGGGGGGGAGGGGTTTTGCGTTTTAGTCTCCTCATGCCAACCAATTGGTTTTTCTTTTTCTTCTTCCCCCGAAAGACAGACCCATATTAGAGTCGGTAGTTTCAATTTACAGACTCTTTGGACATCAAATGTGTGTCTGGTTTGGAGTGAGGCCCTGCGGGAACTACAAGAACCCCAAATGGACAGTTTTGCCTTCCCTGCATTGTGCACGAACCTCAAAGACCATTGCCAACCACCGACACTCTTCAAATGTTCGCAGACATGTTATCAAAGGGGAACGCTGGGTTGTCCGGGGGGCAACTCCAAACTTTCCCAGCAGGAAATGTTCGCAGATGTTGGCACGTCTCAGATGCCGTGCAAGACCTCCCCATGACCTGTCACTTGGTGTCCAAAATCGTGGCACCCTTCCTTGAATCACCAAAACACTCAGCAAATCAGATCTGTGAGTCAGATCTGCGATTTGGATTGTTCACTGGGTTTTGGGTCAAAACGCACGGAAATCCAGTTCACAACTGGTCGCAAGTGGAGCAGCTTGACTTAGAGACACCGGGCTACATGGCTTCTACCCCACTTTTTTGCCAGGCCCCCAGGAATTGCCCAGTCCCAAAGATCTCAGGAGCTGGACTTGGAGCTGGAGCAGCATCGGGCCTTCCCACCAGAAGCGCGGGTTCAGGTGGGAAGCTGGGCAAAAGGGGAGAACGTGAAGCCGGGCATTTGGAGTCGTTGCTTGTGTTAGCTTCGGCATATTATTGAGAGAGGAAGCCATTTCAGACCCAGAAGCGTAATTTGCGCGGCCACGGCGAAGCAAGAAGCAGAGTACTTGTTTCCTCGAGATCTAGCGTAGAGGCACTGGCTTCAATCGCAAGCCCAGTTGCCCAGTGGTGCCCCTTTTTCCTCTTGGGAAGGGTTCCCTTTAAACTCAACCAACCCAAAAAAGGACGCCCTTGTTTTCTCATGGCCACTGGGCATCTGAGCAAGCTTGGCATTGGCCGACGCTGTGGTTTCTGCAAGTCTCGACCAAAGTCTAAGGGTCGGAAGCTTCGCTTCGTTGCCAGGCGGTGGGCGCGCAGACGCTGGCCGCCTACTCCACCCCCCGCATCGGCAGGAAGCCGGAGCACCTGGCCAACCCCATCGTCCCATTGTAGGAATCGTTTTCCAGGAGAGTACTGGGAGCCCCGGATTTTACTTTTGCCCCTGCTTGATCTGAAACTTGGGGATGTGTTCCCTTTTGGCGAAAAAAAAAAAAAAACATGAAAAAAGAGAAGCACTTCAGTGGACCCGGAGGTGTCCCCTCATTGGGGATTCACTTCCAGACCACCCGATGGCTTTGATCCATGCGCACCTTGCGCTTTTCTCCTAATGTCAGGCACGCTCGGTGCCGCAGTGCCCGGGCCCAGAGGCTGGAAACCGACACCAGGCCTCAGCTCTGCGGCGACCTTTCTGCTTGTGGCTGATGTTCACTTCGGAGGAAACAAAATCAACACGCAAAGGGGAAAAATAATCTTTCTGCAAGCCAGGTTGACATGATGGTCATACAAGATGGGTCATGCGTATTGCCTGGATGTATGGTCACATGGCTTTTTCAGCCGCGTGCGTTCGGCCGACCCAGACATGTGATGGGGGGGCCAGCCGCAGGCTTTCGGGGTGAGAGTCTCCGCCGGCCTTCGGGTTTCACCGGTGTCCAGGTCTCGGGCCTCTGGTTGATCCCTGAAATGGAAAATGGCCCGGTCCTGAACATCAAGGGTGGTTCACTCGTCTGTTGGTTCACTAGTCTGGGCTCAACATGATGGTGTTTTTTTTGGCGCATGTGCATTTGGAGTGGATTCTTTTTTCTTTGGTCTATTTTAGTAGGGGAACCCTCCCCCCAAAAAGGGTACAAGGGCACTACTGGGAGACCTAGTAGTACAGATCAGCAACTCCGGCAAACCAAATAAGATATGCAACAACATATGCTCCAACTACGCTTTTACCGTGATGCTGTTCCATGTTTAGTTGAACCTGATATTTCTTGAAAGACTCCAGAATGCGACTGACATCAAACGCTCTTGCAGGGCCTTGGACACCGAACAAGCAACAAAGGAAGTAGATGGCAACATCCCTGGTCAATCTTGGGGACCAAAATAATTGTGGCTTTCCTTTCGGTTTCCCATTCAAGCCAAGCTGAAATGGGGGACCCTAAAAAAAAAAGCACCCACAGACACACAGCCGCTGTGTGCTTTTTTGCTGGGGCAGTTTAAGCCATCTACTTGCCCCGGATGCCCTGGCGAAGACCGCCGGTGGAAAAGAAGGCGTTTGACCGTCGAAGGCGTTCGACCGAAAGTTGAACCCCCGGC
Organism: Effrenium voratum; assembly: GCA_963377175.1. Taxonomy (NCBI): domain Eukaryota; class Dinophyceae; order Suessiales; family Symbiodiniaceae; genus Effrenium; species Effrenium voratum. The sequence goes on along the minus strand of CAUJNA010000688.1, from coordinate 161,368 downwards.
ACCCTAGTGCGGTTGATTCTGTTCATGTCAGTGGCTGTCTGTTTTTTGAAGCCACAAAAACGACAAACCGCTTTTTGGCAGTTGAAATGAGGATGTGTCCCACAGCTTGTCTTGTTTGCCTTTGGGGAAGCTTCACGCAGCCGTTTCCATTCAGGGGTTGGGATCATTGTCTTGTTTCCAGGGCTGTTGTTATGTACCCCGGTCAATGTGTGGTGTCCCAAAACGGCCCCAATCATGTTTCCATAAATGGTCTATAACCAAGACGGGATGGTTCAGCCACGACGGCCTCGTTTGGCCTGCCCGAATTGTTTTTTTTGTTTTTGCCCCAAACTGCTTGGGGGTTCTTTGGGCGGCTTAGGATGCCTCGATTTTTTTCGCCATGCCAAACTTGGGGAAAGCTTTGGGCGGCTTAGGATGCCCCGGTGTCGCCATGCTGGCCGTGCACGTGCACCTGCCCAGCGGCAAGAGCTGCCGCTGCATTCTGTCTGCCGAGTCCAGCGTGCTGGAGCTGAAGCTGGAGGTGCAGCGGAGCTTCCGGTGCCGCTGCGTGCCTTGACTGCTATTGGGCAACGGATCTTTAGACTTCAGCTATTTGCTGGAAATCAAGAAGTGGACTCAAGCAGGACTTGTTGGTTGTAATCAAGTTGGGGTTTCCGTACTAAACCCCAAAAAAGTGAAAAACAAGAGCTGTTTGCAGGGTCAGCAGCCAAGGTGCGGCTGGCGTTCCAAGGCCAGCAGCTGGAGCTGCCGTGCACCTTGCGCGAGCTGGGAGTTTCGGACGGGGATGGCGTAGATGCGGTGGTGCAGCCGGCGCGGCTGGCGTCCACGGCGGGGGCCTTCGCGGTTTACGTCGCGGGAGGCGCGGCGCTCACTTGGGGCCGGCCGGGCTATGGCGGGGACAGCAGCAAGGTGCAAGATCAGCTGACGCGGCTTCGGCGGATCCAAGGAACCAGCGAAGCCTTCGCGGCAATCTTGGATGACGGCTCTGTGGTGACGTGGGGCCATCCTGACTATGGCGGTGACAGCAGCCAAGTGCGAGACCAGCTGGTGGGGGTCCGGCAGATTCAAGCAGCTGACAATGCTTTTGCTGCTATCCTGGGCGATGGCTCTGTGGTGACGTGGGGCTTTCCACAGCGTGGCGGTGACAGCAGGCAGGTTCAGCACCAGCTAGTGCGAGTCCAGCAGATCCAAGCAACTAACGCTTCGTTTGCTGCTATCCTGGAAGACGGATCTGTTGTGACTTGGGGCGATCGTGATTACGGCGGGGACAGCAGCCAAGTACGAGACCAGCTGGTGCGTGTCCAGCAGATCCAATCATCGTGGGGTGCTTTTGCTGCCATTTTGGACGACGGCTCAGTGGTGACTTGGGGCGTTCCCGAATGTGGTGGTGATAGCCGCCGGGTGCAAGAGCAGCTGGTGCGTGTGCAGCAGATCCAAGCATCGTGGGGTGCATTTACTGCCATTTTGGATGACGGCTCTGTGGTGACTTGGGGTGATGGTGACTATGGCGGTGACAGCAGCCAAGTGCGAGAACTGCTGGTGCGCGTCCAGCAGATCCAGACCACCTGGGGTGCTTTTGCTGCCATTTTGGACGATGGCTCAGTGGTGACTTGGGGCGTTCCTGAATGTGGTGGTGATAGCCGCCGGGTGCAAGACCAGCTGGTGCGTGTGCAGCAGATTCAAGCGACGAATGCCGCTTTTGCGGCCATCTTGGAAGACGGCTCTGTTGTGGCCTGGGGCAGAACGAGAGGTGGCGGCGACTGCAAAGAGGTTCAACAGCAGCTGGTGCGGGTCCAGCAGATCCAAGCGACCGAGGCAGCGTTTGCTGCAATCCTGGACAACAACTCTCTGGTCACGTGGGGCGATCCTAGGGATGGCGGTGACAGCAGTCAGATTCAGAATTATCTTGACTGCTTGTGAGAAATGCCTCCCGTGCCATTGCCTTTCTGGATGAGCCAATTGTCAATACATGGACATTAATGGATGTATTATCATTGTCATCATTATTGTCTTCATGGTTATTATCTATCGGTGTGCTCACTAGTACTGTGTTTATTTTTATTGCTATAATTGTTGTTTTGATTGCTGTTTTCATCCACATTACTGCAGTTGTTGCTCTTGCTGATGCTATTGCAGTCGCATCATCACGGTCGCCGTTGACTTTGCTACTGCTGCCGCTGCCGCTGCCTGCTGCTATAGTTTATGACGTGGCGATTTTGAGACCACCTTCATTCTGATCAACCGAATCACGTGGAACACTGTCCGTATACACCTATGTGTGTTGTCTTGATGCTGCTACCTTGCTGACCAGAGTTGGCTCGGTTTGCAAATGGTTCCTTTCTGAGAGCCTTGTGAATGATCAAACACGACTGCATGCGGGATGTCCAACTGAGTGTCTATGTGTTTGTCTTTGTCACGACTAGGGTCGCCTGCAAACAGCTTTCAGACGTCGGTTTGACAAATCCCCAAACGGGTTCGACTCGTTCTGATGCCAAATGTCGAACTCACATTTCGGGTTTCCCGCCTTGGTAGGTCCATAGCACATGGGGCTTGGCATTCGGGGCGTAAAACACCAATTGCATTTCAGTGTCCAGCCCCGAAAATTGGGATTCGAAGAATGTGCCACCGTGTGTCTGAACATGAGGGAGCCCTGGATGAGTTGTTATTCTTTGCAGGAACCCGAAGAGACCCAGCCATTCCTATAAGGCGTCATCTTTGGATGGTGGTCGCTCACGCCCGCGCTTTTCCCCGGCGTGGCGAACCGCCACGCAAAGAACGCGAATGATGTGCAACTTGCAGTTTGCTCATGGGCGCCATCTCGCAGCTTTTGGGCCGAACCCCGAAGGGAGCGTCCTCTGAAGCAGATTTTTAGAGACCTTCGCGACCCGAAAAGTTTTTGGCACCTTCGCCGGCGAGTTTGCGCTCAAGCTCCAGGCGCCGGGTTGTGGTGTTCGCAGTTGACAGGATTGGGGCCAGATGGTATTCTAACATGCGCCAAAGATATGCGAGACACGTTGCGCTTGTACATGCATCTCTCTATGTATATATTTAATATGTTTACAAAAAGAATGTGATACATAAAACTAGATACATAAGTAACTAGACAAGTGTAAATATATTTTTTTATGTATACATCTATATACACATACATTCAGATCCACGTCTTCCCGCATTCCTTGGATCTCTTGCTGCTCGCAGGCGCCGGCCGTCGAAGAGCGACGGCAATGGAGGCCAATTCGAAACCGCCGAAACGAGGACGTGGGACGGGAGAATCATCTTGGCGAAAACCCGGGTTTTTAGTATATATATATAGTTTTGGTGGTATCATAGGTTGGTTCTTTGGCTTTTGGTTTTTAGTGGTTGCTCTTTGGTGTTTGGTCGGTTAGGGTTCTTAGTCGGTTTTTCGTGGTTGTTATTTGGCTGTGTGCAAAATAGGGTCACCCGAAATGGGTTGCCCTGGTAAATGGACTAAAACCTGCGGTCCATATCCTGGTGGTTTATTTGTTTTTGTTAGTTGGTTCCCTAGGATCTTAGTTGGTTCTTAGTTGGCTTGCATCTTACAAAAGGTTACAAACTTTTAGCAGGGGATCTGAGGACAGCCCAGATGGGTCAGTCTTGTTTTAGGGGACACCCAAATTGGCTCCGGTTTTCAATGTGGATGTGCGTTGAAACTACAAAAGAGAATACCCTCAAAAAGATACACCCATATAGATACAGATTAGTTTCAACTCCGGATGCGGCAGGACCGGAAGAAAAGGCTACCGCTTGGGGAGAAACAAGTCGTTGGTGTATTATGCATATCGATTGATCCGAAGATAGCATTCACATGCTTTGTACTTCCCCTAAGCCACGCACAGTGGAACGGGGAAAGCAGAATTTACATATATATATATATATATATGCACACCTATGATACATCCCTCGTACAACTGAAGGCTAGGGTCCCATTTGCTCCGCTTCGTTTCGGGCCTAAGCCCTCGAGAAATGCTTCGACGGGAACTTGCTACCCGTCTGGCTCACCCGTTGTTTCGAAAGCCATTGGACTCGGTCAGGAATTCAACGTCAAGGACACAACTCTGACCCACAGCCTCAAGCTCTAGCCCAACGTCGATTTGCTTAAGACGGTTTGTATTTTCCCCCCTTTGGTGTTTAAAGGGAATCTATCACTGGAAATCTGGTCTTTTTTTTCCGGGCTGAAGCAAATGGAGGCCCAAAAATCCCACGAAGCGCCCAGAAGCGCCCGGATCCGCCCGGATCCGCTTGCCCCGGGAACCCGAGAACCGTCGCGAGGTGGTACTCTTGGGCAGCGAAGGCCTGCCCCCGGGGGCGCTGCTGTCGCTGAAGCGTCTTGGCTTTCTCGGGATCCCGTCTGACAAGGGGGCGTTCTTTGCTATTGGGTTGGATCTCTAGCCTTTAACTTTTTGGGGAGTCAAGGGGTGTTCCATGAAACCCACAAGAGTTTTTTATTCAGGGAAACCAACTAGGGATACAGGGGCAACCAGTACGGGAGGATTCCCCCGTTTCTATGGCTAGGAGAATCCCTTACCAACCTTCTACCCAGGTTTTGAGCAAGTGGCTCAAGCGTAAAACCGCCCCCAAGGAAGACATTTCGAATTCTGCTCCCTGTGAGTCGGTGAAAACATGTTACATGGCCAGGGACCTGTGTCGCTCCTCAAGGCCCAGAGTGTCGGTGTTGTAACATTTTGATGTCATAAATTGGACAAAGGAACAAGAGGGCATACGGAGGGAGCGATATGAGCCATTTCCCATATCAAACTTAGTCAAGGTGCATCATGGGTGCGGATATCCGCCTTGTTAGTTCTTGAAGCATGGTTCTGGGTAGACCGTTTTAATGCCAGGTTTTGATTGTGACTCACTGGTCCCAAAAGCGAGTCGACCGACCTTTTGGCCGTGCGTTTTCTCATTTGGGTATGGTTCAGTTTTTGAAAGAGCTAGGGTCACGCAAATTTTGGTCCTTGCTTTTATTCACGTTGGTGCCATGTGCCATGTTTGAGGAGCGATTTTGACCCATAAGTCCAGGTCCTAAAAGGTGATCGCCTATGTCCAGGTCTTTTGGGGCACCTGAGAAGTAGAAACTCTGGTTTTGATCTGAAGGCCCTTCGGATGGACATGATTACGCGGATTTAGGTCCGCCAACCCTTAAATGGAGAATGTGTGTTCACCAGTTCATATATGTGGGTATGCAGGTCATTTGTTTTAGCTGGTGGGAGGGGTGGCGTGTTCTGTTTTCCCCGGAGTCTCTCTGTTTCGGGCGTGCGTTCCGCTCCGCTTTTGCGGGACAAACGGCGCCCCAAGCGGGTTCCTGGGTGACTTTGAGTGATCAAATTCATGGCGCGAACCCGCAAAGGAGCAGCTCGTTCCGATGTCCCCAAATGATGTGTTGCTCCTTTGTGGCCAGTCGTGATGCCGGCGCCGGCGTTGCATCCGTAACTGGAAAAGCACCTCCGGTTGAAGTAAAGTTCAAGGGCAACCTGTTGCCTTTGGAAGGGTCCCCATCTGCGAGTAGCAGGAGGGCTTCGTGGAAGTTGGTGCAGGGTTGGTGAGTGCCGCACGGAAGGAAACAATACGACCCGAAGTCTTGCGCTGGTTTTTTTGGTTCTGTGGAAACGGTTTCAAGCGGCCTTTGCATCGTTTCAGAAGCTGAGGTGGGGTGACATGAAGCGGCAAGCACCAGCGCGCTGCCCAGCTGTTCCACTGCAGGAGGACAGTGCCATGCGTTACCGCTGTTTTGCCAAGCCCAAGCCGGGAATGCGATCCTTGGGGCTCCGATCATCCCCCCCCCCCCCGCGAATTACGAGCTCTGCACAGAGCTCCATTTGGTCCAAGCGTGGCAAGCCATTCGATCAAACCATACTTGGGTGGGTCTCAAGAAAGGGGGTACCCCCCCAAAAAGAGTGGATAGTGTCCTTCGGGTTTTTGTTCCAACCCAAAGACACGGTTCCCTCACCAAAAGGACGAGGCACCCGTTTCAGCCTTCGCCGAGGTCTCGCAGACGGGGCAGCAGTTCCGCTTCAACGACTCGGCCACGCACCCCATGCAAATGAAGGCCCCTTCAGCAGGGCTCCTTAAAAGATACACTTTGCAACCATTTGATTCATGTTGCTTTTTCCACCGGAAAAAAAAAAAAAAAAAAAAAAAAAAAAAAAAAAAAAAAAAAAGGGAAACCACCACTTACAAGGCAATGCTCAGGTGTATAATGCATCCGGATCCCTGTTCAGGGCCTCAGAGCCAGAAAAGTTCCCGGCCCGGCGTTCGGAGTTCGGATCGGATGCCAAACGTGGGCGGAGGCGGGGGGGTTTGGGGGCCCTTCTTGGCTTCGAGGCGCGCCCGATGGCGTCACTTCAGCCACAATCAAAACCTGGGTAGATGAAGGTTAGTCAGGGAAAGACCCAGCCGGAAATAGTTGCGGCCGACTTTCTAATTCTTTACCATTTTTGTAAAGGTTTTGATTGTGACTCACTTGGAATGCCCAGGTCCCGGAAGAGGCCCCAAGCACTCACGGACATGAAAGGACTCACTGGACATGACACCCATACCTTCTGGGCGCGTGGGTTTTTTGCTGTTGGGGAACCCCCCCAAAAAGAAGAGGTGTTTAGCGTTTGGTTTCCCCTGAAACCAGCCCAACAGAGGGGGACGGTTTCTCCAAAAAAAAAGCGGCAAGAGGTGGAGGTGCTCACCCCCATGGTGCCCGCCCAGATGGTGCAGATCGATCCAGCGCAGGAGTCGGAGTGGCAGACCCGTTCATTTCTTGGCTCCCAGCCATCCGGTTCCTTGGCCTTTGAGCTTTTTAGATCTTTCTAGTGGCGGTTTCCATTTAACCCACTAAAAGTTAGCCACTTTTAGCGGGGGATCTGAGGGCAGCCCAGCTGCAAAATGAAACCATGTGGAGGTGGATCAGAAGGTCTGTAGAAAGATGAGATAACCATCAGGGGGAAAGAAAAAGACACCACAAGTTGCCGATTGGCATGGGCCCAGGAAGATTGATCAACATGGCGACTTGAACTTCTAGAGTCTCCTTGAAAGAGCTCCTATTGCCAGTTACGGCAGGGCTTAACGAGATCCTCTTGCCAGTTGCGGAAGGGGGGGGCTTCTGTTGATGCAGAGAGAAGGGCCGCCTCTCCGGCCGTCGCCCTTGGGCTTCAGCCGGCGCCTGGCGCCTGGCATCGGTTCAGGAGATGTTCGAGGTGGCCTTCGACCCCAAGATGAAGGCCGCGGCTCCGCAGAGCCCCCCGCCTTGTCGGATCTTCGGAAAAATGCCGCGGGCACAAGAGAAAGTGTCGGAAGGAGTGTTTTTTCTTTGGGGGTGTGCTTTGCAATAGGATAACCCCCAAAAAAATAATGAATGAAGGTGTTGGTGTCCTTTGGTTTGCCTTTCAAATCAGGAAAGTCCCCAGTCGTTTTTTGGCCGGACCTCGCGAAAATTGGACAAGGTGTGGTTGTCCGCCTCAAAACTGCGCCATGGTTGTCTGTTCTTAGGGCATGTCCTTTTCGGTTTCCTATGTCAAGAACATGTTCGCACTGACTTCATGCCTGTAGGCGCGCAGAGTCCAATCCACGAAAGTAGAGCCGGGATACAGCATGTCCGTTCATTCAA
>CAUJNA010000688.1:11248-148653 GCA_963377175.1 Effrenium voratum | reverse complement strand
GGTGCTGGTGCTGGTGCTGGTGCTGGTGCTGGTGTTGGTGTTGGTGTTGGTGTTGGTGTTGGTGTTGGTGTTGGTGTTGGTGTTGGTGTTGGTGTTGGTGTTGGTGTTGGTGTTGGTGTTGGTGTTGGTGTTGGTGTTGGTGTTGGTGTTGGTGTTGGTGTTGTTGTTGTTGTTGTTGTTGTTGTTGTTGTTGTTTCTTTTTTTCGAGGGGCCCCTTTGGGTTGGTTGTCAAGGCAACCGGAAACCGCTCCGCCCAAAAAATGCACGAGAGTCTCGTCCTCGAAGTGGATGGACGAAATCCTGCACTAAGAACCATGGTTGAAGCCATGGTTTGTTGGCATTTGCAGATGGGAGTCGAAGCATTTCATGAGTTTTCGTCCATGAGACAACTTGCACCCAGGTGAACACCAAGTTTCTGGCGGCCGCTGTGGGGAACTGGCTGGAGTGGTATGACTTCGGAGTGTATGCTGCGGTGCCCGAGATCTTGGGGGACCACTTCTTCCCATCCAGCGATGCCTCCGTGCAAATCATGCAGTCCTTCCTGGCCTTTGCTGCAACTTGTCGGGGAACGCCCACTATGGAAAAACAGACGCATGTCTTGCAGTTTTGGACCCTTTTTTGGGTTGGCTCATGGAATAGGCGGAAACCATTTAGGAGGTGTTTGACACCTTAGTGACCCCATTTCAGGGCCTGTGCTGTTTGCCACATCTCCGAGGCTGGCTACGTCACGCGGCCCCTGGGCGGAGTCATCATCGGCATCATTGGGGACCGCATCGGACGCAAGTGCGCGCTCTGGACCTCCATGCTGCGGCCTGCCAAGACTTTCCGGCTGAAGACATGGCTGTGGTTGTCAAAGCCGTTTTGGGATCCCATTTTGGGGTAGGTAAATTCACCACCCATTTTAGTCTATATTTTAGTGGAGATTGGGATGTTCACTGGGGGTACGATTTGGATTTTGGCCTATGGCCACATTTCGTCAGAATCTTTCGACGGATCCGTCAGTTTTCGACGGATCCGCAAGGGCTTCACCTTTCAGATGGGGCCCCGTTCAGACGGGCAAGGCTGTCTTAGCCCGCTCGCTCGTTGCCGTTTTGGGCCGCTCCAGGCTCATGATGTGCCCAACCTTTCTGATCGGCTGCTTGCCCACGTACGCGCCTGAGCCGCACTACGGCTCTCAGTGGCGAGCCCAGAAACTGATTTCCTTGCGATTTGTACAGATTAGCACGCACATCGGAAGCATTTAAGCTGTCATGGCTAGTTTTGTCCTAAGCAAGTGGAACCTGAAAAGAATACGAGCGGAAGCTGAAGGAACATGAGCAGAAATCACTGGAATGAGTAAAGATCCGCAATCAGCAACTGTCCGGTTGTTTGCGCTTGTGGACAAAACTGGCTACAACAGGTAGATCAAATCAATCAGCTTGTGTTTTCCACTTCCAAAGCAAACTAAACCAATGCTTAGACCCAAATTCGTGACCAAAAGGGAGGGTCCAGCTATGCCTCTTCGGTCCAAGTCAATGGCCAAGTCGAGCTCCCAAGAATGGAATCTCGGTCTCAACTCGACCTCACGGGCTTTCGATCCGGCAGAGCCCCCCGTGTAGGCGCAGGTGGGGTACCTCTCCACCGTGGGCCTGGTGCTGCTGCGGCTGCTGCAAGGCGTGGCCATCGGCGGGGAGTACGTCAGCGCCTTGGTCTTCAGCATGGAGCACGCGCCCTCGGAGCAGAAGACCGCCTCCGGCGCGCTGATGCGCCGCGGCTCCCAGGGTTTGTTGTTTTGCTTTGGAGCGAGGGGCTCGAGGGCCAAGACTCCTCCGGGGAATGAAGCGGTTTTTTTAGCGGGCTCGAGCGAGGGACTTTCCGGGAAATGCTGAGCTGGGGAATGCCGTGCGACGTGGAGTGAACAGCGCGAGAATGCCGCAAGCAACTACTTTCCCCAACCCCTGCGGTGCTGGGGACGCCCGAAAACCGTAGGATGAATGGCTTACAATTCCAATTGTCACTCCCTCAGAACCAGCAAGTGAAGTCCAGAGCTGGAGTGAGAAAAACATGGGGACCAACAATCACAGATAGTGACCACATCAAGAATTGGGCTCGAGACTTGTCTGGCACCTGTTCAGCCTTGAGACGAAGGAAGGCACCGAACCACTACTGGCCTCCACATGGTATTTCGACTATCCCTTAAACATGACACACATCCCTCAAACAAGGGCGGCCTTCTTTTCAGACGGCAACCCAATTTCGGAGGAGAAAGAAACAGACAACCAGCACTTCGGATGGATGCATCTTCGACGGCCAAAAAAAACCATCCACTTCGGAGGGATGAAAAATCCAATGGGGGTTCTACCCACCCACCCGCTCCGATCCATCCATCGGCCGCACGGACCGCGCGATGAATCGTCGATCCGAGGTCCGTGTCGGTGGCTCTGGGCTCCTTCACCGGCTTCGGCGTGGTGTCCCTGCTGCGGCACCTACTCTCGGAGGAGGCCATGCGCGCCATCGGCTGGCGGATCAGCCGCTCAGATTTTGGGCGTCGGGGGGGAGGGGGGTTGGGGTGGGGTGGGGTGGGGTGGGGTGGGGTGGGGTGGGGTGGGGTGGGGTGGGGTGGGGTGGGGTGGGGTGGGGTGGGGTGGGGTGGGGTGGGGTGGGGTGGGGTGGGGTGGGGTGGGGTGGGGGCGCGGGGGGGAAGGACTTGTGGAAGGTTTTCGGGGAAATTGATATGGCGGGTGTGTGAAGGGATTTGGGGCCACATGAAAACCCCAAAAGGGGATGCACATGAAAAAAACAAGTGGAACAAGATGTCGAGGAAGATTCTGCCCATGCTTCTTTTTTGGCGGTGTGAAACATCTTGTTTGTCCATACCTGTCCCAAATGACATGAAGGTTCCAGGCCGAAACCTCCCCAACAAAGGGAGAGCCTTGGTGGCTGACATGCCGATGGCTCGGCTTTTTAGGGCACCCCCCCCCCCACGGCTTCGGTGTTCCGTTTGGGTTTTGCTTGAAAACCGCACCCTTGATCTTCCAGGACCCTGGAAAAGCAGTTGCCTTCGGCCGAGTGTTTCCATTTGGAGAACAAAATCAAGAAGGGCCCGGGTTTTGAACGGGTCCTTGGAAGACCAAGGCACAGAAGGTGCCCTCAACAAGGCACACGCCCTGGATAGATCGCGAACGTCTCGCTGGAATTTTTGAGGCTCAAGGGTTCGAGAATTCAAATGGACCGCTGGCACAGAAGCGCACCAAGTGGCCAAGACCTGTGGGTTTTTATATGTGTTATTTCGCCCCAGCGCGCAGAATCCAAGTGTGAGCCAAGCAGAACGGTTCGGCGGCGAGAGCTCGGCACCATGGTACGTCTGTGCGACCTGGGCAAATACCTCTTGGCGAAGGTGCTGGATCATTCCTTGGATGCTTCTGTGCTGGAGCTTTCTGCGGCTTCTCGCGGTGCCAAGAGTGCAGTGGATACATGCAGGCCGCTGGGCACGGAAGGTCTGTGGCAACATCCACCGGGTGCTTGGGAAGTGTGTGGACTCTGGAGATTTCTGGGCTTGGGAGATGTGAAGAGGATTCCATCCGTGACGCTGAGCAGCAAAGTAGAGTTCCAGAATCTGAGAGAGGTGCTGGCTTTCTTCAAAGCGGCAAGCCAGCTGGCAGCTGACACAATGGATGGGCAGGTGACCTACGGCACTTTTTCCTTCAAACCTGCAGAAGTGGCTCGCCTCTCCTTCGGAGTTGGCACTTTCGAACACCAGTGCGACTCAGGGGAGACCGAAGTACTATTCGACGACCGGTTGAAATGCTTGATTGAGGCTCACCGACATGACGGAGATGAAGTGCCTTGGATTAATATCCACGTGCAACGGTCGACGATCGAACCCGACCCGAACCCCTTGATTTGCTGCAGCAGCCTCCTGTTGCCGGAGCTCAGGATGTCTGCGAGTATGGGGAACGTTTATGATACTCATGACCTTGACACAGAATCTCCTTTGACCGAGCTGGTGCGCAGAAACCTGCCACTGCCCATGTTTTTAGGGCTCACTACTGCTGGGGGCAGCAAAAGGTGTCCTGCACACGTGGCGGCTGAAACCTTGGGACTCAAGTTGTGGCTATAGGGTATAGGTGGTCAATCCGGGCAGATGTTGGTCATGCTTACAGAAGGTTTACTACCAAAGAATCTCATTATGGGGTGACCCGACGCGCGATTGGTCAAGTCATGTGCGTGTGTGAAGACTATGTCATCTGATATTCTGTGCTCAAGCGCACAGACATGTGAAACTGGCACCACGCAAAACGATGAATGCTTCAATATGTTCAACCTGTCCGCGACATTTTCTCCTTGGCTGATCGCCCAAATCCGCGATTGGCTGGCGATTGGGCTGCGATTGGCTGGCGATTGGGCCGCGATGGGAACTGTTCCAAGTGTAGCCACTTTCCCATATTCTGAAATGTCTCTCTCAAACTTGCCCATAGTTCTGACAATGTTTCAGAGGGATAGAGAGATGCTAGTTCGAAGTACCAATATATGCAGATATATGCAGATATATATATATATATAGATTAATGCTTATATATTTCTATGTCATTTATTTGTGTTATGCAGCTCATGCACTGTGTAGATCAAGGCGATTGGACCCACACGATGCAGCGATTGAAGACTTCCCGCGCATGGAATTGGACAACTTTTCCACCAATCAGCCCACAAAGTTGGTCCTTTTGTACTTGGCCATCCATGGCTGATCATGTTCACGGCTCTCAAGACACCAAAGAAAAGAGCTGAGCGCGGAACACTGACTGCAACTCCGCGAGTTTTTACCGACGCATTTTGAGGGTCGCCACAAACAATTCGTCGTTCAAGCTTGAAGTGCGTGCAGTTTGCCGGGTCACACCAAACAAGTCGTCGCGCATCTTGAACTGCTTGCAGTCCGGGTCAACAACAGACACCCAAAAAGGACCACCCAGAACAGACACCCAAGGAGCCAAGAAAGGGTACCCCAGAACAGACAGAGGCTCCCCAAATCAGCTCTGCCATGGGATCTGCCGTTCGCCGTCCGGAAAATGGCTCGTGTTGGAGGCTTCTGGCTGGGGCTGCTGGTGGGCCTGGTGGGCCTCTTCCTGCGCAGCCGCGTCACGGAGCCCCAGGCGCATCACGGAGCCGAATTGCCGAGGGCGGAGTGGAGTGAAGTGCACCCTCCGGTGGTCCATGTGCACCCAAAATCACTCACGGAAGGCCACTGGTACAAATGTATCACCCTTAAAAAGTAATTAATTATGACAGGGAAGGATGAGAGCACAGATTGGGGGCTGCGTTCCGTGAAGGATCCTTTTTTCAACTGGGACTTATAAGCGTGAATCGACCAGAGGAGGTCTTTTGCGTTGAAGGCTTGGAGTTGTGCAGGTCCGTCTTTGGGTGGAACATCCATGGAGTCCTGAATCCGGGTGTTTTGGGTGGAACGGGAATTCGGGCTTCATTGCTTTGGGTTTTGAGGTGTTGGCCAACGAGAATCCAAGTCCGTGGAAGGGCTCCGTCCGACTGAGGAATACGTGCAAGCCCGCGAGGTGGGCGCCCTCGAGCGACATCCCTTGCTGGAAATCTTACAGAAGCATCTTGTGGAGGTTCTGCTGATGGTCGGGGTGCAAGCCATCACCCCTGCTGCCTGGTACCAGAACTTCATTTGGATGCTGCAGCCTCTTTGGCCAAAACCCGAGCCCCAAAATAAGGACTCGTTTTTTTTTGTGTGTCTTCTTTCTCCCAGTGGTGGGTCGTTTGGAGCCTCCCCGTCAACCGCCAAGCTGCTTCCAGCCGAGGCTCTTCGAGGGCATATTGTCCCACCAGGCGCCCATTGCCGGCGCCTCGGAGCTCAACAGCGTCATGCAGCTGGCGCCCTCGACGCTGGTGGTGGCGATCGCCCTCTGCAGAAGCGACTTTGGCTTCCGGCGATCCGCGCCCAGCCCGCAAAAAGCCGTGGCAAGGCGGTCGCAAGGCGGTGGCAGCTGTTCGCTGGAATTGCTGGTCTGATTTGTGTTCGCTTACTGCTGCGCAAAGAGGTGTCGTTTGTTGAGGATACCTTTTGAGGGTGCTTCCAGGGAAGCCAACAGGGCAAACCAAGCAGCGACCCGAGCGGGCAACCAGAAACCAACATGACAAGAAAGAAGAAACATGATTGCAAAGAGAAAACCGGGAAGAAAACGACCCCCACCAAAACTCCTTTTAGTTGGCCCTTCGCCGGTTTTCTTGGGATTTGAGGTGCGGCTGGGCATGTTGGGCCTGGCGCTCTGCAGCGGCCCTGGCTACTGGCTGGTGTCGCGCCGGAAGCTGTGGGCCGCGTTCCTGGCGCAGCTGCTCTTCGCCCTCTGCGCGGGGCTCGTGGCGTGGGGCAATCCCTTCCTCATGCGCCCTGGCGGAGCTCTGACCCTGGAAGCCCTTGGGATCGGTTTCTGTCCCTTGGCCTTGCCGTTTCTTCTAATTGATCGGTGGCGGTTTCCTTAAGGGAATCCCCGTTTAACGGTTCATTGCCAGCACCCAGCCCTGACGACACCGTGTCCTGGAAACCAACCCGCGCGCTGCCTTATGTACCGCTCACCCATGGGAGTTGATTGTGGAAATGGCAAACCAGGGAAAGTGGATTTGTTGGATGTTCGCGTGAAAGCTCAGCCAGGCTTTTTCAGGAACTCCAGGCTCTGACGACTTCCGAACATGGAGTTCTTTGGTGGAAGGCTTCCTTTGTCGGCCTTGCCGTTTCTGCAGCTTCCTCTGATTGGTGGCTTGGATTGCTCCCCAAAACGGTTCATTCCCAACACCCAGTCTCGGTCATTCCCTACCTATCGCACCAGGTGGCTCCAGATGGACTCCCGATGGAGGGCATCTTGTGGAAAGGGCTTCTTTTGGGCTCCTCCCTGGCGAATGTTCCAGTCACGTGTAGGAGCGTTTTTTCTTCCTGGTGGCACGGCGAGAAGGACTCGCCCTTTTCGGGCAAGTACCACAGCTCCGAACCTTGGGCAGTTTTTTTTTTTTTTTCTTCGGCCCTTACCATCCTTTGCTTTTTGAGGGCATCCAATGCACGAGGTCTTTACTCATTTGACCCAACACTGGAGTCGCGCTTCTCTGAGCTTTCTGTTGGCATCTGAGTCTTCGGGCTTCGGGATTCCTAACCCCGGCTCCCCGGTTTGCCCGTTTGCCCCCACCAAACCCCCAAAGCCCAAACCGGGGAGGCTTCATGTTCACCCATTCGAAGAAGAGACAAGAGCGGGGGAAAAAAAAACAGAGCGCGGACCAAAGAAACGGGCGAAAGAAAAACACGTGAGGCACAGCAGCTTCCCGGTGCACGTGCGAGTGCTGGCCATGGGGCTGAGCTACAACCTGGCGGCCGCGATCTTCGGCGGGCCCACGCCCTACGTCTGCTCCCAGCTGCTGGTGCACGGCGGCGGCCCGGACCGGTGGTTTGGGCGGACAGCCTTTCCTCAGTGGGACGGGTAGACGTGGGTCCCATGGGTTGCGTAACCTATGGCGATCCCATTTTGGGCATGGATGAGCATCCATTTGCCAAGTTTGATGTTCACCAGGCGTACAGGGTTTTGACCCACAGCGAGGTGTGTGTGTGTGTGTGTGTTTTCCCTCGGAAGTTGCTCTTTTACCTGGGTTTGAACAGAAGGCAAACAGAAAACCAACAATTTGCGGGGTCGCCCGTCTTGTATTGATTCATGGTGGCAACCAGCGGGCGCCCTTAGAGCCCAGCAAAAGATGTCGTCCGGACGTACCACGCTGCTCGAATTTGATAAATTCCATATGGAAGAATATGTACTGGTTGACATGGGACGAAGTGCACAGCCGTCCACGTGGTTCGCACTAATGAGCTATGTTGGCCTTGTGGTTCTCCCAAGAATGAAGAGCAAAGATGAAGAGAAAAGAAGTCCCCCCTCTTTCATTTTCACCCATGCCCGCTCAGGAGATTTGGCGCCAGCTGTGTGGCTGCTCGTCATGTCGCGCTTTGGAAGCATGGCTCCCTTTGGTCAGTCGGTGTCAAAGTGGTACGGTGGTAGGGGGGCATGTTTTTCTAAACATAATATTTGTTAACTATCTTTATACGTGCATACTTGCCATTGCCCAATGCGGCATTTGGCTCAATCTTTAAGACCCGGCGATCGGATCCTGCAATTTCGTTGCCTGGGCTGCAGCGGCACCTCTTTTGCAAAGCCTCGCTGTGGCCGAGCGCTTGTGGTGTTGCCCTTCGCAGAGGTCGGGATTTTCTGATTGGGGTTGGTGCGCTTGTTTGCTTTGCGCTTGCATTTTTGGTTGCTTGCTCGGTGCGCTGGCTTGCCTGCGCTTCGCTTGCTCCGCGGCATCACCATGATCCACAAGGTGACGAACTTCGGCCATAGTTTGGGGAACCCTTGCCTGAGGTGCCCAGGCCAGGCTGCAAGCCGCAGTCACTGTGGCCCTGCCTGTTCGATAGCCCTGCGCACGCAGCACAGCGAGAAATCCCCTTCTATTGGTGCAAAGAAAAGAACCGAACATGCCCTCCAGCTTGCTCACAGCACCTGAATGTTGGTTTGGGTGCTGTTTAACTTCTCCCGAAACATTGCTTCAAACCCTTTCGCAGGCCTTTCGCAGGTTATCAGCCGTAGGACGAAGGACGTCCCTTTGTTGTGAGCGATGAGTGGGTTTTGGGGCAAGCGGGGATCTCGGATGTTGTTGGTGGCGTCCAGGATTCCGGCCGGCCCGCTTTCACAACCCTAAGCGAATCTACTGCCTGGAAACTATATTTTCAGGGGCTTAAACGGCATGCCTGAAACGGCATGGCTGAAGCATCCAGGCCCGGAAATCCCGACCCCAGACGCTTGTCCAGTGACTTACCCGACAAACCGTGTCCAGAGGGGAAATTGGGCGTGGACAGCCTGCAGACACCCCCCCTCCCTAAGATCAGCTTGTATAGAGCAGGCAAAGCTCCTACCAGCCCAAGGTCCTTCGAAAGACCTGTCCAAAAGTTTAAAAGGCCGCGAAACCAAGCTACCTGTTTCATATCATGCACACCTACAAAAAGCGAATTTTGCCTTTCCTTAAACTGGGCGATGTTCTTGGGCCTAAGCGTGTCTCGCTTAGTCTCGGCATTGTTTCCTGCAGCAAGTTGGCAAGTTGGCAGAAGGGCTTGCTATCCCTCGGTGCCCAAAACAGATGAACTCGCACCCAGCACACAACCACCAACCCCGACCAACCTCTGCCAAGGGCAACACTACAAGCGCACGGCCACAGCAAATGTTGCAAAGAGAAGAGCGCCGCGTGCCGTGCAGCCCAGGCGACGAAACTGCAGGGTCCGATCGCCGGGTCGTAAAGCTTGAGCCAAATGCCGCGTAAAAGTACATGCCCCCAAGGACACCGCCCTAGGCGTTTTAGACATATTCAACTCTGGTCGATGTGGAAATAAACAGCGCGACAAAGCGGGCATAGGAAACCGGCAAGTTTCATGGGTAACTTTTCCTATTTAATTGTGAAAGTCATCTTTTTAGTGGTCTCCCTAGGGCCACTTTCCCCACATGTTTCAGGAGGGTGAGCGATATGAGGGGGCCTCTGTTCTTGGCTTGCAGGAAACCACCCTTGTTAGGGGTTCCCTGACAAACCCATGCTCTAGCTGCGCCCTCCGAAGTGGTTGGCGTGGTCTCGGTTTCTCTTTAACCTCGACCAAAACAAGGTCCCCCCCCCAAAACAAAGCTTCACTGTTCCAAGCCACCGGTCTCAGTGCGCTGAGGTGCTTGTCCCTTACCTCCATGTGGGCGTTACAGCGCCGACAGGAGCGTAAAGAGCAGAGCTACTCGCAAGGCGTGCTGCCCTTGCAGATCGGAGTCTGACGAAAAAGGATGCGCACAGTTCGGCGTGTTGGGACTTGCGCGTCAGACAACCAACCAACCAAGCAACCAACCATGGTATCCTCGAGGCTTCCAGCCGCTTCACCCTTCCAGAAGTTCCGCCCCATTTTTGAAAAGAACGAGCTTTGTGAAGGCTGACCACCTGAGCCTTCAAAAGGTTGGTCCATGTTTGGGAAGCTTCCGAGATTCGAATGCCGGAGTTTCTGAGGCAGGGAAGCTTCACATGGCCCAGCAGGCCGCATCCTATCTCGAGGCCCGGATCGGATCACGGGCCGGAAGGGATATTCCACCGGTGTCAAAATGACTGGTCTATGGTGCTGGGAAACTCAAGGGCTGAGCTCCAAATGCCCCACCAAAAACAGCCGCGAGCGCGCGCGAATTGTCCCATGTCACTGTGGCTCAACAGAGGTTGGATCTCGGAAAGCCAGTTCAGAAGCGAATAGGGCCACGAGCCGTTGGACGCGGATTTGACTGGGCCGAGGTTCGTGGCAGACACCTACTTGCCAGCTGGTCAGCTTGTGCGTTTGGTGTTTTCCAAGGTGACTGGCAGATTGCTGGAATCCTGCGTTGCGAGTTCAAGCTAGCCCTTTTTTGCTCGCAGCTTCGGCTCATGACAGCTTTCGTGCCCTTGGCAAGCTGCAGAGTCGCACACTGCGCCTCGGTCCGCAACAGTGCCAGGCCTTTCATGGGAGCTATTTTTCTAAATCCCGCGCTTTGCCGCCTTTTCCATGTTCCCCAAAGTCTGGTTCTCAGTTTTCACAACAACCTTCTGGACTTTCCGGCTTTCCTTTGCAAAGTACAGGCTCTGTTTTCAGGTTCAAAGTACCTCCACCTCTCCTTTTCAGCCGAGGCGCCCGGGCGCTGCCGCCCCGCCCGGCTCCGAGCAGCGGCCGCTTTCGCCGCGGCGCCCTTGCCGCGGGCGCCGGCGCCGCTGGCGGCCTCCGGGCGGTGGCCTCCATGGCGCTGGGAGCGCACCAGCTGAGCTTCACCAAGTCCGCGGACGCCGCTCGGTCCACGGAAGGGGGGAGGAGGGGGGGCGGGGGTGAGGGTGTTTGTGTGTTTCGTGGGGAATCGTGACTTTTGGGGGGGGGTTCCCCCCCCACCCTAACAATCCGGGTCGAGGGCGAAAGTTTGTCCACAGTCCGTCCAACCCTCAAGCCCCGAATTTGGCTGGCCGCCATGTCTTAGCTCACTCCCTGAGTTCCTGGACTTTTTTTGTTTTCCCAACGAAAAAGTTGGACCTGTTTGGTTTTTGGCCAATCCACTCGCTCGGAAGTGAGTCACTCAGGAGATCCGCCGCGGCCTCAAGGAGCTCACTGAGAGCTATGAGCTGCGGATCCAGAAGATCCTGGAGGCCGCAACAGCTGGGGACAGCTCCTTCGCAGCCCGGCGCGCAACGAAAACCTCCACCTGACGGATCAGAACCTCTCCGGAACTCTTGTTTTGTTCTCGGTTGCGTGAAAAGGAGCCCCCTTGATGTTGGAAGTATTGCCGAGACCTTCGAGCGACAGAGTGGCATGTGTTGTTTCCTGGGGATGCTTTAAGATGGGCTTGTAGGATTAGACAATTCGAACGGGGAATGCTCTCAAAGTTGGTCGGAGGACACAAACCCTCATGTATTTCCGATGTCCACCAAAGAATGCATTTCCAGCTCAATTTCATACCCGCTTGTTCAACCCCCCCTTCAAACTCAGTAAGGAAGGGTGATAGAGTGGAAGCCACGAAACCACGCAACCCGAAACCTAGTGCTAGAATTAGGTTTGGACAGGAAACCTGTCATAACGGAATGACCATGTGCCCTCGTGGTTGTCACTTGCCGGAACATCCACTCACTGAGCATGGGCGAGAGAGACGGCCTGTCCACTTCCATCTTTCAGCCAACCTTGAGTGAGGGTACCTAGCAAAAAAACACACACTCACTATTATGTGTCAAAACAGGGATTGTCCAGTCGGTATTTCCCATTCAACCGACCTTGAAGAGGGCACCCTCCAAAACCAAAAAAAACAGAAACCAGCAAAGCAAACAAAAAAAAGCAAGCAAGCAAGCAAGCAAGCAAGCAAGCGACCAAACACACAAACACACAACCACACAACCGCGCACAAACGCAAACGCGCACAAAAAACAAGAAGTGCCAAGCTTCAAACCTGGATTGAGGTTAACCCTCCCTCTCTCTCCCTCTCTCTCTCTCTCTCTCTCTGCCCATGTTTTTGGTGGATGGACCTCGGACCGGCCGCTCCGAGGGCGCCAGCTTCGGGCGCCTGGCGGAGGCGGACGGCCGCGCGGCGCTGCTCAGCGCGGAGCTGACGCTGCCGGCGCTGGTCAGCGGGGACGCCGCGGAGCGCCAGGCCTCGCAGCTCAGCGTCCGCCAGAGGGTTCAAACATCGACCAAAAACAAAAGCCAACGAAAAAGCGGCGACAAACAAAATCAAAAAGCAAAACAAAAACGCCAGAGGGGAGGAAATGAAAACAGCGATTGAAAACGAACACTCACGACGAGTTCCGCCAGCGCCGGTCGCGGCGAGTCCCGCTTTTCGGTTTTTTGCTCTGTGAGGGAGGGTCCCAAACCGTGTGGAGAGCCGGCGTTGTTTGCTTTTTCATTGGTCTGAGCTATTTAATAGGGTGCTTCAAACACATGGGGGTGAAGTAGCAACCAACCAGGGGTTCCAGTCCACTACGGGGAATCTCGGATGAATCTATTTTGGGTGGATTGATAGGGTGTCCCCTTTCAGAGGGGGGTTGCAACTGTTGGAGGGGAGCACAACCGGAACCAGGGAACGCCATTTGTTCCGCAGGTTTCAGTGGATCAATGAGGGCCATTGACTTCAATGATCAAACCCCGGATCTAAGTATGGTTGATTGATAGGGTGTTCCAGGATAAGTGGGGGAGGGAAGGTGAGACCACTTTTGGAGGGAAGCCCCTACAAATTTGAGTGTGCAATGGTTTGGGGGACCTCCAAATGGTGCACACCCAAATGAACATGGAACCCAAGAAGGGGGTCAATTTCCCAAAAAGGAGGCTCCTCTAGTGATGGGTTTTGAGGTTTTATGTTGGTCAGGGGAGGACTACGATTCTCCAGTCCAAGAACTAGAGGTCTCAGAATTTTATTCTTTTTGGGTGGGGGGCCTTCAACAAAAGACATGTACTCACATGAGGTCCAGTCAATCCCCCCATGCCTTGAATTTGGCAGGTGTGAAGCTG
The DNA here is from genome assembly GCA_963377175.1 of Effrenium voratum. Taxonomy (NCBI): domain Eukaryota; class Dinophyceae; order Suessiales; family Symbiodiniaceae; genus Effrenium; species Effrenium voratum. Next base: position 135,608 of record CAUJNA010000688.1, on the reverse strand, counting down.
CCACTTTTGGAGGTAAGGGAACTGGACGTCAGCTGAGGTCCATCTCACGTTGGACAGACTTTGCTTACTTGTTTGGCCTGTTGCCTTGGTGGTTCACGGTGCCAAGTTTTGCGCTAAGAACCTTTGCAAGGGAGGGAACTGTCCCATCCAAACCTTTGGATCTCAGCTATGTCCTCACTTGAGCCTCGAGAAGTGGCAAGGTGTCGTCCAGTGACCTTCGTTTCCCTTGGCGAAAACTTTTGGGACCATTTGTCCGGAGTTGGTTGGCTGTTGGGGTGATGTTTCAGGGGGAGATACAAGGACACTGGTATTGGTTCAGAAGGACCAACCACGCGGGTTTGTCACCGGCTCAAATAGACGCGGGACTCATACCCATGTGGCGAAACGCTAGAGGAGACATGTGGTTAGAAAAAGAAGAAGAAACTTTTGGCAAAGGCTCTCATATGTTGGAACATATGTTACCCAATCAAAAAGGGGAACTCGTCACCAGTTCTTTGTGTAACCCTTTGAAGCCCGGGAGCCACGATCTGGACTCCTTTTGGCAACACCTCGAGGTACCCTCCCCACCTTGCTGACACAGGGTACCCCCAACAGAGAATTCATCTGGGTAGTTCCTGGCACAGCTATGATTGTCGGAGGGTATATAAGTACGACTTGGCAAGCTCTCAGCACGATTTGGACCACTCTCTCTTACATTGGCATGTCTTTTTTTTGTGTGAGCACCCACGGGTGGTTCAGAGATTGAAAGGGCTTTGACCGCTCTACGCGTCGTTTCGCACCAAGGCAGGAGGCCAAGAAAGCGCTGCAGCAGATGTGGTGTCTCGGCCTTCGGCGGTTGGGGTCAGTTTTCTTTTCTCTCGCCAGTTTGGGGTGCGCGGGGGCCGTGCGATGCGATTTTTGTCGGTGGTTTTCCTTGGGTTAGAGGAAAATGAGGTAATTAGACACATCCCCCAAAGAAATGACATCCCTCAATATCAGACACCCAGATTTTGAGTAGCGATCCACTCTCAAAATGAGATTCGCGAACCCGATTTCGTGATTCCCGATCCGAATTTAGGGTTCATTCGGGATCCGGGATCCGAAGCGGGACGAGGTCAAAGACCTATGCGCGGCCTGAGCTCTATGAGGTGCTGGCTGCGCAAACCACGGCTAAGACAGCGGAGGACGGATGCGCCACCGGGGACTGGGGTCGTCCGATGTCACATCGAGGGAGCCAGAGACCGGAAGGCTTCAGGTGCTGGTGATGGCTTGGTGAGGGCTTCGCTTAGCCACTCCGGCGAAGTTTGGAGAAATGGCTCGTGAACTGGTGCAGACACATGTGTTTTTCGAGCATCCTAAACCTTCCTTTGACCCCAAGAGACCAAAAACCAACACACGTCTCCCCACGAAGTACCCAAAGGCCCTCAACTCCATTTGCCACCCTCCTTCCCCCCCCCCTGCCCCACTTCCTCCCTCCTCCCCCCCTTTTGCTCCCCTCCTCACCCCTTCCCCAATCCCCCCCCCCCTCCTCCCCACCCCTTCCCCCCGTTCCCTCCCCACCCCTTCCCGCCGTTCCCCCCGTTCCCAGGAGGTGCGCCTGGCGTCGCTGCTCCTGGCCAAGTTCCGGCAGAGCGGGGCGCAGCTGGGCCCCGCGGCCCGCGCGGCCTTCGCGCGCCTCGAGGCCCAGAGCAGCAGCCTGGCCTCCCAGGCGACGGGACGGGAGCACGGCGCGCGCGCCACGTGCGCGGCGCGGGAGGGGTGGGTCCACCTGGATCCCGGGCACCCCGTTGGGGGGACATGCTTTAAAGGGAAAGCCAACCAAAACGCCACCCTAAGGCTTTTGGGGGACTTGTAGTTTAAGACATTGGTTGAATGGGTTAGTAAAGCCCAAGAAGATATCGCGGAAACTGTGCTAGAATTAGAAGGATGGGCTTTAAGCAGCTCGATCAAGATATGGTTCATTTGGGAGAGACACTCACTTTCCTTGTCCCATTGATGGAAGCGACATGTTTTGACCGACGTGAGGTGCCAGAAGTGGGGTTCACTTCAAAAGGGGTGGACTTTGCCCCCAAAAGCAACGTACGCCCAATGTCTTCGCTGCAATGACTCGGATTTCTTTGTCTCTAGGTCCCCCAGTAGTGCCCTTTTACCCTTTTCGGGGGAGGGGAACCCCTACTAAAATAGACTACAGGCAAAAAAGAGTTGGTACCCTTATTCTACCCTCTTTGACTCGGACCTAGTCGTATTTTGTATTTTTGTTTGCCGGTGTTCCTTCGAAGGGAGGGCCTCCAGGCGGAGCAGAACATCAACGAGGACTGCAGCTTCGTGGATCTGGCGCCGGAGGATTTGGAGGGCTGTTCCGAGAGCTTCGTGCAGAGCCTACCCACGGAGGTTGGGCTTCGGGTTGCGGGGAGGAACCAGCGATCGGGGAAAGGATGATCCCCCAAGGTACATTCCACCTAAGGAACCCTGGAAGGAATCCAAGTTTCCAACGTAAGAATGATTCGATTCCCCAACTTGAATGCCAACAAGCAATGGTGCGAGATGGATTTCGCCACACCACCTCAACTTCATGGACTTGATCGTGAGTGTTTTTTGGGAAGGTGAGTCACTTTTGGGTTTGGTTGCCATTTGCGTGGCAAAGAGAAAGTTGGGAGGAGTGTTTTGTGGCCACAAAACCTGTAGATACTGTCCAAAGGGTGAAAGTTACTGTCAGGGTCAAAGTTCATACCCAGCGCATGGTTTGCGCTCAGAGCAAACAAACCATCCTAAGCGCGTGCCGTTCGGTGTTTCTCTTGCCAGTTTGCCCATGCTGCTTTGCAGGGGACTCCATTAGTTCGTATGAGAGGGGAATACCTTGTTCATCAGAAAGCCCGTTCGTTGCGCGGAGAGGTTGGGAGGGCATTTCGGGCCGTCTTGAGAGCGGCGCATGATGTTGATGCGTTGAGGCTCAGTCTTTGCCTAGTGATTCCTGTTGCCGCTATGGTTGAGGTAACAAAGGCTTCGTTCCTTTCCGAATGTTGTTTCAAGTTGTTTCGCAATTGGTTACCCAGGGTCCACACACTTGCACACTTCTATCCAAGCGTCAACGAATTTGGGCTTGCATCCTTTCGAAGTCCATCCGAAGTGGGAATTTCCAAAGGCGTGTTTCTTGGTGGTTCCCCCAGTCCGCAAAGCTGTGCCATATGACACCCGAACGTGGCCAAAAGATCATATCCGATCCAAAGCCTGGGCTTTTAGCGTTCTTTGAGGGTGGCTTCCTTCCATTCGGCGAAAAGTTTCCGGCAGCCTCCGCCTCCCCAAAAATCCGCCGACTCCGCCTCCCCAACTCCGACTCCGCCGTCTCCGCCGACTCCGCGCCGGCCAGGCGGGGCTGAAGCGCTGCTCCCTGAAGGCGCCGGTGCTGGCGCCCATCATGCAGCGCGCCGTGCGCTCGGAGACGCGACGGCGCATGATGGAGGCACCTGACTCAGACTGGGGCTGACTCCGACGCCGCAGCGGGTTCTTCCCGGGCCCGTTTGCCGGTTTGAACCGTTCATGAGTCGCTCAGTTAACAAAAAAAGCCGCAAGGAGTTGATGTTGAAAGGCTTTGAAGATATGCATTCAAAGCTGCTGCTCCATTTGAGGAAGGGGCCCCCTTAGTTTACCCAAGAGTTCATGTGGAAAAGGTATGGTCAGGTTCGCATTGTAAGCTTGACAAGCAATTGGACTTCACTTCACATCAGCCGCAAGGCTTCTGTGTGCAACCAGTGGCACAGCTTCGCCCGGTTTGAACGAGTGAAGTATCAGCTTAGTCGTGAGCACCACATCTTCTAGACGTGGGCCTGCTTTGGTCACCGAAGTTCCCTCATGCCTAGGAGCCACAAGCCTGCCAGGCCAGCCAGCAGCGGTGCATGGACACCAACGGCCCCATCCTGGAGGAGCGGAAATCGAGCCAAGCGAAGCCTTGGAAGGCTCAGTCGCGCCACGGTCGGAAGTCCGGAGATGCGCGAATTCTTCGAAAAAAGAAAAGACCGAGACAACGAAAACTGGAGCGCTAGTCCCCCTCCCCTCCCTCCCCCTCCGTGTGTTTTGGTCATCTCTCTTGGCTTCGGAAGCCAGGAGCTGGTGACGGCGCGGCACAACGCGGCGGTGCAGCTGGGGTTCAAGAGCCACGCGGAGCGGGTGCTCTCGGCCAAGATGGCGCCTCAGTCTAAAGACAGGAGAGAAGCGAGATCGATCGAGGAACCAAGCGCCAGAAGCATTTTACAAATGGCAGTGCCAGAAAGGATATGGAGTAGATGTGTTGGCTGGGTCAGACTGTTTGGGCTGTGTTTCAGGCAACCTGGGTTGGTGGTTTAGATACGTGGTTGGGGGATTTGGGTGATTTGGATTTGTCCCATGCCCTGGTTCTTGTGGGTATCTGGGACACCGACCCTTACCTCCACCGACTCGAGGGAAGCGCTTGGTTAGGCTGCAACCCCCGCAGCCGTGGAGAGCTTCTGCCGGGAGATGCTGCAGCGCATGCGCGCGGCCCGGGACCAGGATCTCCGGCGCCTCGCGCAGAGGCCCGCGTTTCTGGCGCGCGGAAAAGGGGCGGGGTCGGAGGTTGGAAGCGGTTTGGGTGCAGCTCCCTGAGAACCTGGACTTGATCCTCGCTTTTTTTCGGGTTTGGCGGCCGCTTTTTGGTGGCAAAAGCAAGAAAGACTGGACTTTTTGGAAGGGCCGCCAACTCGGGAAGTGAGGGTAGGGAGGCGCGGCTGCCACGCAACCCGCCACGAAAAATGAGTCCAAATCATCCGGATCCACTCCGCAGGAAGCAGAAGGACTCAGAGCCGGGCCAGAAGCGGAAGGCGGAGGCGCGGGCGAGTGGCACTTGGGCCCAGTTGTCCAGTGGCACCCTTGGTCCCACTTTTTTGGGTGGCTGCCCTAAAAAGGAACCGATTTTCAGGGTTAAGCAACAAAAAACACCGTACCACCCCCCCAAAAAAATGGTCTTCCCCAAAAAGGGCTTCCTTTTTGTTCTCCTGGTTCCCTGCGACGCGACTGGGCGACCGGGCCAGGGGGAGCTGCACGCCTGGGACGTGTCGTACTACAGCGACCTGCTGAAGAGGGAGGAGCTCTCCCTGGACGACGAGAAGTTGAAGGACCCGAGCTGGCACTTCATTGCTTGGGGAGGGGGGAGGAAATGGCGGCAAGGCTGGGTAGCCGGGCAAACGCCAAGGCAACTTCGTGATTGCAGGGATCTGAGGTCAAGGAGAACCAGCATGTGTTTTTTTCTCGGCGCTTCTGGCCCCGGTGCCCAAAGTCTTTTCTGGCGCCTTAGGAGTTCTTCCCCCTGGAGGGCACCATCCAGCGGATGCTGCAGGTCTACAGCGAGCTGCTGGGCCTCGGCTTCGAGCGAAGCGAGCTGCCCACGTGGCACCAGGAGGTCCTGGCCTTTGAGGCCGACGTGGGTTCAGCCCAGGTGAAACCCATGCAAGGCGCCCCCGAAATCGAAACTCGTGTGTATATATATATATATATATATGTGTATATATATATATATATATGTACATATAATAATATAGATATAGAGAGAGAGAGAGAGATAGATGTGTGTGTGTGTGCGCGCCCAAGAAATGGATTTCGGCGTTCCTTTCTGCCGGCCCCAAAAAACCAACAGAAAAGGAGCCCTCAAAAACACTCGTTGGATCTCCACACAGGTCCATCTCACCAATGGAGGCCCCGCAATTTGGAGAGACCAAACTCGCCGAAGTCACCTTTCGGGGGACATGACAAGCGAAACTCCCAACTCGCAAAAGATGCACCCTCGAAATGTGTGGCTTTCGGTTGATTGGATTTTGGTGCTTCAATAGGTGCTCCACCCAGTTCGGCAAGGCTCCCAATGTTCTTCCTGGCTTGGACCAAGAATTGTGAGGGCCTTGTTGCAAGGAGGGGGTCTCGAAACTCCGCCATAGGTCCAAGAGCCCTCAAATGGAAAGCACCTCGTTTTTGAACGCGTGTTTTTTTGAAGTCGGTGGGTCGCAGGTGAAGGACGGCTCCAAGGTGGTAGGGCACCTCTACCTGGCCCCTCGGAAGGCAGTTGTGGTCGTGTTGCTGTCGTGGCTCACTCGTTGGTTTATGGGTTGTCTTGTTTGGTGGTCGGACCGGCTTGTTGCCTCGAGCGCAGCAAGGGGATGCCAGATGAGACAATGAGGAGAGTCAAAACAAGCTTCAGCCTGGCCCAATTTGACATTGCCCCACATACCGTGTCACATACCAATGGGTGCAAGGAGTGGTGCCTTTGGCGCAGTTTCTTTTCGCTGCCTGGTGAATCTGGCGGCTTTGGCGGCTAAGCTCCAGCGCTAAGGATCAGTTCCCTCGTGACGGCAAGTTCTCGCATCAGATGATCGTGCCCCTCTCGCCTGCCTTTGTCAGTGAGAGCGGGGAGGAGCGAAGTTTGGCCAACCAAACTCCCACGTGAGTCCGGCTTGCAAAATGTTCGTGTGTGTGTGTTAGAAAAAAGGGGAACAAAAACGAGCAGCGATTGAGCCTGTAGCCATCAAGCATGAATTCTCCGCGCACTCACCGGGCCGTTTATTTTATGCAGCCACATGAGCCACCTTGGCAAAGGCATTCATTCATCGATGCCCTGGCGAGAGCTTCGCGGCTGGGAAGGTGACTCGAGCACGTTTTCTCAGGAAAGCAACGGCTCAAATAGCACCCCCGAAAGCGGACCAGGGCCATGGGCCGTTTTGCCCAAAAGAAGGCAAGCCCATGGTATCATCACCCCCCCCCCCCGCAAATGGTGGTTTTATCAGGGCAGGATACGGTGGTAGTATACTTTTGTGCCGTTTTGACCTATGCTCCCCCCCAAAAAAAGCACCCAAAAAGTGTACTACATCACGGCTTCCCCTTCTGCTTTTTTCGGGGAGGGGGGGTCTTTTTTCGGGGGGGGGGGGGGGTTTAGGGAACCCTCTTTTCTAGGGGGTCTTAGCTTCCTCACATTAGCCTGGGGGGGATGGGGGGGGCACCAAGCACCTCGGCGCGAGGAGTGCTTGCCGGCCTGCGTGAACATCTCCAACCTCTCGCGCCCCGAGGGCTCCCGCCCGGCGCTGCTGCGCTTTGCCGCGCCTCGGCGTCCGCGGCGTCTCGGGGGGGGGGGGGGGGCGGTCGGGTTCGAAACACAAAACGGTTGCGGGCGGGACAGGGCGGCGCATTTTTCGTGTTTTTTTTTGTTTGTTTGTTTTTTTTGGAAAAGTGGCCGTTGGTTTTTACTTTGAAGTTGGTTTGGTTGGTTGGCTTACGTGTTTTAGGTTGCTTTTGTGGGAGAGTCTCCCTTGTTTCCAAACTAGTAGCCTTGAATTGGTTGTGTGGATTGGTGGTTTGGGATTTGAGCCCCTGGCTCTTTTTGAAAGTTCCAACTTGGTTGGCTTACTCCCCACAGACTTACGTGAAACCCCAAAAAAAACACCCAAGTGCAGAGGACACTCCTTTTGGGGCCCTCCTCATGTTCGGAGATTGAAAGGATTAACGGATTAAGTGTCGGTTTTGTGATACTTGTAATGGATGCGCCACATTCAGATGCGCTTAAACCATTGTTAATGGCGCGTTGTCCCCCAGAACTGCTTAAATCCAGCAATCCCTTCAGAACTTGATTGAACATATGGGTCCGATCAACCCCCAGCAGTGTATGGTTCAAAGCGACTCCCACATGAACCTGTTCCAAGTATGCAATGCAGTCACGCCACAGAACCTGAAAAACATGAGTGCGCCCCCTTCTCCTAAATGGACGATAGACCACATATTTCGACCGAACCCATCCCAATTTTTGCTCCGTGTGCAGATTGCAGGGTTATTCGCTTCGACCCAGTTGACTTGCAGAGTCACAAGAAAAAGGCGCTAAGGGGACGGTTTTCTGGAGGCAAGCCACACTTTGCTTGTTGGGCTCAAGCCATCTACGTGTGGCAACTCACATCGCGACGACAACTCCTCCCCCTCTTTCCTCAAAAAATCGGGTCACGTCAGGTTCCTCTCGGGTGTGTTCCGCAGGGCCCCATCTCTCGGTTTCTCGGCTTCCTGGGCTTCCTTCGCTTCTGGCAAGCCAAACCCTTAGCTTGGCTGCCTCTACTTGCCTTCTTATCTCCTCAGGAGATCCTTAGCTTCTTAGCTTCTTGGCAAGCCCCAAGCGCCTCAAAACCTTAGCTTGGCTGCCTCATCTTGCCATCTACTTGCCATCTCTGGCTTCTTGCCCCCAACCGCCGTCCTCGGGTTTCAGGAGATGAAGACGCTCTTCCACGAGCTGGGCCACGTGGTGCACTGCCTCTGCACCCAGAGCCGCTTCAGCCTGCTGAGCTGGGCCTGGCCCATGGTGCCCTGGCCCGGCGGCGTGGAGCAGGAGGGATGGGAGGGATGGGAGGGGGATGGGGATGGGTTTGGGTGTCAAAATTGGAGGTATACTATGGACTTTTCTTTTTTTGGAGGGTACTTGTGTTGTTGTTTTTTTCCCGGAGACACCAGTCGGGTCTATTTTGCGACCATCCTCTTGGTTGTGTGTGTGACTGTGGTTTCTTGTTTTTCGGGTACTCTTTTTTGGTGGCTTGAAAGGGAGACCAAGAGGAAAACCACCATTTTTAGGGAGGTGCCCGGAAAAGGACATACCCATTGCCATATGGAACGCCCCAAAAAGGGTGGGGTCAGCATGGGCGAGAACAGAGCACGTACATCCTACAAGTGTTGTTTTGGTTGTTATCTAAGGGCTGCCGCCCTGTGCCGCCGCCGCCGGCTTGCTTATAACAATTATTACTACGTTTTTTTTTTTTGTCGGGTTTAACGGCACACTTAAAAGCATATGTGAAAAAGAAGAGCACCACGACAATGATTATGTTTTTGATGATGCAAATTATTACCCAACATTAGGGATGCTGACAATTATTACTATGCATTCGCATTATCGCCAGCAGTCATGAAGATAAAGTTGTTATGAGAATTATGATGACGCATGCCCTGCATCTCAAACAAGCTACTGCAAGACTAATTCGCATGATAATGAGCACCTTGTTGGATTTTACAAGAAGTGCCCGGTGTGTGGAAACTTGGGCAGGAAAACCATGTTGGGGGCACCTTTTTTTGTTCGCAAGACTTCGTTGTATTGCTGTGGATGCAAAGCAGGGACTTTGTGGCATCGCTTCGTCTTCGCATGAAGTAAGCTGTTAGCACGGATGCAATCAGATGGTGATGCACACCCGGCATGACTACACATCCCCTGCATTTCCGGTCGGGTCATGATGATGATGATGATGATGATGATGACGATGTTGATGATGATGATGATGATGATGATCCTGATGATCATCACGCATCGCCAGCATCACCAGCAGTTACCGTGACGACATCCTGATGATAATCATCACTATGCATCCCCAGCATGAGCAGCAGTTATCATGACAATCATGACTATGCATCACCTGCATTCCAAGTCGGGTCTAACGGCACACTTGAAACGTATATGAAACAGAAGAACGATGATGATCCGGAGGCTGCGAACATTAATCATCACGAAGACAAGCATGAGTACAAACCCTTCCCATGCGCCTCCCCTTTGGAGAAAGGGGTCGGCGGATTACCTCCCCACACCCACGTCTAGCAATTGTTCGAACACGCACCACAAAACAGCTTGCCTGTTATTTTAGTTATTCAACGTGGGAAAACAGTGTCATTTGCATGTTCTACACCAAAAAAAACGAACTCCGAGTCACACCTAAGATTCCAAAATACAAGAAAAACAAGGCAACTTCTCACTGGTGAGTTTGATCTTCTCAAGGTGTGTTTTAACGGGCTATCACCATGAGCCAAAGGAGGAAACCGCAAGGGGAGCAATGTTTGCCATCGTGATTCTCCTCCACCAATCTGAGCTCTTGACAACGGTGGTATGGATTTGGAGCCTACCTGGTGCTGAACCTATCGTCCCAAACTTGGATCTGTCCCACTTTTGGCACCCCTTTCTACTCTGGAAACCAGGACAGCGAGCACTTTTTGAGCCCGCACCCAGCTAGTCTCGTAAACTGCGAATTCCATACCCTTGCTATACCACCCTTTACACCGGTTGCACGGCCTTCCGGGAAGTTTTGTTGCGGAGGCAGGTTTGCAAGTGTACCCTCCCACCAAGACGCGGTTCCTCTTGGAAATGCGTCCGTGCGCACTTCCATCGTTGGCACGTGGGTGTTGGCTCCTTTTTTTGAGGGAACCCTTTGGCTGGTTGTGAGGGACGCCAAAAGGAGGCTCTTGCCATTTGGCAGGTCCAACCGAAAAGAAAAAAACAAGCAGGAGCCACACCCACCCACCCCCTCCTTGGCGCCCTCTGCAAGCCGTCCGTCGGTCGCAACCGGACACGGCCGCGTCCTTTTCGGCGTAATCGGCGTGTGACGATTCGGAATCGGAGGACTTTTTGGAGGTCCCCAGCATGGCGCTGGAGAAGTTCGCCTGCGAGCCCCAGCTGCTGCAGCGGGTGGCCAGCCACTTCGAGGATCCCCAGGCCCAGCTGGAGGACCCGGGGTTGAACGGCCGAGGGTCCTCCCCGTTTTGGGAACCTGGGTGAGTCAGCACCAGATGGTCCGCAGGTGTTGGTCCTTGGAACCCATTTACCCAGGGTTCCATTCTGGGTACCTATTTTTGACCCACATGTGTGCATGGGTGTTGATTTTTCGCTCCGGGTTGTGTATGTCTGGTTTGTGAGTCCGCAAGGCCTCAGGACTTGCCTGAGTCCACGGGACTCACATTTGAGTATTTGACAGGGAGGCCGAAAGCTGGTGTTTCCCAGATTCGATCACTTAAACTCCAGTGGATTAAGTTTCACCTTGCTGCCCAGATTCGGGATGCCAAACAAGCTGCCCAAAAAGTCCGTCCGGTCTCAATTCGCCTCGAGAGCATCGAGCAGCTGCGCGTGAGAGGAGTCCACCATTCAGACCATCAAGGACTTGGAGCGGTGGATGGTAGGCTCGCCAGCGTTGCACAGCTTCTCCATGCCTCACACACCACAAAGAATCAATCCGGTGCAACCAACAATCAATCCGGGGCAAACTGCTGGTCCTTTTTGCCATCCATCCCACTTGAATGCGTTGCTCGTGGCTCGGTGAGGCATCCAGGAGAGCCGCTACTTTGCCATGTCCTTGTTCGACTTGATGGTGCACTCACAGGCAGCGGCTGTCCGTGAGTGGCCAACAATCTGCTTTAGAGTTGGTTTAGGATTCGTTTAAAGTTGGGGGGTTTAGGTTTGCTTTAGGGTTGGTTCACGCCAAAGTGAGAGTTCAAGTCGTCACCGCAGTTTTCCACCCTTGCGGCTGAGTTTCCACTTGGTTCAAGCCAAGAAATCTTCCGGAACCGTGGGAAAGGGCATCCGTTTTTCCGTCCCAGGTGTCCTTTTGGGTTGTGTTGGTCGAAAACTACATGGGTTTCCCTGGTTGACCTGGTGGTTTCATCATCTACCAGGGCCATCTACTTCCCCTAAAAGGCCACCTATCACCCAGTGGTTGCGTCCTTCCAGCTCCTCCCAGGCCCCGCCCTACTCCCTGGACGGGGAAGAGGGCCTCTCGCTGGCGGAGCTCTTCAGGCGAGTGATGCAGCAGCAGACCTGCCTCCAGCAGCTGCCCGACACCAACTTCAGCTGCTCCTGGCGCCTCGGCTTCGCCGAAAACACCGACAAACCAAACCGGCGGCCCGGAGGCGAGCCCCGGTGGTCGGTTTTTGGGTCATTTTGGGTGTCGGTTTTTTGGGTGTAGTCATTTTGTTTTGGGGGGGGGGGGGTCATTTTGGGTGTAGTCGGCGATTTTTTCTTTCACAAAAAGACCTGCACCAACAAGTTGTCTGCTTGAGGCCGCGAAAAAGGGGCGCCCTGGGAAAAGGCACGCCCGTGTTGTTTTTGGGCAAACTGTGCCGGTGGGTGGGGAAAACTCCCAACATGGGTTCCTTCGAGTTTAAAGACACATGGCAAGATCCATATACCAGTCTGAAATGGTTCATTCGCAAGGGTTCAGAATCCCATGTTGATCCAAATAAATGGATGTGGCCCAGCCACACGTCTTGAGGATGCATCCCCAATGGAGCTGGCTTGCCGTCCACAGGATGCCCATGTCCATGTCACTTTTCCTGAAGCCAAGAGTATGGTGCAGGACTTTCCCGCATGTGGAGACGGAGTTTACTCAGATTCCCATGCCAGTTGAGAAACTGTCATTCATAGACCAATTGGACTCCCAGGTATCATTTGTACATCGGCTATGACGCCGGCTTCTACGGCTACGGCTGGTCCGACGTCTTTGCCGCGGATATCTTCGAGACCATGCGCGCATCGAAGGACCGAGTTCTTATGTTGTTGCCAGAATGGCGAAGGGATGCGACGTCGAATGGTCCTGCGATGCTTGACTGCTGTTGGGTTGGATCTTTAGACTTTAACTTTTTGGGAAGGCAAGGGGTTTTCCATTAAACCATATTAAACCCACAAAAAGTTAAACTTTGTGCAGAGGGTTCAACAGCAACCCACTTTTCAGGATCAATCTGAAGTGAAGAAACAGGAGAGATTCACGTGCAAGAGCGGTGAAGGCACCTGCCGATCCCCAACACACAAATCTTGCGAAAGAATCTACCACAGATTTTGGCAGCACATGCAAGTGCCACTCAGCCACTCAAAGAGCAAGAAATGGCTAGTTTGTTGTCTTGGACACCCTTCGAACACTTGGCAGAACCTTAGCCACGCAGAGACACACACACACACAAACACAAACACAAACACAAGCACACTTAGCAGAAACACGAACACGCAGTCACATACACGACCACGCAGCCACATTCAGACCTACGAGCCCCAAAAACAACCACCACGACCCCAGCGCCTTCTCGCCGTCTCGCCTTCCGCTCCTTCCGCTCCTCGCCTCGGATCAGGAGGGGGCGCTGAGCGGGGCCACGGGCCAGGCGCTGCGTTCGGAGATCCTGGCGCCCTGCGCCACGCGCTGCGGCCAGGAGATGCTGCGCCGCTTCCTGGGCCGCGAGCCCTCCGTGGAGGCGCGCTCCGCGCGGTGGCCGCGGTTTGGCGGGCTGGTGCTGGTGTCGTGGGAGGGGGGAGGTTTTTCTGGGTTGACGCGTGGTTTTCGGAAAGAAGAAGAGAAGAAGAGAAGAGGTTTTTCTGGGCTGACGCGTGTGTTTGCAATTATGGTCCTGGAGGTTTTTCTGGGTTGACGCGTGGTTTTCGGAAAGAAGAAGAGAAGAAGAGAAGAGGTTTTTCTGGGCTGACACGTGTGTTTGCAATTATGGTCCTGGAGGTTTTTCTGGGTTGACGCGTGGTTTTCGGAAAGAAGAAGAGAAGAAGAGAAGAGGTTTTTCTGGGCTGACACGTGTGTTTGCAATTATGGTCCTGGAGGTTTTTCTGGGTTGACGCGTGGTTTTCGGAAAGAAGAAGAGAAGAAGAGAAGAGGTTTTTCTGGGCTGACACGTGTGTTTGCAATTATGGTCCTGGAGGTTTTTCTGGGTTGACGCGTGGTTTTCGGAAAGAAGAAGAGAAGAAGAGAAGAGGTTTTTCTGGGCTGACACGTGTGTTTGCAATTATGGTCCTGGAGGGTTTTCTGGGTTGACGCGTGGTTTTCGGAAAGAAGAAGAGAAGAAGAGAAGAGGTTTTTCTGGGCTGACACGTGTGTTTGCAATTATGGTCCTGGAGGTTTTTCTGGGTTGACGCGTGGTTTTCGGAAAGAAGAAGAGAAGAAGAGAAGAGGTTTTTCTGGGCTGACACGTGTGTTTGCAATTATGGTCCTGGAGGTTTTTCTGGGTTGACGCGTGGTTTTCGGAAAGAAGAAGAGAAGAAGAGAAGAGGTTTTTCTGGGCTGACGCGTGTGTTTGCAATTATGGTCCTGGAGGTTTTTCTGGGTTGACGCGTGGTTTTCGGAAAGAAGAAGAGAAGAAGAGAAGAGGTTTTTCTGGGCTGACACGTGTGTTTGCAATTCTGATCCTGGAGGTTTTTCTGGGTTGACGCGTGGTTTTCGGAAAGAAGAAGAGAAGAAGAGAAGAGGTTTTTCTGGGCTGACACGTGTGTTTGCAATTATGGTCCTGGAGGTTTTTCTGGGTTGACGCGTGGTTTTCGGAAAGAAGAAGAGAAGAAGAGAAGAGGTTTTGCTGGGCTGACACGTGTGTTTGCAATTATGGTCCTGGAGGTTTTTCTGGGTTGACGCGTGGTTTTCGGACAGAAGAAGAGAAGAAGAGGTTTTTCTGGGCTGACACGTGTGTTTGCAATTATGGTCCTGGAGGTTTTTCTGGGTTGACGCGTGGTTTTCGGAAAGAAGAAGAGAAGAAGAGAAGAGGTTTTTCTGGGCTGACACGTGTGTTTGCAATTATGGTGCACCGTCCCTCTCCGCTCCCGTCCCAGGCGTGGTGCCGCCTCAAGGGCGTCCAATGACCATCCAAAGTGATGGCCGAAAGTACAGCCCAAAAAGCGGCGACCGGCTCGCGCGAGCCGGAGACCAACTGGCTGTGACCAACAGAACAGGTTGGGGTGAGGTGATAAGAGAACCGAAGCAGATTAGAAGTCCATGACGTTTTTGGGCAAGTCTGGCTCGCCAACTCTTGATTTCTGCCAGGAGCATGACCTGGTGAGGACATTCCAGGCAGACTGCTTCCGCCTTCCATGTTCATTCGGTCGATGTATGTGACCAGGCACCGATCTTTTGTCGCATGGCGTCCTTCCGTGGCGAAGTTTCCCCGCAAGAATTGGACGGGATCAGGAGATCCTGCACGGCCTGCTAGTGACCAAGCCCGCCGACCCCCACGGCTTTGTGGAGGCGGGGCGGCTACGAGCATCAGCAGTTGCTGTTCAAATTGAGCCACTCGGAAAAACGATCCTAGGAGCCATTCACTTTGCTGGGCACCCACGCATGTCAGCGTCTCCCCCGCAATGAAGGGCATGGTTGCTGTTCAAGTGAGCCAATCGGAAAAGCGATCCTAAGAGCTATTCACGCCGCATGTCAGCGTCTCCCTTCGGTGTCAGGCGCATTTGGCAAAGGCCCGAAAGCTGGCTGCGCTCTCAGAGCCTTGGGAAAGCTGGCGCCACTTGCAATGCCTCCGAGGCAAGAGGCGATGCAGGGACCTCGGGCGGTTATTAACCCGACCCCGTGTTGCGGCCTAGCACACCTTGAAGACGATACCAAGCTGAGTGAGGGGAAATGTGAGAAGATCCGAAGCAAAAAACGCCTCGAGCCTTTGAACGCCTTCGCACCCAGGTGGCCAGCCCCTACGGCCCGGCACCAAGTCGGATCTTGGACGCAGCTCAGGGCCCTTCCCCGTGCGGGGGTACACCCTCAAAGTGTTCGAGTGTGAAAAGTCAAGGCGGAAGTCTGGGACGCGAAATCGAAGGATTGGTTTGAGCTGATGTCACTCAGATTTTTCCTTGGCATGGGCGACTTGACCCACTTTTTCGCCAAAAGACGTGGAAACAAATTCTGAGTGGCTACATCAAGGTTGATGTAGGTGCTCCGTAGGCTTCGACTTCAGTCTGTCTTGAGGGGTAGCGAGGCGACGGCTGAGGCGAGACGGACCGCGGCTCCGTGGGCTCAGGGCAAGCTGCAGAGCTCTACAAGGCGCAGCCCGAAGGTGTTGCCCGAGTAGTGCTCAGGTGAATGACCCCGTCCAGATGTGAATGAACCGTTGTAAAACGGAGTCCCGACAAAAAGGAAATCACCAGTTGGACCAGTTGGATGGTTTGTGGAGGTTGCTCATTCCCTGAGAACTGAGAACCTGCAAGTACACCTCGGGGTCGCGAGGCGAAGAGGAGGCGCTCCAGCGTGCTGCGCTCGGGCAGAGAGAGCGGCTTGGAACATGGAGTCTTAGAGTGCGATTGGGTCTCCTCCCCATGGGCAAGCGAGCTACTAGTACTTCGCAGACCAATCTACTTAAGGTCCGCGAGAGAATGCGGGAGAAGCAGCGGGCAGCCGCAGGATGCTCAAAGGCCGGGAGAATCTTTGATGTGCATTTGGTGCATATTCCATCCAGCCACCAAGGAATACTAAGCCTAGTCCACCCCACCAAAATGACGAAAGAATACGAAGCCCAGTCCACCCCACAAAAAATGGTTTGACAAAATTCCCCAAAGACCGACCCCAAAACGGGTTCCACCTCTTGCCGCAGGTGGAGGCCTTGCTCATGACCCTGGAGGCGGCCAGTAACAACTTGGAGCTGGCCCGGGCCCCCAGTCCGACGGCTCCCGATCCCCAGGAGCTCCCCCCTTGTTGTTTTTGCTTTTTGATGGGGTCCCTTTGTTTTCCACCAGGCAGAAAAGAGGATGGATTCTTTTGCGTTTTTTTTTTTTTAAGGCAAGAAAGATGATTTTTTGGCTGGGGTCCTCATTCCAGCCTAGGGATGAGGCGCCCCTCAACTCGTTGAGTGGGGCGTCCTGACCAGAAGCGGCCGCCAGTTTTGCTCAGCGTACTGTGCAATGTGAATCTCAGTCACTGGAATGAGTTCCCCTTCCAAGGTTGCAATTTACTTTTCTACTATTGCCGTTTTGGGTCGTGTAGCGGCGCGAACCTTCCAGCCGCGTTGCCGCATTCATGGAGTTTTGTTCGCTCGAGGTGCTCCACTTGGTGCCCGACACCCTCCGTGAGAGCATCTCCGATCCCACCTTCGTTGATTTGCCCCGCACCGAGGAACCGAGTCGCTCGCGACTCGCGACCTGGTTCGCAGTGACAAGGGTTTCCTCCATTTCCCCTGTTGGAACCTCCAAAAGTGGCAGTCACCAGTAAGTTGTAACTTTTGAAGCGGGCATCCAGTGAACTATCCAAGTTCCAAGCATTTCTTTTTGTCAGGTCCTTCAGGACGCTTGTGTTTGGAAAAGAGGTGAGCTTCGGCCAAGGTGTGTGCAGAAGTTCAAGTCTCTGGACAAGGAGGAGCGTGGTCCGCATCTTGGGTGACGCCAGCCCTTTTGCGGTCTCCCCAGGGCCTTCAAAGACGCGGCCAACGGGATAGTGTGCCCAAAACCAACTAGCGCACTGGATTCTGGTTTGGAGATCAGGGCAAGCGGAGACTTTGGTTCAAAAAATCGGAAGACTTGCAGCGCATGCCCCCGGCTCTGTGGGAATGTGGGTCGCCTTCAGCCCGGCCCAGGGGACCTGACCTCGGACGACCTGATGCCCGTCATTGCCGGAAGCCGAAGCTGTGACCACTAAGTGGCGACCTGGTATGGTTGGGATACGGGGAATCACACCTGGACGACCCAAGTTTGGTGCGCGCCTGGGGAAGCAAGAAATTCTTTGTCATGTTGACACGATAGCTTGTCCGGAACCTTGCTAACTCTTCGTAGAAGTATGCAGTTGGTACCAAGGTAATTCCCTGCGCATCGAAAGCGCGACGACGATCCACTTGAGGATCAGCCCACTTGAGAATGATATTTCATTGTGTAGGATAACTCATTCAAACAGAGGGAAGATCAGCAAACTGCCAGTCAGCCATTCAGCGAGTCGGTCCGTCATCTAGGTAGCTGTCGACACTTCAGCACTGGTGGGTTGACCTTTGGGCTGGCCGAGGTGGAGCTGAGCCGCACACAGGAGGAGAGCATCGCCGCGGAGCAATGCAGGACTCGGCTGGAGTCTTGTGTCGATCGACGAAATAACTTCTCGTGTCAGGAAGTTCGCGGACATGTTCGATTCCGACCAGGACTGGCATGGCAAGAGTCTACTTGCACCGAGCTTTGATCCTGCTTGTATCGCTTGCACCGAGCTTTGATCCTTGTATCGGCGCGAGAGAACCCCAGCCGAGTCGAGCCAGGATGGCCTCATCAACGTGACCGAGTTCACGCAGATGGTCCAGTTTGTGACGGTGGCCGGCTGGCTGGAAACACAGGAGCCGAAAGAGAAAGAAAGCACGGGCGAAATACGGCGAGTTCCTGGCAAGGCACATGTTTGGCGATACAGCCCGAAAACAGCTGTGCCAGACTGCTAGACCAAAAAAAGAAAGAAAGTCGCTCTAACGGTTTGACTTGCGAGGAGGGCAAGGACATGATCCAGAAGGCGCCTCTCGGTTTCCAAGCCCGACACGCAACTTTCAAACCCTGGAAGTGTTGGGAACGGTCTCAACCAAACAGGTGGGTTTGGTACCCCTTTGGTACCCCTTGTGTGGTGGTTTTAAAAAGGAAAACCGCCAGTTGTTTGGGTCCCCTAAAAGAGACACACCCATATAGCTGCGGCGGAAATCCCTTTTGGATTCAGGTTGGCAGGGTCCGTGGCGCGTCCCGCGAGCCAGGCTTCCCTGGCTGACAAGACCTTCCAGGCAAGATGCCGCTGCACGCGGATGGCTCACCCATGACTTTGACCGGATTGAGCTGCGCAGGACTTCATCCATATGATCGAAGTAGACAAGGCGCACTCAAATTGGGGGACTGGGGGGGCCGGGGGGGGGGGGTGCAAGGGGGAAGGGGCGTGGGCGCGGCTCTCCCCTTCGCGCGTTTTTTGGCGGATGCGTTCACAAAGCCACAGGAGCGGTTGTGGAGCATCATCCCCTTCTTGCCGGACTGGCTGGCCGGGTCGCCTGGGCTTTGCGCGCCGAACCTTCGCCAGGATATGACTCGATGTGACTTGCCGCGGGCTCCCTTTAAAGGGAGGTGCCCAATCCTGAGATAAATTAGAACATGATTTAGCTCTTGCGGCCTTATTTGGGCCCCCTCCCCTCCCCCATGATGAGAGAAGCCCCTTTTGGGTTCGGGACCTGAGCATGGCCACGACACTGAGGTGCAGCACCTTACGGGGAAGAAGTTCGAAGATGCTGGGACCTCAGCGTTTCTGCCTGCGGCCTTCCCGACAACTGGGCGTAATCGTTGGCCTCATGGTGGGACAGCAAGGTGTCAGGCCGACTCAGATTCTAACTCAGCCTTGCGAGATGCGTCCGAATTTGGGGAAGTCTCAGTAGCAATGGCACGGGACTGATTCTTAACATTGGGGTTGATGGCCTCACCCCAAATTCAGTGAAGTTGTTCCGCATGACGAGCAGTACTTGTTCTCGTAACATACTCTGGTCAGGCAGAGGTTGAACAGGGTGGGCAGAATCCCTCGCATTAGGCCTCAAAAAATCGGTTGCTGGGTCGCTGGTTGGAGAAGAAGAAGGAGCTTTCCAAGCTCTCGTGGCAAGCTGGGACGGTTTTGTGTCCGAGACCGGCCCACGAAGTTGTTGTCGCATCAGGAGCCAAGGTTCAAACCAAAGCAAGGCAAAACAACCAGCACGAAGAATGAATAAACCCAGGCCTGGTATCCCCAACAGCCCCGGAACTTCCTGGAACCTTCCAGAACCCTCCGGAACCGTGAAAGTTGCCCCAAACCCCAGACTCCTTCTGGGCAGAGACCGAATCCGTAGCTTTCAGCTTTTGGGGAACAAACCAATAAACCACAAACAAAGAAAGCAACACAAACCAAACCCAAACAAGCAGCACTTCTCTCACATCCCAAATCTCACCGAGGGGTTCCCCCCCGGCGCTTGGCGCCGAGGCCTGCCACGAGCAGTTCGACGCCTTGGACGCGGACCGCTCCGGGGAACTGGAGCCAATGGAGCTGCTGCCGGTGATCCAAGGCATCTGCCAAACCGAGGACCGGCCGAAGTTCGACGGGAAGCTCATGAGGTGTTTTCGAATTTTCTTCCCCGGCCATTGGTCTTATGTTATGATAGGTGTGCCTTCTCTCCTTTGTTTGGGGTGTCCACTTGACCCGCTAAAGGTTGAGAAGCGTTTTGGCAAGGGATGGTCAAGAAAACAGGTGTGCGAAATGGTTTTGCCAAACCGGGTTGGGCGATTCAACATGAAAAGCATGATCAATTGAACCAACTCCTTTCGCCTTGCAAACAAACACACATGGTGGTCTTTCTATTTTTGTTTGCCTAACCTGGTGCGTTCAAGGTGTGCTTGTGTAGTGGTCATTTGTCCTGTTTCCCCGCTGGTTTCCACTCCAGGGGCTCATTCTTTTTCTTTGGTTGTGTGGTACCCTTTAAGTTCAGCGGATTCCACACATGTGGCTCGACCCAGGGGTTCTGGGTCCTAAATCAGTCCATGCCAAGACTCGTTGGGAAGGCAAGCTTGGTCCATCCAACCTGAGACCGCCTTGTCAATGCAAGTCGTTGGGTGCGAACTTGAGAAGTTGATGCGGGAGACCAAGCATCGGCTTAGAAAGGGTCGGTGCAGTGGGCGGATGTGTTGGTTGATTGAGAAGCCAGGAGCATGCCTTGCCAATGACCGAGGAGAAATGCTGGAGGCATGGCGTTAACGCCAGACTTTTCTGCATCCCTGTTTGCTTAGGACAGAGTTGAGTCCTTTGAATTCCTAAACCTTTATGGGTGTCTCAAAATTCGGGAACCCCCCCCCCCCCCGCCCGCCAAAAAAGAAAGAAAGAAATGAGGTGGCGTGCCACTTTTTCACCAACCTTGCAGGAGTTCTCAGAGACATTTACACCCAAAGCATCCGAAGACCAAGCCGTCGCCAGGTTCACGTCGCTCTTCGACACCGATGGCAATGGCGTGATCCGGCGAGCCGAATCGGTCGGCCTGAGCCGCTTCCCGCCCGAAGGAGGATGTGTTCATTTCGGGGAAGAGATGGGTCGTTTTTTGTTTGATTGTACGGGTTGGTTCTAAGGGGAAGCCAACAGGAAAACTACTTTTGGGGGGGGTCCCGTTTAACAAAGACGCCCATCTGAGCCAATTTCACTCTGCCCATTTCAGAAAGCACACCATCCGACTTTGAAGCCGAGAATGGGGCGCAGGCGGGACGAGTTCATCGAGTTCGCCCAATTTCTGACGGTCATGAACTTCTTGACCAACACTGAGGAGGGCTTGACAGTGGAGCCCCCAGGTCAGTCATCTTGCAGCCCTTTGGCCAGGGGTGTGTTGTGCAGCTTGTCTCAAAGGCGTTGCATGTTCTGTTCCACTTGGACGCACCAAAGACTGACCTATCACGCGGGTTGGACTCCGCAGCTATTTTGGTGCTCTTTTGCGGCGTTGAGACCATCGCAATCGAGCCCTTCGCGCAATGAAGTGCATGTCCGCGGTCCTTCTGCTTGCGCTGGCGAACGCGGCGCAAGCGGCCTCGGTCATTGCCAAGGTCATCTCCATGCTCGAAAGCATGAGACTCGGAGTTGGTGTGGCGGTGTCCGGGCCATGAAAGGGTGCGACTAGATACGGGCGTGCCTTTTGTTTTTGGGGACCCCCCAAAATGGTGGGTTTCCTTTTGGTTTCCTTTTGAAACCACCCAACAAGTGGAACCTTGAACACAAAGGCGGACCCATCTTCAATTTTTCTTGGCAGTTTTTTGTTGTTTTTTGGTTTTTGGTTCTGTTCATCTTTACTGGGGGTCTGCAAAAAGCTTTAAGTTTTTTGCTACCATACCAAGAGTAGAGATGCGCCATGTTGGCTGAGGAAAGAGTCCGGCTTGAAGGAGAAGCAACAGGAGGAGGTGCAGTACGCGGCCTACCACAGCTGGTGCGATGCCGAGATTGCCACCAAGACCCGGGAGGCCAGACTTGGTTTTGTGCCAGCGTAGCCCTTTTGGGCTTGTTGGGCTTGTTGCCCCCAAACACTTTTGGGATACTCACCCTCCCACCAACTACCATGGAAGTGCAAAATAGCCCTTTTCCAAGAGGAAAGTGGTCTTTCTACAGAAGCTTGTGCACTTCCATGTTAGCTGGTGGGAGGTAGTCAAAACAGCCGGGATAGTCAAAGAAGGCCACTTTTTGACCATAGAACAACCAAATCAAGTGGGGCAAAGGGGAAGTTGTGCCAGGTGGGCGAGGGTGGAGAAAAGGTTCAGCTGCTGCTTGGCCGCGAGAACACCCACCCCGACGGACCCTTCAATCGAGTTCCTTCTGATTCGCCTTGGGGCAGCGTGGGTTGCCCCCAGTTGTTGGCCACGCGAACCCCGTTTCCGACCTTGATATTTGAAGAAACAAGCCTACCACCTTTGCGAGTTTACGCAATGTGTTGTCCGTTTTTTGTTTCCTTTCCCGGATCCTCCCCTCCTGTACTCTTCCTGCTCCCGCGCAAACCACTTCCCGTGAACCCTGAAGGAGATTTTGGCCCAATGTTCGGTACGAACTTGGGGGCAGTCGCCAATGAGTGAAATTCCAGGGCGAAAAAGCGGCAGCACCCTTCAGCAAGGCAACCGCCCGCCCAGATTCCGAGGCCCAGCAGCAAATTGTCCACTCCTCCTCATGGTTCTTCCTTTTTGTCATTTCCCTGTACTATCACAACAGGGTTCCCCATGTTGAGACGTGTATCCAGGGGTTCGCCCTTGTTAAGCACAAGTCCACGTCCAAAAAAAACAGTGCCAAATCATTTTTGCACCCAGAAAGGTGCTGACAAACGGCTTGCCCAAGCCGTTTGTTTGTCTTGCGTTGAAACGGGTTTCCTTCGGGTCACTTCGCTACGCGGCTCCCGCGGCTCCCGCGGCTTTCGCGGCTCAGGCTGCAGGCGGGCATCGAGAGCTCTCTGTCGGCGGCGGAGACGCTGGCGGCGCAGCTGGCGGAGAAGGCGGCGGAGCTGGAGAAGCTCGGCGCGCAGAAGAAGAACGCCTCCGCAACGAGGAGCAGCCAGGCGAGTCGTTTAGGGGCTTTTCGAGGCAATGGGGGTTCCGGCGACCCCGGTTTTCCGGATGAGAGGTTTGATTTATGGTGTTCCGGCTGTGGAGAAGGATTGAAGAGCGGCGATCTGAAGTTCGGTGGCAACCAATCCACCGCACGGGTTGTGCCGCGAGAGCGCAGGCTGAGAGCTACAAGACCACACACAAGGACTACACCGAGCCTCGCCGCAGAGGCGTCCCATCCAACTCTCACCACCTCAGGTGAACCATCACGGGCGCCCTCGCAAGCTGTTTGGAACCTCAAAAAAAACATTTCAGGAGTGAGCCTTTTGGAATTATTTCCTCTGGGATCTTCCACCTTTCCGCATTTGCAGGAAATTTGCCGCGGTGTTCTAAGCTTCTGCTCCCTCCGCTTCTTCCGGTGCTCTCCTCTTTCCGAACCGAAAAAGCGAAAAACTAGGTCCCCCAGTAGTGCCCTTCTCTCCCCTTTTTTGGTTGGGAGGGTTCCCCTACTAAAAAAAAAGCACCCTTATTCTAACCTCTCTACTGGACCTAGAAAAAAAAAGCCGAGGAGTCCATCCAGGCCATCATGGGCGCCCTGCGCGAGCTGAAGACCAAGGCCTCCGCCGACGTGGGTAGCTTCCTGGCCACCAAGGCCTCGCGCGCGGCGTTCCTGGCGCTGGCGCGCCGGGGCTCAGAGCCGGAGAAGAGCCTGGAGACGCGGTAGCAAAATGACAATTGGGCATGGGCCAAAATTATACCACCAAAGGACCGCAGGTTTTAGTCCTTGGTTCCATCAACCAGAATTCCATTTTGGGTCCCATTTTTGACCCACAGCCGAGTCGTTGACAAATACCCGAGGAAAGTGGAGAAATACCAAAGAGAAACTGGAACATCGCAAAGGAAGGACTCATGGTTTGGAGGAAATGGGGAAACCCGCAGGCTACATGAGAAGCTGGAAAACACCAGGTTCTCACAGGCAGCACAGGACAAGACTGCGTTTGTACCCCCATGGTTAGAGCCCATTTGTTTGTCACGCGGAGTTGACCTTGGCCCCAGGACAGGATGATCACTCACAATGACAAGAGCGCTGCATCACAAGCAAGCCTATCAAACCACCGGGAAAAACAACGAAAAACACCTGGAAAAAAACAAAACACATCCGATGTTGCCCTCGCATCGCCTTTCTTCCGCCTTTGGTGTGGCGAACTTGTCCGAGGATTCCCTGGACTTCTCGTCCTCGCGGATCGAGGAGATGCTGACTGCGCTGAAGGACAAGTTCCGGGAGGAGCGGGCGGCGGCGGAGAAGGAGGAACTGCAGCTGGGCCACGCGCACGAGAAGCTGCTGCAGGAGCTCACCCTGATGATCTCCCAGGGGGAAAGCGACCAATCCGCGCCGCGCCGGTACGAGGGACCAGTTGGGTATGGGTCAAAATTAAGCCACCAAGATATGGACCGCTGGTTTTAGTCGTTGTTTCCATTTACCCGGGTTCCATTGTACCTATTTTTGACCCACACCCAGTTCAGTCATGGTCGTTGGTCGTTTCGGGGGCATGTGGCCATAGAGACTTCTTGAAACAAGGCTTGAGCTGAAGCCCCGAAAGCCCTGGATGGGTGCATGCAGTCTCTGGTCGTATGGAAGTAAGAATATATGTTTAATATATGGAGATGTTGATTTTATGTTTATATGTATATACACATATGTGCAAATGCACAAACATAAGGACTTCTTTGAGAACAATTTCCCAACATGTTCTTAAAAAGCAAAAACAACGCGAGTTGTTGGCAAAAGCGCTTGTTTACCAAAAACGTGAATTTCGGTTCGACCTCTCCATGGTTGCTTGCCAGCCACTACTTACCCCTCATCAATTCCATTCCTCATCAGCTGTTCATGAGAGCCACGTAGCAGGATTAGTGTGCCCAGTCCGCAACTGGTTCAAGCGACACAGGCAAGTACTAAAAAAGTTGTTTTTGGCCTTTCCGCATATTTTCCGCCGATTTCCGCGTACTTCCCGCCGATTTCCGCGTATTTCCCGCCAATTTCCGCGTATTTATTGCGGGTGGCCAAATTGGTGGGAATTTGGCACAAATCCATCGATTGCAACAATTGGGGGCAATTTCCTAGCTTTGTTTGGGGTTGTGGCGCATCCCTGTACCATGTCATGGAAGCGTACATGTCCCACTCCTGTTTTGGAAGGGTTATATATAAATAAATATGTTTTTACACATATATGTGACACATGTCTTCACCTTCCACGCAAGGCGAAGAGTCAGAGCAAGGCCAAGGCGCAGGAGGCCGCCGGGGCCCAGAAGGCCGAGCTCGCGGACTCTGAGAGCTCCGTGGAGGAGCTGCAGAAGTACCTCCAGGCGCCCCGGATCGAAAAAACGAAATCGATCCGAACCGACGGCCCTTCGATCCGCGCGGGGAGGACATGTGGGGCATGGGTTTAAATACGGGGCGCAACCCCCCCTCCCAAAAACAAGCTAAGAATAAAATGAGAGCTGTTTGTCTCCGGTTTTCCTTCACGAAGGCTCCTCCCGTTTACAGGGGTTAGTCTGAGGTGTGTCTTAAAATGGGGGGACCCAAAAAGTGCTGTAGCATCACTTAGACAACACTTAAGGATTGGTGAGAATCTAACATTCATCAAGGACTTCTTGATATCCAAAATGGGGGGGGGGTCCCAAACAAGTTGTCAGTTTCCGATTAGTGTCCTTTTAACAAAGGGACACCGACCAAAAGGAAGGCTCCACACCTGACTGTCCTTTTGTCGGACCCGAAAAGGTGGGTTTCTTGTGGTCTTTCAAAAAACGGGATACCCTCACAAAAAGACGCAACTGGGTATGTCGACAAAAATCCGGGGAGCCCCGAAATCGGTCGGTGCTCTTTGGCTTTCCTTTAAACCAACCTCAAAATGGGTACCCTCAAAAGGCAGATGTACATGAACAAATTGGGAACTGTGGCATCAACTGTCACCCAACTGCACGACTCCAGTTTTTCCTCGTTTTTTTTCTGTGGAAAACGAGCCAGATCAAAACCAAGCAGCTACCAGCGGAAAGCCCGGAGTTCCAATCCGCAATCAGGATTCCCATAGGCTTTGAACTGAAAGATCCCAAAAATGGGTTGCATGGTGTTTCTCTTTGAACGGATCTATGTATATATATATATATATACACATGTATATATATATATATCGATGTGCTTTCTGAGTCGGTGGCTTTGTTGCCTTCAGGAGGTGAAGGTCACCTGCGAGCAGAAGGCCAAGGACTATGAGGAGCGCATGAAGCTCCGGGACGGGGAGACCCTGGCCATCACCAAGGCCCAAACCCGCCGACTCGATGAGCTGTCGACTCGACTCGATGAGCCGGTCGCCAGGGGGTCGGTCCGGGAGGGAAAATGGAAGACCTGCGAAGAGATGCCAAAAGGATGGAAGAGAATGGTCAGCAGCTCATACTGATATGGCATAAACCAGCAAATTTATCAATATGATCAGAAATCACTACAATATTAAGTAACCAAAAAATGTGAGCGCACACATACACGCAGACGCGCAGACTCCGTCCCTCGCATGGGGATGACCGTGAGCTCTCTGGCGCGTAGCTCCAGGCCACGGAGCTGCTGTCCTCGCAGCAAGTGGGGGCCACCCAGGGGCGGCTGAGCCTCCAGCAGCGCCGCACCGCGCTGGTGGCCCGGCGGAGCCACTCCGCCTCCGCCACGGACGACGAGGCAGGGACGAGCAAAAGGCAAAAAGGCGCCAAAAGGGGTTGTTTCTGTTTGGGTGGTTTGGGTGGTGGTTCCTTTTTTGAGCGGCGACTCTACTGTTTGTGACGTTTTAGGCTTGAAAATTGTGCCGTGCTTGATTTGTTTGTTGAGGAGGCAACGTGAACCTGCTGACTGGATGGTGTGTGTTTCTTTGGTCTTGGTGTGTTCCTTCTTGGGAGATGCGGTGCGTCTCTTTTTTGGTGTGTGTGTTTTTTACTGAGGGAAACCGACATTAAAAAGGCCATTTTGGGGCATCCCCGTTGCCGCAGATCTCTCCGTGTGTTTTTGTTTCAAGGTGCCCTTCTTAGGGACACCGCCGCCTGCGAGGCCCAGAGGAGGGCGGCGCAGTATCTGCAGAGCCAGGCACCGATGATCTTCCACGGTGTCTTTGTGAGGTAACCCTTGGATTGGTTTTTGGGATGTGAACCGGTTGTTGAGGGTACATGGAAATTCAAAGGGGGGGGAAGCTGGTCAACGGTTTCTTTGGGTTCCTCAATAGAGGAGCCTAATTTTCTACCCTCCGATTCGGTCTTTGGAGGGCGAACGGGCTGGGTCGGACAAAAGGGTCATTCAAGCGAGCGCTTTCGGAGGTCCTCAATGAGGAAAGTCGATGCGCCATCCTAGTTGTCCGCATCCCGCTTGTCGTCCCAAACTAGAGCTGGGTTCCACAGTGACCAGTTGTTCCATGTCTCTTAGGTGACCCCCCCAAAAAAAAACAACAACAAAGGAAAACAGATGGTTGTCTATAGGATCTGGGATGGCGTTTCTTTGAAATGAATCTCTTGATACTTCCCAGCCATCCGCTTCCTTAGGTTTGGGATGTGTTTGGTGGTTTGGGATGTTTTGGTTGGTTTAGTGGTATGCTCACCGATCAGAAAGCTTCGATTTGACCATATCGGGTAACCACGGGAACCGCCCCTTCAAAAACCCAAGGAAAACGGCTGGTTGCCTATTAGAGTGACGCTCTGGGATGGGCTTTCCATGTTTTCCATGTGAAACCTGCAATTGAGCCACGTGCTCAAAACCCGGGTAGATGAAGGTTAGTAACGCACGATCCCAACCATAAATAGCTGCGGCCGCCTGCTTAATCCTGTACATGGTTCTGGGTAGACTATTTTAGCACCAGGTTGTGGTTGTGACTCAGTTCTCAAGTGAGAGAAAAAGCTGATCAACGGTTTCTTCGGGTTTGCCCTATGGATGTCCACGTCAAAAACCGCCATGCGCCCAGGCGGTGAAGTTCAACAGCCGGGTGCTGTCCTCCATCGCCACTCGCCTCAGCGCGGATCCCATGGCCAAGGTCAGAGACATGGCGCCTCCTCGGCGCAAAGGGTTCGGTGTGCAAGGCTGTTTTCGGTTTGGAGACCCGGAGAAGAAGAAAAAGAAAAAACACGTGTTTTGTTTCTTCTGTTTTTGTTTCCCCCCCTCCCCCCGTTATTTTTTTTTGGAGGGGGGGGGGGGGACCCTTTTTGGGGTTGGTTTGAAGGGGACACCAAAACCGGCATTGGTCTGTCTTTTTGTGAACCTCACTCCTTCTTGAAGCTGGTCTAAAGAGAAACCAACAGGGAATCCACCATTTTGGGGGGGTGCCCTAAAAGACACACCCGTCCCGGTTGTCCTTCTAGCTTCCCTAAACCACCCAAAAAGGCTCAAAAACACGAGAAATATGTATGGGTCTGGATGCATGGATGCTTACCACCATAAGCTGGCAGTACGAACGCCTTGTACATCACCTCCATACCTCCAAAACCCACACCTAAAACTGCCCCTTGGAAAGGGAAGTTGATTGGGGTTGCACTGATTCTCTTCTGGGGTGTGATCGTTTCTGTTTAAGGCATGCTTTTGTGGGTCCAAAAGTCGAACCTCCACACATCCAACCCTGAAAAAGCTGTGGAGATTTGGGGTGTTCTCGTGGAATTGCTCTGGTTTGATCAAAAAACAACTGGGACGCAAAGGGTCAGTTACTCAGGTGACCTCTCGAGAGGTTTTCGGGGCTTGAAATGATTGAGCAGCCAAGGGAATTCCTCGACACCACTCCAGTGGTTCGTTTGTTTTGCCTGACCCATTCTGCATTTATATACTTTCCTGGTTGGATTGGCTAGCTTGGTAAAAGCAAGCAAGGCTTGGCTGGCGAAAAGCATTTGGTGGCCATGTGTCCCTTGTTCAGCGAGCATACACCTACCAAATTGGCAGTGATGTGTCTTGGGCTTTAGGAGAAAGTGGCGAGACAAGTCTGATCTTTTTGCTCCCAGCAAAAAGACGGGGTGGAGGGGCTCCATTCCCAGAAAAGGTCTCTGTTTCCAGGTGGTCTTTTTTGGAGGGACCCCCCAAAAGGGGCGGGGTTCTTTTTGATTTCCTGAGAAAAACCCAGCCAAAATGCCCCGAGGTGAAGAGTCTCATCACCAAGCTCCAGGAGGAGTCGAGTGAGGAGATGGAGCATCGCCAGTGGTGTGAGAAGGAGAAATGCGCGTAGAATGTGTTTTCCCGAACAAAAATGATGGTTGCTAAACAAAATAATCCAAGCAAGTTTTTCCACGGGAGAAAAAACGGGAGGTTGGCAGGATGGGTCCAAGAACTTGACTGACCTGACCGAGTAAAATCGGGAGGGGGTAAGATGAAGTACAGGAATTCAACATTTCACGGCTCAGGCCACCAACGAGCCAGAATCGGCTTCTGATCTGAGTTCGTTGAAAACCACACCCTCGATGGGTCAGATGCCAAGCAGGGCGGAATGCCAGCTCCGTTTGGAAAGCTCGTGCTGCTTTTGCGCCCTTCTTTTTTTTCCGGCCATGGCGGCCATGGGCCAACGGCACCTTGCCAGGAGCTGGGCGAGAACAAGAGAGCTCGAGAGTCTCGGGGCTCCTCGGTGGAGAGCCTCCAAGCAGAGGTGGAGACCACTGAGAGCGAGGTGGCGAAGCTGGCGGTGGAGATTCAGGAGCTGGCCAGCCAGCTGGCAGAGAACAAGGACCGTGAGAGCCGAAAGAGCAGCCCAAAGCCAAACGACCGCATTTCCTCACCGTTTTGGGTTTTCCCATGGTCATCATGGTCCATTTTGGGCCTAGGTGCCCAAAGGAGATCACCTTTTTATTTCTGGGTACCTGAGGGGCAGCGTGAGAAAAGGACCGTCTTCTGGGGTGCGTTTGCCAAGGCCCTCTGGAAAAGGCTGTGAAGGATGGGGCACGGCAACAATGTCCCGGTTTAAACAGATTGACGCAAGGGGCTATGCGTTTTGTGCCAGGATGAAACTGGCAATGGCCACAATCAAAGCAGCGAGTGCAGGAGACTTTGGCAAACCAGACAGAGACTAGAAAGCTCGAGAAGGACGAGAACACAAAGACGGTGGATGATGCCAAGACAGCTCAAGATGCTGTGGCCCAGGCACTCACAGTGCTCAAGGAGTACTACTCTGGCGTGCAGCTGGTTCAAACTACGGCTGGATCATCGCTGAAGGGCAAGGCTCCAGAGATCTTCGAAGGCTGGCCCAAAGCAGTCACTGTGGTGTTGCTTGGCTTTGGTAGCAGCACCCCTCAAGACCGCTTCATCCTCTATAGGCTCTCCAGCTGTACCCTTGCCGGATGCTTTGAACATCCTGAGTTTCGAAGGGTCCCGAAGCAGAAGAGTGTCATAACGGCCCAGCACCTTCGCGTTTCTCACGCGCCCTCACCCCCTTCAGAGTCCTGCCGGCCCTCGGGGCCCTTTTTTACGCGCGCCAGGCAGCTACTCGGGCCAGGGCTCCGAGGCGGTGGTGGCCATGCTGGAGGTGGTGCAGGCGGACTACGCCAAGTTAGAGTCCACCACCGCGGCCCAGGAGGCCGCGGCGGCGAAGGACTTCACCCAGCTCACAGCCGACATGGCGCGGGGGGTTACCGACCAAACCGAACGCGGTCGCGGTCGGTCGTGGTTTTTCTTTTTTTGGGGTGAAGCCAAAACCAGCAACACGTGTTTGTGTGTGACCATTTTAAGGGGGGGGTCCTAAATCTGAGGCAAAACTGTCCAATTTATATGTCCTGTTTTGATCCTTGTTGCGGGTACATTCCGCATGCCGCAACGACGCAGTGCTAAAACAAGTCTTGCGAACAACCAATCCCGGAATACAATGGCTACTTTCCACATGTTGTTTGCAACAGAAAACTGGAAGCAAGAACATGCAATCCTCCCATGTTTTCCCATTGGACATCTCTTGAGTTCGATTGATTTCTCCTTCGGCTCGGGTCGGATGGATTTGATTTGAGGCCATCTTGGAGGTGCAGCAGAAGAAAGACTCGGAGCACAAAACGGCCCAGAAATCCGACAAGGAGCAGAGCGCCATGAGCAAGAAGGTGGACCTGCGCAGCGCGCAGAAGGAGCTGGAGGCGGCAGAATCTTGGCACGCGACCTTGGTGGGATATGGCTGTGGGGTCAAATACATGTACCGAAATGGCACCTTGGTTAAAGGAGCCAAAGACTAGAACCTCCGCAACCCGAGCTCTAAAAATTTGAGCCCATTGGCACGCGACCTTTTTGGGAGATCCTGACAGCTTGGAGGCCCAGGTCTCAAAGCACGCCAAAGGTTGATCGGATTAAGACACGAGCCGACCGAGGGCCAAACGCCTTGGCCTTCTTTGGCAGGATCCAATTTCGTCAGCTGCCCAAGTACGGCCATGGAAATGCGAGGAAGTCCTGTTTCCAGGGCTAGAGATACTGTTGCGTGTTTGTCGGTGCAACAGTCTAGTGCTCCTGCGGACACAGTCAACATGCTTCCTTGAAATAGTGGTTTCGGGGGCCACTGAACAAATTTGCCAAAATGTTCCGCAAAGCCTGGCGCATGTTTCCAGAATCTGGAGATCTCTTTTGTGCTTCCTTTCGGGAATCCAGGAGGGAGACTGGTCACTTGGCGTCCTGTTTGGCTTTGATTAGCCAGTTTGTTTGAACCGTGTCCGACACCTGCAAACGCACGGCGTTCTCGAGCCTCACGGCCGGAAGGCACCAGATAGTGCCTAAAAGAACATGGGATTTGTATCCCCTGCTTGCGACTAGATGAAGGGTGTACATCCACATGCATACATACATAGACACAGTCAGTTACACAATGTACATATACACATAGCAGATTCATAATATTTACATATCTACATATATATAATATATATATATATATATATAATATATATATATATTCACATACACAAGTGATGTGGTATTGCCTCAGTCGAGTTGGGTGGCTTCGCTTAAGGAGCAGTACTACGAGCAGCTCCAGGACTCCTGCTCCGCCACCGGGTCCACGGCCCAGGAGCGCGCCGCCCGGCGAGCGGAGGAGATCCAGAGCCTCAAGGACGGGATCGAAAAGATGTCGAAGCTTTGGCGCGTTTTGCTCGGCTGTTGGTTCAATGAACTTTAACTTTGGTGGTGGTGGTGGTGGCGGTGACGGTGGTGGCGGTGGTGGTGTGCAGGTTTTCTTTGGTGCATGTTGCTTGAATGTTAGGACTTTAACTTTTTGCCAACTAATGGGATTTCCATTGAACCACTAAAAGTTAAGCTTTTAGCACATACGGCTGTGGCTCAGAAAGAGGTACCAAAATGGCACCTTGGCAAATGGAAGCCTGAAACCTGCGGTTGGCCCAAGCTCTTTAATTTTGAGCCATACCCATATCGTGACACGGGGCCATGGATCAAAATCATAGGGGTATGGGGGAAGTTTGGTCGATGTTTGGTATGTCTTCTTTTCAGAGACCCTTGGGGTGGTTGTAAGGGGAAAAAGGAAACCAACCATTTTTTAAGGGCCCCCTTAAAAAAGACACACCCATATGTCCGATGGGGGTATGGGTCAAAATTCAACCAACAGGTTTTAGTCCTTGCCACTTAGATGCGGGCGTCCTGTTGTTTAACGTACCCATATGTCCGATGGGGGTATGGGTCAAAATTCAACCAACAGGTTTTAGTCCTTGCCACTTAGATACGGGCGTCCTGTTGTTTAACATTTGGGTGGTTTCCTTTTGGCTGCTTTCGGCTTCCGAAAAGGGTTCCGCCTTTGGGACCTTATGCCCTGTGTGTTCCTATAGAACATGACACGAGATTGGCAGGAGGCCATGGAACTTCTGGAGACCAGGTAGACTGGATTGACTGGATTGTGCCTGCGGGAGAAAAGGCGCGAAAAGGCCTTCAGAGATGGGAGATTCGACGCTGGGGGGGGGGGGTCTTTTGACTCCACCGGCTTTCTTCGAATTCGCACAGTGGCCCTAGTTTCATGGACGTTGACCTCGGGATCCTTGTCCAACGCCGGCCGTGTTCCCAACTCGCTGCTCAGGTCTCGAAGCAGGCCGAGAACTTGATCAGCAACTCGGGGAAGGCGGAATCCATGTTCCAACTCCTGGAGCAGGATGGGGCGCTTGTCCTCTTTGCCGCTTTCTTTCTCTCTTTCTTTCGGTCGATGTGCTTGTTTTCTTTCTCTTTTTTTGCGTGGTTTTGTCAACGTGTTTCTTCACGTGTTTTGTTGTGTGTGTGTGTGTTCATGTTTTGTGTGTTCATGTGTTTGCATGTTGGTGTTCTCAAGGCTCAGCCGAGCGCCGTAGGAGCCGGACGTGCTGCAGGAGGTCTTGCCGCAGTTGCCGAAGCCTTTGTACTGGGATCCGACCTCAGACCTCGCTAGGCACAGCCCGAGCCCTTGGTCCCGCTGAACCAACCGCAAGACATGGAGGGTAGCTCCTGGTTCGTATCTGACAAAAATGCAAAGCGACGTGCGACGTGTCTGACAAGAAGTAGCAACGTTACAAGCGACACGTGCAGCGTCTTGCGCGTCAGGGGCTCACGAGCCTGGACTTCAACAAGGCCCTGGCCCCAGCGCGTGAAATGCCGCTGCCCCTACTGCCCCTTTGGAGCTCCCTCTGAAAACCAGGCCATAGATCGGCCTTTTTGTCAGAGCATCTCACATGGTAGGTCGAGGCTCGGAAAATAAAAATGTGAAAACCCCAAGCTCTGAGGCCTGCTTGGACGGCTTCCAGGCGGGCCGAACTCGGGCGTTTGCCAAGTGATCCAACCTCCCACGCGGCTCAGGCCGCTGCTGGTCAGGACAGCGACCTTTCCACCACCGTGCCACCTGGCATGCTCATGTCTGTCGGCGCCTTAGAATCGGCCGACCATTCCACACCAACTCCCGTGATTTTCACATGTGGGGTTCGCTCACTCCAGCTCCACGCGAGGTCATCCACCAGCTGGCGCAGGCGGGGCCGGAGTTCGGCAAACGGAGCTGCAGCTGTGACTCAGTGACCCGCCAGGAGCATCCGTTCAATATCTCCGAGGAGCAGTGCAACTACTTCATCAGCCGATGGGACACTTGGCTGATGCAAATGCTAGTGGGAGAGCTCGCTGGCTGAGCGAGGGATGCGAGTTGGAAGTTAGCCAAGGACAAGGACCTGAAAAACTCGGTGACGCAAACGCCTCAACTCCGGCCGGACTCGACCCACAGCATCCACCTAAAGCGGTGGAGCTTGTAAATGCAACGTTTGCTACATTCCGCATAGCAATTTTTTGAAAGGAAGTCCCTGTGCAGTGGCAGCGCTAGGTCGGCCGAGTTCCTGCTGCTGGCGCGGTACGTCATCGTCATGGGCTATTTGCAACACCAAGCGCAGAACCAGGACGCCCAGTCGGCTTGGGCCGGGAACATGGTCCTGGTGCCTCAGGCTTGCCAAGGCCAAGGAGTTTAGACAAACGAGAATTCCTTGTGAGGAAAACTTGCTCTTTAGAAGGGTGCAAGCTGCCAGCAAGATGCCGCCGCTCTCTCAGTTTGGAAGTCGTGGTAAGCATGTGGCGACACTTCAAAGGCATGCTGAGTGGCCGAGGTGCGAACATGTTGGGAGTCACGAAATTCGAGGTTGCAGTTGGAGACCAATGTTACAAGAATTTAATCGCAGCTACACCTGTGAGACCTGGACCTACCTTGACTTACATAAAAATCCGGGGGTTCTGGAAGCACTCAAACATCTCAGCGAGCCTAATGACCCCGCTGGCAACCACGTTTGACTTGTGGCAATCCGGGAATGCGGAAGCGTGGCAGAGATGCCAAGTTCATAGCGACGTAAGGGGCATTCAGCCTGAACCCGAGTTGGCCATCTCCCGTTTTGGACGTGTTTCACGGGCCCTACGCGTTTCGCGCCGCGCGCGCGCCATGCGCGTGCCAGGAGGGCGTAGTGGCCGACGCCTTGGTGGGCAAGGAGAAGGTGGAGATGCTGCTGACGGAGCTCAAGAAAGGCTCCTCGCTGGTCTGGGACGTTCTCCCCTTCCTGCCGGAGGAAGGGATAAAAAGGAAGGGAAATAATGGACTTCTTTCGTATTGGTTGTGCTATACAAGGTGAGTTGGTATCATGTTTTTTTGTTATACAAGGTGAGGGTTTAGGCTTTAGGGTGCTATACAAGGGTGACTAGTCTATTGGTGGCAGGAATGTTTTTTTTGAAAAACATCGCTGGGGTGCTCAGCCAAGCATGCAGGACCTGGTGGCCGAGCTGTCCAGCGAGGACTTCGAGAAGATGTGTTTGGACTACTTCACAGATTTAGACAAGGAGAGCAGTTTGCAAGCCGCAAACTTGAGACGGCAAAAAGGTCTCGCAGGGTTCAGGTGGATCGAACAAAAAAATGATATGGTTTCTTCTTTTTCTGGGAAGCCGGAACTGCAAAAAGAAACGAAGGCAACAGCTGCCTCTTCAGGATGCCAGCGGCACCCTGGAGCCCGTGGAGATTCTGCCCGTGATCCAGGAGCTGGCACAGGCTGGATCTGTAGCGAGGCGACACATGCATGTCGGATATTTGGCTGTGGTTGTCAAAACCGTTTTGGGATCCCATTTTGGTTGGTAGGTGAATTCACCACCCATTTTAGAACCCATTTTAGTGGGGATTGGGATGTTCACTGGGGGTACGATTTGGATTTTGACCCATGGCCATTTGTTGTTTCCCTTTCTCGAACGTTTTGTGTTGCCAGGAGGGCTTATGTTATGAGCGGAAGGATACTTGATGGTTCGTTTGCTTCAATGAGCTTGCTGTGGGTTCTTGCAAAGGGCCTCGTACCGGCTCTCTCGTTGACTGAACCTGGGGTCGTCGAGCCTGCCCAATCAAGACGGAGCCTAGCCTTGACGAATGTTCGGATGCATTTGCTTCCGGTCCGTTCCCCACGTGTCCCCTTCCGGTACCAAGTCCAGCCGGGTCTTCCCCTTCTTCCACCAAAAAAATGAGGGGTTCTCCCATTCCCCCCCCCATCCCCCTACCAAGTCCAGCCGGGTCTTCCCCTTCTTCCACAAAAAAGCACGTGGGGGTGTCTTCCCCCCCCCCCATGGCTCGCCGGGCTCGAAGTCCTTCCTCGCAAGCCGCCGGGCTCGGAGGGACGGAACGAAAAACCCGCGAGGCCCGGTCCTTTGAGCTCACGGAGGAGCAGGAGCACTGCCGCCGCTTCGTGGAGATCTTCGACGTGGACAACAACGGGGCGGGGGATGGGGGCGGATTCTCTCGCGAGCGCGAACGGAGCGCTGTTGCTGGTTGGGTCGGAGCTGGGTGGATTTGGGGGGGGGAGCTGAAAATGAGCTGCTGGGGTTGCGCAGGGTTCAGTCTACCTGGCTATTTGCCAGGGTTCCATTTTGGAACCCCATTTTTGAGCCACAATCATTTGGAGGGGGGTGGTGGTGGTTTGTGCGTGTCCATGGAAAGGGGCTTTAGATGGGGAGGTGTTTTTTTCCTAAATGTCCGTACGTGGAAGAGGCGCTTTCGATGGGCGGGGAGGGGAACATATGCAGTCATGGGGCAGTTGATCCATTCCTGAAGCTTGGGATGTTTCTTTGACCCGCGGTTTTGGTGATGACTGGCATGAGAACACATGAGCCAGCTGTGGGGAGCGGGGCGGCATAGGAGACAACCCTGGCCTTGCATTTGGTCAGATGGCGCTGGCAGGTCATTGGCCAAGATGAGTTCGTCAACTTCGCCTGGAGCCCAAGTTTCGCATCGGCTCGCAGGGGAGCCTCCAATGGCTTTGTTGACACCAGACACGTTTCCCGGTCCAAGGTGCGGTATATGATGATCATGCCGCTCCCCCAGGCAGGACCAACTGCTTGCAGCCCAGCGGGCCGCGCGAGGTCCTTCATGCAGACGCCCGAAGGCCAGCTGGCGAAGCTCGAGGCCGAGGCCGGCGGGACGCCTGCCTTCGGAGGGATGGACTCGGGCGAGCCGAGGTGGACCAGAGCAGCACCCAGGTGGACGGCCTCCTGAAGCAGCTGGCACGTGACAGGGACTCCATGTTCAAGGCGCAGATCGCAGCCCATGCCGGGCAAACTGCCGCGTTGGCCCATGTACGTTGGACTTAATTTGGGGCGAGGTGGCCGGTGCGTGCCAGAACTCATTGCGAGTCGGGGGATCATGCGTGCGCGACGGCGCCCCATTCGCCAGATCATGGGGCTGCTGCCGGAGGCGGGGCATGTTGGTTTGGCATGTGGGCACAGCCAATAAATCCGCAATTGCTTCAGAGAACCAGGGGACCGCAGGCTCGTGTCCTTGTTTCCATTCACCAGGCTTCCATTTTGGGTACCTATTTTCCCACAGCCAAATGGAGCTACGTTGCCATCAGCAAGCAAGACGTTGCGAGCGTTGCACTTGCCGAGGAAGTCTATGCCGAGCTGGTGTCTCAAAGATTCGCACGGGCCTGAACGGCACGACCACATTGCACCCACGACCTGATTTGGTTGCCTCGCGTCCACATCTCTGTTTTTTGTGGGATCCTTTGTCTTTGGACACCTTCAGCAAACTTTGCCAACATCGAGGCACGTCAAATCAAAGTGCCAGCTCGATTCAGATCGCGTGAAGCTGGTCTTAGGTCAAAGAATATACCGACGAGTTCAAGAGGCTCGACAAGGCCAGCAGGTTGAAAGGCTCAACAATTTCTTTGGACTTGAACCCTTTGGGATTGAAACAGCCGATTTTCCAAGGGACCCACAATATCACAAGAAATGGCTATTTGCTTGGATCTTTGCAAGAAGTAAGAAGTTAAACACTTCTTGAGGGTCAACTGCAGCGACCAACGACCCGACGGCGCCGTGCGCGGCTTTGGTGTCGGGCGGTCGAAGCAGCGCAGGACGGCAGCGGCGCGCTGGAGCCTGCGGAGCCCGGCGCCCCAATCCACGGGATTGTCATTTGTGTTAATCTATAAATATTTATTCCCGAAAGCATCGCGAAGGGTTCTTCCGTGCGGAGCCCTTGGACAAGTTACATAGAGCCAAGTTACATAGAGCCAAGTTACATAGAGCCAAGTTACATAGAGCCAAGTTACATAGAGCCAAGTTACATAGAGCCAAGTTACATAGAGCCAAGTTACATAGAGCCAAGTTACATAGAGCCAAGTTACATAGAGCCAAGTTACATAGAGCCAAGTTACATAGAGCCAAGTTACATAGAGCCAAGTTACCAAGTTACATAGAGCCAAGTTACATAGAGCCAAGTTACATAGAGCCAAGTTACATAGAGCCAAGTTACATAGAGCCAAGTTACATAGAGCCAAGTTACATAGAGCCAAGTTACATAGAGCCAAGTTACATAGAGCCAAGTTACATAGAGCCAAGTTAGAGCCAAGTTACATAGAGCCAAGTTACATAGAGCCAAGTTACATAGAGCCAAGTTACATAGAGCCAAGTTACATAGAGCCAAGTTACATAGAGCCAAGTTACATAGAGCCAAGTTACATAGAGCCAAGTTACATAGAGCCAAGTTACATAGAGCCAAGTTACATAGAGCCAAGTTACATAGAGCCAAGTTACATAGAGCCAAGTTACATAGAGCCAAGTTACATAGAGCCAAGTTACATAGAGCCAAGTTACATAGAGCCAAGTTACATAGAGCCAAGTTACATAGAGCCAAGTTACATAGAGCCAAGTTACATAGAGCCAAGTTACATAGAGCCAAGTTACATAGAGCCAAGTTACATAGAGCCAAGTTACATAGAGCCAAGTTACATAGAGCCAAGTTACATAGAGCCAAGTTAGAGCCAAGTTACATAGAGCCAAGTTACATAGAGCCAAGTTACATAGAGCCAAGTTACATAGAGCCAAGTTACATAGAGCCAAGTTACATAGAGCCAAGTTACATAGAGCCAAGTTACATAGAGCCAAGTTACATAGAGCCAAGTTACATAGAGCCAAGTTACATAGAGCCAAGTTACATTACATAGAGCCAAGTTACATAGAGCCAAGTTACATAGAGCCAAGTTACATAGAGCCAAGTTACATAGAGCCAAGTTACATAGAGCCAAGTTACATAGACAAGTTACATAGAGCCAAGTTACATAGAGCCAAGTTACATAGAGCCAAGTTACAAGTTACATAGAGCCAAGTTACATAGAGCCAAGTTACATAGAGCCAAGTTACATAGAGCCAAGTTACATAGAGCCAAGTTACATAGAGCCAAGTTACATAGAGCCAAGTTACATAGAGCCAAGTTACATAGAGCCAAGTTACATAGAGCCAAGTTACATAGAGCCAAGTTACATAGAGCCAAGTTACATAGAGCCAAGTTACATAGAGCCAAGTTACATAGAGCCAAGTTACATAGAGCCAAGTTACATAGAGCCAAGTTACATAGAGCCAAGTTACATAGAGCCAAGTTACATAGAGCCAAGTTACATAGAGCCAAGTTACATAGAGCCAAGTTACATAGAGCCAAGTTACATAGAGCCAAGTTACATAGAGCCAAGTTACATAGAGCCAAGTTACATAGAGCCAAGTTACATAGAGCCAAGTTACATAGAGCCAAGTTACATAGAGCCAAGTTACATAGAGCCAAGTTACATAGAGCCAAGTTACATAGAGCCAAGTTACATAGAGCCAAGTTACATAGAGCCAAGTTACATAGAGCCAAGTTACATAGAGCCAAGTTACATAGAGCCAAGTTACATAGAGCCAAGTTACATAGAGCCAAGTTACATAGAGCCAAGTTACATAGAGCCAAGTTACATAGAGCCAAGTTACATAGAGCCAAGTTACATAGAGCCAAGTTACATAGAGCCAAGTTACATAGAGCCAAGTTACATAGAGCCAAGTTACATAGAGCCAAGTTACATAGAGCCAAGTTACATAGAGCCAAGTTACATAGAGCCAAGTTACATAGAGCCAAGTTACATAGAGCCAAGTTACATAGAGCCAAGTTACATAGAGCCAAGTTACATAGAGCCAAGTTACATAGAGCCAAGTTACATAGAGCCAAGTTACATAGAGCCAAGTTACATAGAGCCAAGTTACATAGAGCCAAGTTACATAGAGCCAAGTTACATAGAGCCAAGTTACATAGAGCCAAGTTACATAGCCAAGTTACATAGAGCCAAGTTACATAGAGCCAAGTTACATAGAGCCAAGTTACATAGAGCCAAGTTACATAGAGCCAAGTTACATAGAGCCAAGTTACATTACATAGAGCCAAGTTACATAGAGCCAAGTTACATAGAGCCAAGTTACATAGAGCCAAGTTACATAGAGCCAAGTTACATAGAGCCAAGTTACATAGAGCCAAGTTACATAGAGCCAAGTTACATAGAGCCAAGTTACATAGAGCCAAGTTACATAGAGCCAAGTTACATAGAGCCAAGTTACATAGAGCCAAGTTACATAGAGCCAAGGATAGGTAGGTAAGCTTAGAGCTTCGGCGTTAGCAGCTATGTAACTTAGTTTAGGTTTCTTAGGCGCCGGGGCGGGAGTTTGATCGTCGCTCGGGATTGCGACCCTCTGCGGAGATTCGCGTGGTCGAGGTTCAAAAACTGGGGACTTTTTACAATTTTTAGCATGCTCGCGCGACCCTCTGCGGAGATTCGCGTGGTCGAGGTTCAAAAACTGCGGACTTTTTACGATTTCTGCGGCGCGCGCGCCACCCTCTGCGGAGATTCGCGTGGTCGAGGTTCAAAAACTGCGGACTTTTTACGATTTCTGCTGGCCGCGCGCGACCCTCTGCGGAGATTCGCGTGGTCGAGGTTCAAAAACTGAGGACGTTTTACGTTTTTTAGCATGCGCGCGCGACCCTCTGCGGAGATTCGCGTGGTCGAGGTTCAAAAACTGAGGACTTTTTACGATTTCTGCGGTGCGCGCGCGACCCTCTGCGGACATCGTGCGCGTCGAAGCGCTCTCGCTGTGGCGCCGTGCGAATTTGTCTTAGTCTCGGCGAACCCTCTGCGGAGATCGCTCTCGCTGTGGCGCCGTGCAATATTCTTGCTCGCGAAACGGCCTTTGGAAGTTGTCTCGTGGTTTGCGCGCCTGCTTTCGCAATCCCGCGGTCGCGGCGGGTTCGATTCCCCCCTGGTCCGCGGCAGCTCCGGCTTGAAAATCGCAGCTTTTAAGTACAAACGTAGTATGCGGAGCGTGCTGGAAAATCGCAACTTTTAAGTACAAACGTAGTACGCGTAGCACACCCCCGCAGCTCCGGCTTGAAAATAGCAACTTTTAAGTACAAACGTAGTACGCGGAGCGTGCTCCTCCGGAGTTTTGGGTGGA
This sequence comes from Effrenium voratum, assembly GCA_963377175.1. Lineage (NCBI taxonomy): Eukaryota > Dinophyceae > Suessiales > Symbiodiniaceae > Effrenium > Effrenium voratum. The sequence goes on along the minus strand of CAUJNA010000688.1, from coordinate 94,863 downwards.
AAATCGCAATTTTTAAGTACAGACGTAGTATGCAGAGCGTGCTCCCGCAGCTCAGGGCTGGAAAATCGCAACTTTCAAGTACAAACGTAGCACGCGGAGCACACCCCCGCAGCTCCGGCTAGAAAATCGCAACTTTTAAGTACAAACGTAGTACGCGGAGCACACCCCCGCAGCTCCGGCAGCACTTGCACGGAGCAACTTGCGTTGCGCAGAGCAACTTGCGCAGAGCAAGTTGCACAGAGCAATTGTACAAAGCACTTGCGCAGAGCAACTTGCACAGACCAACTTGCACAGAGCACATGCGCAAAGCGCTTGCACGGAGCAACTGGCGCAGAGCCCTTGCGCAGAGCAACTTGCACAGAGCAGGCGCAGAGCAACTTGCACAGACCAACTTGCGCAGAGCACATGTGCAAAGCGCTTGCGCGGAGCAACTGGCGCAGAGCACTTGCGCAGAGCAACTTGCTCAGAGCACTTGCGCAGAGCAACTTGCACAGAGCACTTGTGCGCAGCAGCTTGCGCAGACCACTTTCGTGAGAAATCGCGCGGCGCAGTTCGAGAGGAAAGTAGGATGATGAGATGGAGCTCTCATGTGGCCATACACGCTGAGCATCGCCGCGCGCAGACACGCTCGCCGCAGCGATGTAAAAAGGTGTCTCCGCGGCTGGATGAGCACCCGTGGAAAAATGCTTTCGGGCCAATCGTCCTCTAGTATCTATATATATATGTATATTATATGTATATGTATATATTGTTTGGTTTTTAGTGTGGCAAAAGACACAAACTTATTTGTTTAAAAGATGGGCTTGGAGCAAAAGAAGGCTTGGATCTGGCGAGAAAAAAGCTGAACTCCAAGCCATAGGGCAAGAAACCCTGGCTTGGCATGGTAGCAATGCCTGTCAAACGCGTGTCCGAAATGGCGATTCCCTTTCTCTGACCTGTTGCGTGTGAGCTTCAACCATGAAGCTCGGCAAGTCAAGCAGCCAGCGGGTTGGGGTTTTCTGGGCGCTTTGCCCAACTGTTTGGAGCATACAGCGCGGTTTCAACCCTCGCGACGCCGCTTGGAGCAGAGTCAGCCGTATGCCAAGCCTCACGGCTAGGCTCTTCGAGATCATCGTCCAGCTGTCGAATGCCAAGCCCTTTGCCGTGACCCTGGAGCAGCGTGGGCACTCAGAGAAAGCCGGCCGCCAACCGCAAGCCCAAGATTGGAGCAGTTGGGCCAACAGTTGGGCCTAGAGTGAGTCCAAACCCTTCCTGCGGCAGCATGAGCTGCCAGGTGCCAGGAATTCACCAGCATCTTCGACCTCCGCGGCGACGGGGTGCTGCGGCAGGACGAGTTCTTGGACTTCGCAAGGATGGGGCACCGGCAGATCGACGCGGGTGGTTTCTTTACAGATTATGTTTTGTTGTTTTGTCTCTGTGTTTGGTTCGGACAACTTGGCCTCATGCACTGTATGCTGCGCGAGTCGACTCAGCTTGGACAGGTTCCTGTGCATCATGAGCTTCTTGCACAGTGCAGATGGGCAGGCAGGGCAAAGAAAGGTCCAACAGGTCTCTGTCACTGACATGCCAATACGCCAAGAGGGACTCCTTGCTCCGAAAGCAGGTACAAGAGACTCGCTTTTTTGCCACTAAAGTCGTGTTCAATTCTTTGCGTCACGCGATGGCTCCCTCAAAGGGCCCCAAACCTTCCAATGGGGGGAGGGGAGGGACCTATTAATGCCTTATTTGTGGTCCCCCCATCTCCCTCCTTTCTCTCTGGGCTCTGGGTGCAATGCTTAGGCCGCAGCGGGGGAGGCCATGAAGGTGCTGCAGGACTCCCGCCGCATCGAGGACCCGGCCGGACGCGCGTGGCCGGGAGGCCTCCCCATCGGCGGTGTTTCTAGGACCTCCTGGACTCACTGGAGCGAGATCGAGCAGCAGTGCAGCAGGCGAGCGGACTGACCCGGAATGACCCGTCCGGAACCAAAGAGAAGTGGGTTGTTGTGGAAACGGTGCGCTTCCCGTTGTGTTTGGATTCCTCGGGCCTGTGAAATCTGAAGCCGCAAGCTTGGCTCAAGCTCGGAGCCCTGGCCGCTGACTGCCCGGCTGGAGCCGTGCCGGACACGCAGGTCGGACAGGTTTGCCTCGAATTGCCCTTGAGGGTTGGAAACAGGTGGTTACATAGGGAGCCATGTGCCCATGTGCCCTCGAGTTTTGTTACCAATGGCAGAGCAAATCGGTTTCAGCGCTTGCACTTAGGTCCAGCGCCATGTCGCGCCCGCAGTCGCGCGGCATGGGCCCCGTGTCCGGGCGCCTCGCTCGGAAATGCGGTCGGCTTTCCCCCGTTGGGTTCCGGCGTGCGCGGAAGCCTTCCGCGTGTGGCAAGCGCCCAGGGCCGGCCCTGGCATGACCCAGTCTGGCTTGGGCCAGGTTCAGGCCAGCGAGTCGCAACTGCCAGCGAGTGACGAGAAAGTAGGCGGCTTTCCCGTTCACCGGCAGGCAACCATGCGCCCGGGCACGCAAATGCCGGGAAGCCAAGTTTTTGGCAGTCCAGCACATCCAACGTCGCTCATAGCTCTCGTCGGTCGGATCGCATGCCAGGGGTCAGGCCATGGGCCAGACGGGCCGCGTGCAGCGCTCAGCGCGGAAGTGTCATGTCGTTTGTTCATTGGCACCCTGTTTTTATTGGGGTTGTTGTACATGGAAACCAGTTGAAACCCAGTTGAAACCACCCATTTCGGGGGGGGCCACCCCGAATGTCAGACAGGCCCATGGTATCTTCTCGTGCTTGAGGTGCCCACAGCGCAGGGCGGCCGCCATGGCCTCAGTCGGACAGTTGGATTTGGTATCCCCCTTTCTTGGTGGGAAACACAAAGGAGAAAAGCAGTAATCTTGGCATTTTGGGGGGGTGGCCTGGTGCCTGGTGTCTCTCCAGCGCCTTTCGTGTTGGGTTTTGCTTCGATTCGAGGCATGACTGGGGCCTCCCGCACGCGGCAGGGCACGGCGCAGCCGATGGGTCAGCCGCTCAGCTCTGACTCCGATCGCCGGGCGAATTTTGGGTCGACCGAGGCGTGGGCGCCATGACGGAGGTGAAGGTCTCCGATCGGCCCATGACCATGCAGGGTGCGCGGAGGGGCGGGTTGGGTGCGGCTCTCCAGCCAAAGTTCGGGCAAAAACAAAAGGAAACCATGGCCATTGGTGGATGTGTGTGAGGGGGGGGCTGATTTCGGACACCTGGTCGGAACACTAAGCAGCTTGTGAAATGCTCTACCTGTTCGAAGGAAGTAAACTGCTCACAGCGCACTGCCATTCCAAACCGCGCCGTGCCGTCCCAGCACATTTCGACAAACATCTCAGTCCAGAGTTGCAGAGAGTTGAGAGGACAGCCGCATCAATCCAACATCAATCGATTCTCGATCACATTGCGAGTCATTAGATTTTCCCGGCGCCATGCCGTGTGTGAGGCGCGTGTGGAAAGCAAAAGGTAATCAGTTCTCAGCAAAGCCCCAGTTTTCAAGATGAGAAAGCCCAATGGGACAACTAGCGTATCCCCAAATGGACATTTTGCCGTTTGTTTCGGACGTGTATCCCAGGCAAGACTGCCCTGAGAAGTGTGCCTTAGACGCGGGGGACGCCGCCCTGGTCTCCGGCACCTGCAAGGTGTGCCAGCACTCCATTTGCTTCCACTGCCAGGACCCGAGAAAACCCGGTTCAAAGCCAAACCGCAGGTTTTAGTCCTTTCCATTTGCCAGGGCATTTGGGGTACCATTGACCCACACCCAGATTGGTCTTGAGGCCTCACTCGCAGGATTGCCAAGAGCTTGGCCTCTCCAACTCCAACTGCGACCGCCCTTGCTGCCGCTTCGAAGTCACCGTTTTGGGCGTGGACAACCTTTGCTGAAACTCGGAGCCCCGGCTTTTTAATCAGGGCCCAAGGAAGCATTGGATCCGAAGCATCTCAGTTTCATCTCAGTTGGGTATGGGTCAAAATGAACCCACCCAAAAAAAAACGCCAGGTTTTTGGTCCATGTTTGTACTTCCGAGGGCAAGCCATTTTGGGGTTCCCCTATTTTTGTCCGACCCACCAGTATCCCAGGAGGTGAAGCTGGTGGAGAAAGCCGCTGAAAGCCTTGGGATCTCCAAGCAAGCTGTGAAAACCAATGCCGGGACCAAAACCGCCGTGGTGACCCACCTCTCGAAGGTGAAACCCGACAGATCCTTGGCAACTCGTGAAATCTCAGGGCAAATGGCTGTGGGTCAAAACTCAAAACCAATGGGATCCCATTTTGGGGGTAGGTGAATTCACCACCCATTTTAGAACCTATTTTAGTGAGGATTGGGATGTTCACTGGGGTCACGGGGTGTTGACCCATGGCCAAATCTGGATCCAATCCAGATGTCCACTGCAGGTCTAGTGACCGCCATGAACCAGCTAATGCTGGGCGCTCGCTTCTCACATGCACTCAGGCTCTTTTTCCTGCAAGAAGTATCACACGGATTTTTGTGGTCGGGCACGGTCGCATTCCGATGCCTTTTCGCATCTGCCAGGAATTCTGCAGTCTGGCGGTGTTTCTCATGAGCAAGAAGCGAGCGGTTTACAAGCCATGTGGAAGGATCTTCTGAATGCCAACAGAAGCTGTGTCGGCAATGGTCAGCTTGCGTTTGAGGTTGCGCTTGTGCTTGCGATGTGTTTCAAGCCTTCGAGTCAGAGCCACACGCCCCAAGGCCGCCTGTGCCGACTCTGTTTGCTGCTGCAAGGCATCTGGTGCCAGGGAGTCATCCCAAGTCAAGTCGAAACGACTTAGCTGACACAGGAGCAAATTTATACCTTTGCAATAGCCAGGTGCCACCTTTGTGCTGGCTCTCTTGAGTAACTCAGAGCTCTCAGAGCTCTTCAGCTTAGCCCGGAACCCAGGCTGTCAAGCTGTTTTCTTCGTCTCGCACGAACCGAATGGTCGAGGTCACGGTGCTCTTGGCCCACACCTTGCTGCGGCGGGCCGCCTTGTCCATCATGGGCAAACGCCTCTCCATGCACGTCTTGATGCTGGTGGTGCTTTTGGGCGCCATGCACCCTGGAGCCCAACAATGAAAGACGCTGGCTTTCATTTCTTCAGAGCTCGCAAAGTTGAGTTTTGAGTTCCACACCTTTTGGGGTATTTCAAACCCAACATCTGTGTGAAAGCCGAGAATTTGGGCAAAGTCTTTCACCCGTTTTCTCCTTGACCTTCCCCCGCCAGGTATTTGGGGCAGTTCACGGAGGCCGCCACGGTGGCCTTCCTGGTGAATGCCGCCGAATGGATCGTGGGCAAGTCGCAGGTGGCAGCGCCTCGGGCGCCAGGGAGACCGAACCCAAGGGGTGTCGAACCCCGTGTTTGATACGGGTAGCAAAAAATGGGCGTGGCTCAAAATTAAAGAGCTAGGGTTACGCAGGTCTTAGTCTTTGGTTCCATTTACCAGGGTGCCATTTTGGGCCACAGCCACAGCCAAATAAGCTTTTGTGCTCGCACCCCGCCCTCGAACCTCGTGAAAGCCTTATGGAACCAAAGCAGGTCGAGGAAGAGCTGGAGAAAAGCCTGGTGGGCACGGCCACACATGCAACGCTGCTGGGGCAGAATCGACAGGGTGCCTCGACAGATATTGGCCGTTGTTGGGCTTGATTTCCTTGATGCGTTTGAGGTGTCCTTGACTTGGTCGCAGCTCAGATGGCAACCGAAGTTCGGTAAGCTGCGTCTTTGCTGCAGGCGTGTCCGTGAAGATCGAGGACTTGAAGCCCAAGGATGTGGCGCCCCTGTTGCCAGTTTTACGGATCGGCACAACTCTGTGCGATGCATGTAAAGATTTGAGAACTAGTGTACGTATGTGTATACATATGTGTATATATATATATATATATATGTGTGTGTCTTAGTTTTACATTTGCAGTTAGATGTAGAATTGTGTGTCTGCGTGTACATTACTCGGTATGTATGTGTGCGGACATGACAAAGCATGTCCATGCATATGCGCATCTATAATTATTCTAGGGCTGCGCCCGACACCAGCGGCGTTGGCTGCCCGGTAGAGAAAGGACCACCGCTTGGCTAATAATTGGGTGAGACGTGGGTGGATGAAACCTCATGTCTTAATCAAGGGCTTGAGCCACCAATCTTTGCACGCACAAAGTATTTGCTGGCTGTACCTGCCCGGCGCCGCATGCGCGTGCGAGCGTGGCCTTACAGCGTTGAACTCCAAGAGGACTCACGTTCTCGGGATCCCAACGCTGCGCGGCCCAACGTGGCGCAACGCGACGGCGCTGGCTTGCCAAACGTGCACTTACTCGTGTGGACAGACGGCTCAGATCACTTGAGTCATTTAGCTAGCCGGTTGTTTGCCGAGACTCCCGCGGAGCCAAGACTGCAGGACGCACTGCGGCGACAACAGCGCAGTCATGAATCAGAAAACAAGCGCTGTGCAAGTTTGGCGATTGCGCGTGCAACACAGACAAGCCAACAAGAATGCATGTGCGCGGCCCCATTTCAAAACGTTGTGCCTGACACGCTAAGACGTGCAGGTTGTCCACAACGCTGCAAACGTCACGCAACACACGGCACCATACATTCGGTATTCCACAAAGCTAGTTCTGCCTTGAACCCGACAATGCTTGTGCAAGTCACGAGCGGTGAAGGCCCATGCTGCGACACTTGTTGCCGTCTGCTGCGCAGATGCTCGTGAGAACGCACCCCAGCATCACCCGAGAGGCCCAATGTGATGTTTGACATCTACACAAGACAATGATGACGACGACGATGATGATGTGAATGGTGACAATCGCCACGATGATGGTGATGAGATGCTTGCCCGAGCTTGCCTGAGCTTGCTCGTGCCTGTTTAGCGTGATTATGTTTGGCCTTGGTTATGCTTGGCCCAACGCTTGCCCATGCATGCTTAAGCGTAATTATGCATGGCCGACGCCTGCCCGAGCTTGCAAATGCTTGTTTAAACGTGATTGCGCTTGGCCTATACTTGCTGATGCTTGCCCGAGCTTGCCCATCTTGTTAAATTGGTGATGTTGATCAGAATGATTGCTCATCCCCAGCATCGCCAGCGGGATGATGATGATGATGATGATGATGATGATGATGATGATGATGATGATGATGATGGTGATGGTGATGATGATGATGATGATGATGATGATGATGATGATGATGGCGACGATTACGCAGCCCCGGCATTCCTGTGCGGCCTGCTGGCGACGAGCAACTTACGATTTATTGCCACCCTTGCCGCACACCTCTCGTTTTGTCAAGAAGGGGTCGGCGGATGTGCCAAAAATATGTGTACATAATATGTGTCAGGCTTGCACACATATGCGAAGATATGTATAGAGGCCATGATGCAAACACGCCTGGACCCTCAGGATGTGTAAAAATTACGCCGTCTGCGAAAAAGAACTGAGTTTCCACCATTCCGTTCCAAAAGCGTGGTTTGGCCCAAAAACTTCCCTTTGAAAGATCGAGGGGAACAGCGTCAGACAATAACGCTTTTGGCCGGGGAAATGCAAAGCTCGGCTGGGGAGAAGTGCTTCTCCAGCACGCGTCCAATCAAGAAAAACATGCAACACTGGGCAAAAGCGTTTTTTGTTGGAGAAAAACAAGCAAAAATGGCACATATCTATCCCATGTGTTTCTACTTGCCAGGTGCTGCTGAAGGCCGGCAGCACCGTGCCCTGCGACGGCCGGGTGCTCCGCTGCGAGGCCTGCCAAGTGAACGAGGCTGCCGTCACGGGGGAGGCCCTGCCGGTGGAGAAGCAGCTGAAGTCGCAGCTCTTCTCAGGCCGGATCCAGCGAGCCGTGCGGCCGTGCGGCAGCAACCTGTCATTCACCTTGGGCGGTTTGCCTTTGGCGTTTTTTAAACCAGCCCGAACAAGGGTAGCCTCAGAAAAAGGCATGCCCATACGCAACTTGTCACAGCGACCAATCACAGCTGCATGTGATTTGGAGAAGACCATACTCATTTTTTCCAACTGTGAGAGGGCAAAGGTTTCGAAGCATAGGGCCGCCGGGGCTTTGCTGAACATTCACAGCAGTTGAGTATGAAACGAAAGCGGGTTGGAGTGAGTTCTGCAAAACCTTGGTTCCACGCCTTGGTGCGTTTTCACCACTTACTCTTTCCGCATCTGGGTTGGGTGCATTGCGGGGGTGGCATGCGGCACCGACCACACATGGCAAAAAAACCGCTGGCCATTGAGGGTGTGTGTGTGTGTGAGCTGCATGTGAGCTGCATGGCGCGCCCTGGATTCCCCAGCGACCTTCGCGCGAGTCCAAATCCGATCAGATTTGGTATGCGTTCGTCACAGAGCCACGGGGCTGAGACTGGGAAAGCTTCGCGGAATTTTGCCGCCATCTCCCTTGGCTCGTTGTTACACTTACAGTTCTGCTCGATGGCCTCATTAAGCCTACTTTTCAAAAAACAATAATTTTCCAAAGAACCCCACGAATTTGGCTTCCCCCCCGTTTTCCCCACATGCCCCCGCCTGGTTTCAAGCTTCCCCCGTCTCCCCCGTCTCCCCCCCTTTGGAGGCACGGTGGTGGTGTCGGGCGTGGCGGAGATGGAGGTCACCGCCAGCGCGGCGGAGTCCTTCCAGGGCCGCATCAAGGCCGCGGTGGCGGACGCCCGCGGCTCCCGCTCGGAGATGGAGGAGCTGGTGAACCGCTTCGCCGAAGTCTACACCCCCGCCACTTGGCATGTGTTTTTTGTTTTTGTTTTTTTTTTTTTTTTTAATACGGTGTCCCAAAAGGAAGGGGTATGATTACATATATATACTTTAGAGCCTCCGGCTCAGTCCGCCGACATTGTCCTCTCCCTTTTCTCCTTTTTCCTCTCTTCCTTGTCTCCCTTCTGTTGTCCTCTCTCCCTCCCTCTGCTCCCATCCTCTCCATCCCCCCAAGCCTCTCTCTCCCCAATCTCCCTCTCTCGTATGTATGCATGCATGTACATGTATGTATGTATGTATGTATGTATGTATGTATGTATGTATGTATGTATGTATGTATGTATGTATGTATGTATGTATGTATGTATGTATGTATGTATGTGTATGTATGTATGTATGTATGTATGTATGTATGTATGTATGTATGTATGTATGTATGTATGTATGTATGTATGTATGTATGTATGTATGTATGTATGTATGTATGTATGTATGTATGTATGTATGTATGTATGTATGTATGTATGTATGTATGTATGTATGTATGTATGTATGTATGTATGTATGTATGTATGTATGTATGTATGTATGTATGTATGTATGTATGTATGTATGTATGTATGTATGTATGTATGTATGTATGTATGTATGTATGTATGTATGTATGTATGTATGTATGTATGTATGTATGTATGTATGTATGTATGTATGTATGTATGTATGTATGTATGTATGTATGTATGTATGTATGTATGTATGTAATGTATGTATGTATGTATGTATGTATGTATGTATGTATGTATGTATGTATGTATGTATGTATGTATGTATGTATGTATGTGTATGTATGTATGTATGTATGTATGTATGTATGTATGTAATGTATGTATGTATGTATGTATGTATGTATGTATGTATGTATGTATGTATGTATGTATGTATGTATGTATGTATGTATGTATGTATGTATGTATGTATGTATGTATGTATGTATGTATATGTATGTATGTATGTATGTATGTATGTATGTATGTATGTATGTATGTATGTATGTATGTATGTATGTATGTATGTATGTATGTATGTATGTATGTATGTATGTATGTATGTATGTATGTATGTATGTATGTATGTATGTATGTATGTATGTATGTATGTATGTATGTATGTATGTATGTATGTATGTATGTAATGTATGTAATGTAATGTAATGTAATGTAATGTAATGTAATGTAATGTAATGTAATGTAATGTAATGTATGTATGTAATGTATGTATGTATGTATGTATGTATGTATGTATGTATGTATGTATGTATGTATGTATGTATGTATGTATGTATGTATGTATGTATGTATGTATGTATGTATGTATGTATGTATGTATGTATGTATGTATGTATGTATGTATGTATGTATGTATGTATGTATGTATGTATGTATGTATGTATGTATGTATGTATGTATGTATGTATGTATGTATGTATGTATGTATGTATGTATGTATGTATGTATGTATGTATGTATGTATGTATGTATGTATGTATGTATGTATGTATGTATGTATGTATGTATGTATGTATGTATGTATGTATGTATGTATGTATGTATGTATGTATGTATGTATGTATGTATGTATGTATGTATGTATGTATGTATGTATGTATGTATGTATGTATGTATGTATGTATGTATGTATGTATGTATGTATGTATGTATGTATGTATGTATGTATGTATGTATGTATGTATGTGTATGTATGTATGTATGTATGTATGTAATGTATGTATGTATGTATGTATGTATGTATGTATGTATGTATGTATGTATGTATGTATGTATGTATGTATGTATGTATGTATGTATGTATGTATGTATGTATGTATGTATGTATGTATGTATGTATGTATGTATGTATGTATGTATGTGTATGTATGTATGTGCATGCATATGTATGTATGTATGTATGTATGTATGTATGTATGTATGTATGTATGTATGTATGTATGTATGTATGTATGTATGTATGTAATGTATGTATGTATGTATGTATGTATGTATGTATGTATGTATGTATGTATGTATCCTTGCACTTCCCCTTTGCTCCCCAGTATTTCCCGCAAAAAAACACGGTTTTTCCAGCGTTTTCGCAAAGAGGACGTCCAAAAACATTGAGTTTTTCCAGATTTTCGGCAAAAGGATGCAGGAAGCCCAAGCCAGCAAAAAAGCCGGCAGGGGGAATCGAGCCTGGGACCCCTGTTTTGCGACACCGGCTCCCCGAAGACTACGTTTAGTGGAACGTCATCAAATTGCCGCGCGGTACGTAGGGGACCCCCCCCCAAAAAAAAAAAATACATAAAATGGCACTTCTAACATCAAATCAAACAGCATACAACAAAATCAGCAAAATTCACAGAAAACAAGATAAGAACCACCAAGCAACTCAAAAACCAGAACAACCCCCAACAAAATATTTAATCAAAGCATACAACATTAAGTAATTCAAACAAGCATACCAACAAAACAGCAAAAATAAAAACCATCAAAGAACACAAACTCAAACACACACATCAACAAAACACAAAGCAACATACCAACAAAAAATATCAGAAGAGTATCAAACAAAATAAAATACAAACAGCCAAAGCACGAAAAAATCAAAAGAGCATGCCAAGTTCAAACAACGCACTTTGAAAGAGTCAGCCAAATCAAGAAAAAATGAAATATTTCAATCTTTACAAACCATAAGTACAGTATAATTATAACATATAAGATTTTACATGTTATTATTATAGTATGATTATAATTTCAGTACAGGATAATAATTTAATTGACAAATCTTTCTTCTTTCATACATCATTTTAAAAATAATATTAATATATCTCACTGTATTTTGAACATTAAACTTTTTAATCGCCATGGGTAAGAAGCAAGGCGGTGCATCCAACAACATGGAGCCGTGAAAGCCTCACCTTTTCCAATGCCTGATGCTGTGCTTGCTTGTGCTCACGGTCTCAGTTGAAACAGCACCAGAATTAGCATGCTCCCATGCGCATATGAGCATACCACCATGCGCATATGAGCATACCACCATGAGCATATGAGCATACCACCATGAGCATATGAGCATACCACCATGAGCATATGAGCATACCACCATGAGCATATGAGCATACCACCATGAGCATATGAGCATACCACAAAGAGCAAGCGAGCATTTTGAACGTGGGTTTTTGGGTTTCCCTTCAAATACTCATTAAAATATCACTAATGAGGTTTTGGGGTATTCGGTAAAGGTCTTCCTGTTTGTGTTTGATGTAGTTGTCCCCCCACTGTTCCTTGGTTCCACTGGGTAGTCTTTGAGCTGTTTCAATATGTTTCCCATTCCTAACATTCCCACAATCCTTTTTACATAAATCTTTAGGTTTCCAAGTTGTAATGTTATTCCATAGCCTAGTGCGTTTTCTGTAAGGCATTCCATATTTACAATAATCTACATCTTTAAAATCAAACTCATCCATAAACTCCTGATTTTTTAATACTCCAGTTTGAGGATTTTCGATTACAAAATATTTAGGATTAAAATATTTAATAATTTCAATAGTTTTTAAAACTATACTATTAGCATATTCAATGTTTCTTATTCCCCTAGTTTTTGCTACACTATATTCAGTGCATGGGGGACTACTCCAAATAAAATCAAAATGGTTCCTATCAAATTGTTTATAATCCCATTTCAAAATATCAGTATTTATATCAGCATTTTTCAAATCCAATGAAATAACATTGAAACCGAGCGACTTTGCAACAAGTCCAACACTGCCTGTTCCGCTAAACATCTCTAATAAGTTCATTATTAAAGATATTTAGATAATATTATCTATGAATAAAAATCCCTGTTTCCTCGTTAAAAACTAAACTATGTTTAGTTTTCAATGAGTAAATACAACTTTATGAATAAAGTTGCGTTTCCTCGTCATAGTCAATTAATATTTCTTTTATTTTTTATTCCCCATTGGTTCTATCTACTTCTTTACTTTGATAACTGTTTGTTACTGGTTTCTTCTTTTCCATTTCTTGCAAGATTTCTAAAATATTCTTATTCTGTTCTAAAACCTTATTCAGTTTTTTAACAATCTTTTCTAATCCTTCATCCATGCAAATATATACTAAATTAGAAAACTAAACTTTTAAAACTAAATGTTTTAATTTCGAAGGTCTTTGTTACTTATATGTTTAAATTCTTTGCCTTGCACCATAAGTCTAACAATGTTATCTAAATCTTTTTGAGTATGTCTACATACTATCGCTTTGTCTAGATATAAATATTCATAGCTAAGACCAACACTAATTAATAAAAAGTTATATTTTCTAGTTTGAGTACGAGTTAAGACTATTTTACAACCACACTCACAAGTATAATAACTAACACCATTATAATTATTGTCTCCAATTTGTTTATCTAATTCAATTGCTCCATTATGTAAATTTGTTAAACTTGAAAATTTGTCCATATACTAAATCATAAAATAAACTTTTAAAACTAAATGTTGCAATTATGTTAAATCTACTCTTTAAATGCTAATTTTTCATCATTTGTTTAATAGTTTCCTGAGTTTCCTTATCACCATTATCGGATGGAGTAGCGTTCCGACCCCATTTAAATGTAATATTATGAACATCTGTTTCCAAGTTTATACTGTCTTTAGTTTTATCAATATTCATTTTCTTATCATGTCTACTTATTTTGAAACTTGTTGGAATACATGAACATTTACAATTTTTATTATTTTGTATTTCTAATTCGTTTTTTAATTCTAACATCTTTTTACACATTGGACAAGCAAACTCAATAACTGATGTTTCTTTAACAATCTCTTCTTTTTCTTCATCAGTTGAAGAAACTGTAGTATCTGTTTTATTCTGTCGGTTTTTCTTTTTTCCCATTTATATTAATATTTATATTTTTAATATATTGTATCACAAACTTAATTAATTCTAAAACAAAATAGCATACTTTCTTAAATCTATTATCAGTTATAACAACTTGTTCTATATTCTCTATTTCATCTATTATATCAATATAATCTGAATAACTTCTATTCATATAAAATAATAAATATTAAATTATTTTCTAAATGTCTTTAATATTATTTTTATTATGCCTGATGTAAAACCAATTGATGAAATCAAATATGACTTTAAGCAAAGTAAGCACGAGGTCGTCCCTAAATTGCCGATGAGAGCCATGATTGTAGGCCCGTCTGGTTCTGGACAGAGCACCCTACTTGTATCAATGATACTTGATATTTATAGAGGTGCATACGAAAGAATTTTTATCTGGTCCCCATCTGTAAATTTGGATAGTATTTGGTTGCCTGTCAAAAATACATTAAAGAAGGTTTGAAAGTAGATACTGATAAAGAACCGTGTTGGTGGGATGAGTTCAATGTTGAAGATGATTTAGAAAGAGTTATAGAAACTCAAAATAAAATAATTGAATACCAGAAAAAACAAGGAATGAAGAAGTTATTTAATATTTTGATAATTTTGGATGATGTATCTGATAATCCAGCAATAACAAGAAATAACAAATTGTTAAATTCTTTATTCTGTAGGGGACGTCATAGTGGAATACCAACGCTTGTAAGTCTTCAAAAATCATCAACAGTACCACCAATTATTAGGGTAAATATAAGTCATTTGTTTTATTATAAAGTTAGAAACTTTAAAGAAATAGAAATATTACAAGATGAATTATCAGCAATTGTTAGAAGTGATAATTTACTAGAAAGCAAGAAACTAATTTATAAACTATATGAGACCGCCACTGATGAACCGCATAGCTTTTTATATATTAACCTTCTCCAAAAAGACCCTAACCGTATCTTTATGAAAAACTTTTCACATTATTTGAAAATTACTAATTAAATAAAAAAAATATATTAATATTATATGATATTTTATGATTTACCATTAGACATTAAAAACCTTGTATTATCTTATAATTTAGGTGATGTTAGATTATTAAAAATAAAAAATAATAGTATTATTAAAAATTATATTAATAAATTTAAACCAGTGTATAAGTCTTACAAATTAAAGAATTCACAGTATTTTGAAATTGATAATATCATTATGAAAAATATTATCAAAAACGGCATATCATATATTTTTAACTTAAGTGAGTTAGATAAATTACATCAAAAACATAAACCATTAAAATTATTAATTGAATATGACATATTTGTTACATCTACCTCATTTACTTTTTTTAATCATCTTCGTAATCGTACTTTAACATCAAATAATTTATTTGATATTTATTATTTTCTTAATAAAGACCTTTATAAAACTAATTTAGTGTATAGGGACAATGTGGCTAATTTTATTTCATTACAAGTGAAAAAAATAACTATTAAAGTCATCAATTAAGAAAGACAAAGTTTTATTAGTAAATCTTGTTCATATTTCTTTTAATTAATAATGTTAATGAATCATATTAATATTATTAATTTAAATCAATGAAGCGTTGCATAATTGTAAAGCATTTAAAGACTAAGTCTTATATAATCTTATATAATGCCAAAAAAGGCTATGGACTATTCTAATACTCATTTTTATTAAATTGTTTGTAAAGATTTAAATATCAAAGATTGCTATGTCGGAAGCACATTAAATTTTGTCAAGCGACGATGTCAGCATAAGTTTTCTTGTCTTCATCCAACTGATAAACATCATAACACGCCTGTGTATGAATTCATCAGAAACAATGGAAGTTGGGAGAATTGGGAAATGATACTTATTAATACAGTGTGTGTTGCTAATTCCATAGAAGCAACACAACGAGAAAGACACTACAAAGAATTACTCAACGCTACTCTAAACACACAAATCCCATCAAGAACAAGGCAGGAATGGGTGGATACAAACAAGACTGTCATAAGTCAAAAGCAAAAAGAATATCGGGAATTGCATTCAGACACAATCAAGAATAAGAAAAAACAACATTATGAACAAAATAAAGAAAACGTACTGAAGAAATGCAAAAAGTATCGTGAGGAACACAAGGACGAAAGCAAACAGTATCAATCATCATACCGAGAAATGAACCAAGAAATAGTCAAGGTTTCAAGGAAAGAGTGGTATGAACGAAACAAAGACAAATTGAGTGAAAAAATGATTTGTGAGTGCGGTAGTTCCTTTCTGAAACGAGCAATCGCAAGACATTATAAATCAATTAAACATCAAGAATATATCAAGTCAATGACAGCGCTGGAAGAAACCCCAGAACAATAATTAATAATATTAATAGTTTTTAATATTATTAATTTAGAATAATGACCAGTTGCATAAATCTACTTTTGGAATAGCATAACGAAACTTTGTTTGTTTTTCTTTTTCTAACTTTTCTATTCTCGTTACACATTCTTGAATAGATTTTATTATTAAAGTATCCGCTCTCGTTTTTTCATCTACTCTTAAATTCTTAATGTCTTCCATACTGTTATTTTCTTCGTTTTTGCTTTGACCAATACCCATTATATATTAGTATTTAGATTTTTCTTTTTTCAATTCCTTAACTTCTTTTTCAAGTTTATCTATTTTATCATTTAGTTCTAATACTGCTTTATGAACCAACACGGGTAAAACTAAATAATTCAATCCTAAATACTCTTTATCTTTACATACAATATTTTCAAACTCTTTAGGAATTGCTTTTAATACTTCATCTGCGATATATCCTATATGAGTTTTACCCCCGTCATTTCTATCGTGTCTCTTAAACTTCTTTGGCTTAAATTTCTTAATAATATTCATACAGTTAGATTTGACATTGTCTATGTCATATTTCAACCGCGAATCAGATGAATCAACAAACGTTCCATTAATGGTTACTGTCGTTGCTGTTAAGTCTATATTAGTTCCTGTTGATGGTTCAAGTGTATTACATAACAATTTCTTCGTTCCTGCAACTGTTACATTTTCATTGAATGTTGATGAGGCATTATTTGTAAAACTTCCAGTATTTACTGTTGTTCCAAATGTCTTATCAATAGATAATAAAACTGAAGGTGTAGTTGAACTATCTGAAACTCTAAAAGCTGTATTTGACGTTCTGAATATTACATCAATTGTTGATAAATTAGTTCCATCATAATAAGTTGATATTTCACTTGTTCCCATTAATATATCTGTTCCTGTTGTCATTGAAACATTATTCAAAAATGAAACTGTTTTTAAATCAAATGATTGTAATGTATTAGTTGCTAAATATGCATTTTGAACTGCTAAGTTAGTATCAACGGTTATTAATGTTCCTCCGTTAGGTGCTAAATGATTGCTTCTTAATGCTCCATTAGTTTTAACATAAACATCATCAGCAAATAAATTACCCATAAAATCAGCAGTAGCAGTATTAAAAGTCCATCCGCTAGAAATATTAACAGCTCCGACTATATTATCTTGGACACCAGCGTCCCCACAAATAAATCTAATTGAAGAATTAGCATCACTATTCCTCATATCAAAAGATGAAAAAGCACTAACATATCTATATAATTCACAATTTGTATCAATTGTTAATTTACCATCAGTATCAATATTAACATTATCACAATTAACATTAGCATTCGTATAAATGTTTCCTAAAACATCGATAGGTTTACTAAAAATAGTTTTATTAACTAATCCATCACACATCATATATTGATTAGAAGCATTACTAACATCGCCAACACTAATGGCTACAAAATCATCATGAGACATATATAAACCTTCTATAGCATCAGGAGTATATCTTCGTATTGAACCATTATTATTAAAACTCAAATATGAACCATTGTTAAAACTTATTGCTTTGTCAGTTCCCATAAATTGAACTGCATCAGTAAATCTTGCTTGTCCAGCACAATTTAAAACATAACCATTAACTCCAACAGCACCTAAACCGAATCTATCCTTAACCCAAACACGCCCAACATTAGCATCTCCTATTTGAGTTTCCCATTGACCTCCTGCGCTACTCATCCACATTCTACCATCTCTGTTAATATTAAATTCACGATTGAACATTTGAAATGTCATTTGCAAACCAACATTAGGCGACGATGTAGTACTAAACTTATTACATATTATAGAACCAGTAGTCAACATATTTAAATTACTGTGTAAAGTTGTATTATCACTAAAATTAATGGCACCTGCTACTGATTGAGCGTTAGTATCTATTTTATCTAACTTTTGACCTAATGATGTATCCTGTGAATTATTAGTAGTAATTATTGTATTTATCGTATTTGTATTACCACTTATTAATCCTGCTAAGTTATCTGACTGTAAAACATATCTTGCATCAGAACCTGCTATATCTAAAATAGACGAACACGAAAATAAACCAGATACTTGTAAATTACTTAATATTGTAGTATTATGATTTAATATTATTTTATCATTTTGAAAAGTTGAAGAATTATTAATTTCTACATCACCAAAACCTCTTTGATTCAAAAACATAGTTGCTCCACTTAAATTTCCATAAACATAACTATCAAAATAATTATTATACATTTCAAAGAAATTATTATAATTTCCAAATTCTGCTATTTTGAAAGTTGCAGTAGTTGTTATATTATGTATTAATGTATTATTTAATATTGATGTATTTAACTTATTTGATAATAAATTATTAGTTGTTATTTTATTATAATAATCTGCTTCATTAAGTGAACCTCCATTCTGTAAATCTGATATTGCTGAAATATGTGAATTTACTGTACTATTTAATCATGTTATTAAATTAGAATTAGAACTAATATTATTAAAATTAGTTGTTATAGTAGAATTCAAATTATTTATTAAATGTGTATTAGATGAAATATTATTAATATTTGTATTAATTAAGATAGAATTAGAACTAATATTATTAAAATTAGTTGTCATAGTAGAATTTAAATTACTTAATTTGTATTTGATGAAATATTATTAAAATTTGTATTTGAAGTTATTGTCAGATTACCTAATAAAAATGTATCTGAACTAATATTATTTGATAATACATCAACTTCCGTCTTATTGTATGATTGATTTATATCGTAAAAATTAGCGTCAATCTGTGCTTTTGTGTAAGTATCTACTTGGTCTGCTTTGTTGTTGAGTAAATCAATTATATCTGATTGATTAGCGTATATGTTTCTAATGTTTGTTACCCCGCTTGTAGAATTGATTTCGCTAATTGTGTGCGCTACAACATTCTCAAAGTTTGTTAAATTTATTGAAGGCATAATCGATATAATTAATTGTAGAAATTAATTATATTAATTATTATTGTTAATGTAATCTTGATGTTTTTTACATTTTAGATGTTCCGCTTTATGACAATTTGTATATTTACCACCACACGGACATTCAATTTTAGTTGATTTCCAGGCTTTATCTCTTTCATAGATTTTATCTTTATCTTTTGCTTTCTGTGCTCTGTTTTGCTCTCGCAGTTTCTCACGGTTCTTTTCAGCCCATTCCCTCCTACATTCTAAAAAGTGGTCGTGGTGTTTATCTCTGTATTCTCTTCTTTGTTCTGCAATTTCAGTTGGCGTTCTTTGTTCAACTCGTCTATTGATTGTTGCAAGTTCTCTTATCAGCTCTCCTTCTCTTTTGTTGAGATGTTCTTTATTTTTACACGGGTAATCTTCCACGAGTTCTATGTAAAAATGTTCTATACCTATTTCATTCATTTTTCTTGTCAATGGCATTTTGTCAGGATACATTTTTGCATCGCTTCTATGTTGAACCATTCGCCTTGACAAACTCACAACCGTAGAACCTATATATACTTCATCCGTGATGTCATTTTTAACAGCGTATATTTTACCATTTTGATATATGTTCTCCATTATATAACATAAAGCGGGATGTCTTTAAACCTATTTTTACTTATTTTTAATCGAGTATCTGCATTCCGGCGTCTCTAATGGATAATATTTGTTCTGATACTAATGTTATATATATTGTATCTGGCATATTTGCTGTTACCATACTTCCAATAGGTTTCACACGAATTAAAAGTTGTTGCCCTGCTTTTGTGTTAATTCCAGTATATGAACTATCGGGGACCTTTTCGAAATCCATAGCAAAGATAAACTTATCAACACGATAAGCCGAATATTCAATTGATAAATGGTGTTGATGGAACAATGGTAAATTTAATGCTTTTCGTAAATAATAGAATGCTTGTGTTAATGAACGACATGGATACTCAGGATATAGTTTTGAACCTAATTGAAGTTGAAATTCTAAATCAAGGTCGGAATTGTAGTATCCACTTTCTTGATAATTCAAATAATACATAGGATGATAGAAATTGTTGTATTCTTTCATAACGTGAGTATCGCCTACTGCGCTTTTACTGAAAGAGATGAACGCGGCAGCGAGTTTTGACACTGAACGAACAACAGTAGTGTTAATTGACGACGAACCATCGGGAACTTGATTAGATTGACAAATATAAGTATTATAAGTAATAGGTAATTCTTTCCCATCAAGTAGGTGTGCAACATATTTATTATGAAGGTCGTTGTCCAAGCTTACCAAATCAGTTTGAAGGAATGCGTTACTAATTGAGAACTGCTCATTTGTATGAAGGCTTGTGTCTGTGTTGCCACTCGCTGGAAACCTCGACCCACCCGCTGTAACAACACAATCGGTAAAATTTGAAACTAATTCAAGTTCTAAAACAAGAGGACACGCTTTTAACGGGATATACTTAAATTGATTGAATAAACCAAGCATCGGTTTAAATCCTACAACCATTTTTCTGTTAAAGCCTGGAATTGTGTAAGCGTCATATGCAGGACCAATATGACCCGATGCAGGAACTGCACGACGTGTGTTTAAATCATCATCATATCTATAACCAAAACTCTGGGCGTCTTCATTGTCTCTTGCTCCTTTTGACATCAAGCAACTCATCATGTGATGATTTCGGTTGTAATAATCAATGTCTTCAACAAGTTGATTACCAGCAATTAGTCTTGCTCTTCTAAAAAAGGAATAAGCAGGAGACAGAGGACGTAAGCGTTTATTGTCTGACGGGTCAGTGTTTTCAACGGTGAAATAAACCATTACACTCTGCGGGTCAAGCCAAGTATTATCTTCAGCATTTAAAGCTATTTTCAACACACGTTGACCAGATGAAGGGGTGTAGATATTACTTCCAGAAGGAAAAAACGAGACTGAACGACGGTCGTTGATATAACTTGCACCTTTATTTAACTTGAATGAGAGGTTGTCAATTAGAATATCTTCAGCACTAAAAGTTTCCATTGCTATATATAATTTAATTTAGAAATAATTTAAACTAAACTAAATTAAATAATTTAGTGTAATCCTTTTGATTAGAGTTATTATTTTTAAATATTTTCATTTTCTTTTTCTTAATCTTATCTTCAACTGGATTATTCCCTTTTTCTTTCTCCATTACTAATTCTCTAATTTCTTCATATGTACTTTTCTTATACTTTTTATTTTCATTCTTAATCATATCATCCGTTGTTTCATTGTCATATTTCTTATGTTGTATCATTAATATTATTATGATAATAAATTTATGTTTTTTCTTTTTACTATATTGTCAATGTCTGATTGAGTGTGATTACATCTGTTGTTGTCATTTAATAACAAGAACTTATTATTTGCGACTTTTGCTTTAAACAAGATAAAATTATAACAGTTGGAATATTCAAAACCTCTAAATATATAACATCCACATTGGCATTTTACATATGTTCGCTTATTATCTCTATATAAATCCATTAATCTTTGTTCAATTGTTAATGGTGTATGTGTTGTTTCAATTTCTGTCAAGTTTTCATTTAACTGATTATTCATATATAATGTTATATAGTTATATCTTTAAGTACTTATTTAACTATATTATCTCCGTTACCGGGTCAAAACTTCTTGAAACATCTTCGCCTTGGTCTCCATATCCAGTTATGTAATCGTGGTTAGTAAATGGATTTAATGAACCAGTATAAACAGTTATAGCGCCACGGTCAGCAATACTGACAGGGTCTAAGATACTTCTAAAATTAATATAATCATCGGTAATTTTAGACCTTCGTGATATAAACGGCGCTCCATAAGTGGTTAAAGTTAATTCTCTTTCAGGGTAATCTTTTGTTATCTGTGCCCCTACACTTGAACCGAGACTATGTGTTATAAGATGTTTAACTTCATTGTTTTCATCCAATGCTGTTGATGTGTCTTTATATCGTTGTGAATATTTAGTCATTTTAAAGGGAAGTCCTACATCTGCCAGAATGTCATTAACAGCACCTCCAAACGTTCCTTTTCCAAATGTTCCGCTTACATACATTTTATCACCATCAATATAAAAACCTTTACCATTTCCATAGGCTCTACTCAATCCTTGTGCATCAGTTAAATTAGAATTAGGATAATAACTATTTAATATTTTGTCAGTTTGTTTCATAACATTAGTTATTTTAGTTGTTTTCTTATAAGGTTCATAATGTTTAATTTTCCCATGCTTCATTTCATAAATTAACTTTTTATTATTAATCATATAATTAAAGTGATAAAACCATTTCTAAATTAATTAATAATGCTGACATACGACGAAGTCCTAAGCAACAGAATAATTTTTAATTAGAAAATTTATTTTCTAATTAAAAATATATTATGTTGACATACAAGAAGGTCTATATTGACAGCGCTCATAGAATTAGCGGTACATCATCGAATTTCAAAGTTGAATTGCCGGAAACACTACAAACAGACAACGGAGTTCATTGCTACATTCACGAAGTAACATTACCTAACTCGTGGTATTCAATTCAGTCAGGATTAAATAATATATTATACTTTTATTCTTCTCCACTAGTTCCAGATGAAGATAACACAAATGTCCATTATTTAGCGTTACAATTGGACGAAGGAGTATATACTGGCACAGAACTAGCGACAGAATTAAAGTCAAAAATAAATGGTGTTGTAGATAATACTAATTTCTCAAATACTTATGAAGTTACTTACAGTGTGAAAACTAATAAAATAACAATTTATTCAAACTATGCCGATAGAAAGTTCGCTGTGTTAACTGATGAACAAATGAAACTAACATATGCAGATTAAACATGGAATGGAACTTTTAATGCTAATAACTTGCAATCTGTTAATGAAGTTTTAGGAAATTATCAAGTTGCAGTTTATCAATATAATAATGCTTATGTTTCTAGTTTCGTTAATCTTCAACCCATTAGAAATATTTATATTCATTCTTCTCAATTGTCTAATTATAATCAAGTAAATTTAAGAACCGGTGATAGCACAGTTGTTAAGAAAGTACCAGTCACAGCACCACACGCGGGAATTGTCTTTGATTCGGAATTAAGCCCTCTGGATTACTTGGATGTATCAAATAGAAGCTTTAAACAATTAGATTTTTGGATTAGTAATTCATTAGGAAATGAAATTAATTTAAATGGGGTAAATGTATCCCTGTCATTATTGTTTGTGAAAAGCGATATCATTTAAATATATTCTTTAATTTTTCCATATAAAAAATATATAGAATATATTATATGTCAAGTATTGAGGTAGTAGATGTTAGTAATGAAACTAAAACAGAAGAAGCACCTGTTAATAATGAAGTCGTTGAACAAAATGAAACAGTTAATGAAGAACCAACGCCAGAAGAAGTTAAACCTGAAGAAGTCATTCCTGAACCAAAAGCGAAAGCAAAAGCATTACCAAGAACTAAAAAAGAAGTTGAATTAGTAGAATGTGAACAATGCTCTAAAAAGATGACATTGAAAAGTTTGAGACACTCACATCCTAAAAATTGTAAAGGGGCAAAAACCGAGATGCTCCCAGTCAATCCACAAAAGAATATTAGAAAGATAAAACCAGAAGTAAAAGAAGAAATTAAGAATGAGATTAAACAAGAAGTGATTAAAGAAACTATTAAGAAACCCACGGCAACAGAACTATTAAGCCAACATTATGAAGAACTTAAACAAAAGAAAAAACAAGATAAACAAGAAAAAATAAACAAATTATCTTCATCAATGTTTTAAATAATAATCTAATTATATTATATATTAATCATGCTTATGAGAAGTCATAGAAATGTAGAATTTAAAAGGGCGCCACAAGTAGAACGTCATTATAATGTTTCAGATTTATGGGGAGTTGCTTCAAGAATGAATTATTTTAAGCAGTTGAAGGAAACGCTGGAAGCGAGACAATCACAGGGAGCATTAATAAAATATAGAAATGATTTAGCTGAAAGCAACAGAACCGAAAGTTACAGAAAGGAATTAGACAGAATAAGAAACATATTAGACAACACACGGTCACCAGATGGAATACAAACGAAGGAACAACTAACTGTAAGAAAGAAGCATTTAGAAGAAATGATTAAGAATATCTCTGATTAATTTATTTTTCTAAATAATTAATATACTATGATTAAATCAATTAATAGATTGAATACAGTAGGACCGGTAAAAGTAGGTTCATTGAAATCACAATTACATTTGAGACCTTCTTATGATGAATTATTAAAAGAAACGTTGGTAGGAGATGAGAACCGTCCATCAATTGAAAATGTGATAGACAGAAAAGCGACAAGATACAGATTAAACCAATACGGTAGTCAGTTTGATAATAAGGACGTCTTAGACATTCAAAAGAAACAAGAACTAGACCGGAGAGGAGAAGTTATGAAAGGAGCAATGTCGGACGATGGTAGTGTAAGAGCTAAACTTAATGATGAATTGAAACTTGCTGACACACTGAAACAACACCAGTCTTTCATTCAAGAAGGATTGGCGGAAACAAACAAACAGAAAGAAGAACTTGCTGAACGAATGAGACGTTGGAGAGAACAACACGAAGAAATGGCAAGTGCTGTTTCTAAGAGTTCATATCCTGCTGGTGTAGAAGTTCATTCAATGGTGTCCGCTGATGAAATGCCAGAATTAGAACCATTAGAGGAAGGCGAAGAAGAAGATGAACGAGAAGACGACCCAGTTGTTGAACTAGAATCAAAAGCAGAAGACGCTTATGGTTACAACGAGTTTAAGAAAAGAGCGTCTGAACTAACACCCGCTTATCTTGCAAGCAGACCAGAAGAGATGAAAACAGTCATGGACAAACTGAAAGGATTTAGAAAGATTAAAGACAGTGTTCATGAAGAATTCACTGAGTTATATAATGCTTTAATTAATAGCGATGGTGATTTTATCAAGAAGGAACACAGATTGAAATTAGTAAGGTTTTACAATGATAAAGTGTATTACTCAGTTTTCCACCCACCTAAGGAAAAAGAAGATAGCCCAACCGTGATGGATGGTTCATTTAAAGAAATACCAGCGGAAGTTTAATAAAATATATAATATTTAATATGACTGATAAATATTATGGATTACGCCGACGCCCTACTTTTGAAGAAATGCTAAAGGAAGCGATGACGCACAGATTAAAAATTGAAATCATCCCCGAAAGACAGGTAATTGACTTGTCAATCAACAATATAGATTTTGACGATTTTGACCTTTCAAAATACGATAGGAGACTACGGTTGAATGCTAGGGTTCAAACTGATGAACAAGTTCTTCAACACGAATTGTTCCCTGATATGTTTGATGAAGTAGCGCCAACATCACAGTTATATGAAAACAACGAGGCAGACGCACAAACAACACGATATATAGCAAAAGATTTTACTGATGAAATTTATAGTAATGCAACTTCAGGACCAAAAGATGAACCGAAAGATGAACCAAAAGAAGAACCAAAAGATGAAAAGCAGGAAGATTTACAAAGTCTTCATTTAACATCATCATCGTCATCAGCATCAACCGAAAAAGATAAGAAAGAGGAAAGCCGAGAAATAAAATCGTTAAGAAACATATTTTTAGGTGGAGAAGACAAGAGCGTATTTGAACTATTCAAACGTGACAAGAAGACATCCACACCATCAGAACAATCAAGGGAACAGGAAGAAGAACAACCGAGGGCATCATTCTGGTCAAGACGACAGGTAGAAGCAAGAAGCAGAAGTCACTCACCAGAAGAAAGAGCAAGAGGTAATCAAATGAACAGAAGACAATTAGAAACAAGAAGCAGAAGTCACTCACCAGAAGAAAGAGCAAGAGGCAGTGAATGGACGAGGGAACAAATGGAAACAAGAAGCAGGAGCAGAAGCCCAGAAAGCACAAATACAAAAAGTAGCCGTGGTAAAAAGAAAAAGTAAAAGTCTAATTATAGGAAAATAATAAAAAATCACTTAAAGAATAATCACCTTTAATATATAAGATATAATGCCGTCATATTTTGTTGATAATGGCGTGAAAATGACAATGACTAATGATATGTTTGATATGTTATGGAACAGTATAGGAAATGATGAATTTATTTGTTCAGAAACAAGCGACATATCATCAGAAGAAGAACCGAAGACAAAAAATGCTGAATGGAGAAAACAGGATAACGGATACTACAATAGGAAACCAAATGATGATAACTATTTTAAAACATACTATAAAGAAAAGACAAAACACTCATGTGTATGTGATATTTGTGGAAGTCAGCTAAGTTGTAAATCAAATCTTGCAAAACATAAGAAGTCTAAGAAATGTCTCGTAGCAGGCAATGCTACTGCACCGTGTCAAAAGCATTTAGTGTAATTGAATGATATTATTAAAAATAATATCATGTAATTCATAAATTGTATGATATTATTAAAAATAATATCATGTAATTCATAATGAGTAGGAAATTAGATAAGGATGAAATTTTAAAAAAGTTATATTATGATGTTGATGAGGGGTTCGGTTCTGTTAGAGATTTATATGAAAAAGCGAATAAAGTTGAAGCAGGTTTTACATTAGATTATGTTTCTAAATGGATGAAATCTCAACCAAACAAGCAAACAAGAAATTATAAGAACTACAATTCATACACGGCACCTTTTCCAAAATATGAATTCCAAATTGATTTAATGGTCATGTCAAGTTTGTTAAATGACGTTGGTGTTGATGTTAAAAATCAACCTAAATTTGGTTTTGTTTGTATCGATATTTTCAGTAAAAAGTGTCATATAGTTCCAATGGAAATTAATGATATTGAAACTTTTTTCAATGCTATGTTGGAATGTTTTAAAGTTCTAGGCTATCCACTTAGTATATATAGTGATGACGAAGGAGCATTAAATAGTAAGAAGATACAGAATTATTTGAAAGGTGAAGGAATTGAATTAATTATTACTAAAACTCATGCATCACAAGCGGAGAGAATGATTAGAACAATTAAGAAAATGATTAGTGATAGACTTCGTCATCATAAAGGGTCATGGGTTGAAATGATGAAAGTATCACTGAAGAAATATAATAGTAGCCAAATACATAGTAGCACACAAACAACACCAAACAAAGCACACGATTTAGACAATGTTTTAGATGTTAGAGCAAACCAAATACTGAAAGAAAAGCATAATAGAAAGTATCCAAATGTGACTGAGGGAGATTCTGTTAAAGTTTATAGCAAAGGTAAAGGCAACTACACCAGTCGTAAAGAGAGCCGAAGTGTCTGGCGTGAGATAAAATACAAGGTAATACTTGTTGGTAAGGATTTACTTAACAATAACTATTATAAATTAGATGGATTAAGTAAAAAATATAATCGGCACGAGACTTTATTAGTTAATTAAATAATGTCCATACGGCAAACTTTCCATAGCGTTATAAAAATATCTTTTATTGCAAAAATTGGACAAAGAAAACTTAACTTGATTAATGCTATATATTTGATGGTTTTTTGAGCGTATAGTGTTAAATTCAACTTTATCCTTCAAATCACCATTTAATGTTTGTTCGTATTTATTATAATTTAATTCATTAGCCACTTTATGTTTAACAATGCCTTTACTCCTCTTATGTTCTTCATCTTCTCCATACACTTTATAACAATATGATTTACGTTTCAATCCTATGAAGTGTGTCATTATTTTCCCTGATAACTCATCCTTCATTTTGCCAAGAACTTTTTTATTAGAAGCATTATAACATTCATGATTTTTAGGATAATCTGAAAAATCCATATGTTGATTTATATGCTTAAAATCTGTGTAAATATCATCAGTTTCAACATGGATAATAAAACTATCAGTGTCAGTATATGCTAATTTTATTTTATCGTTATATTTAGGTTTTAATACATCATAATAAAAAGAATACATATGAATTTTAGAATAATCTAAAATTGATAGACCCATATAAATAGGTTTATCTAATTCTACCGTTGCCTTTTCTTTTTCTACTCCTACTAAACTTTCGTTTATAATGTGTCTGTGTTTGTATGATGGCTTATTTACTAGCTTCTGGAAGCGTTCAGGTGTATTAACTAATTCAAAGTCATGTGATTACGAACGTTTTCGAGTGTTTTTCCATATACAGCGTTATTTAATAATTTGAATAAATCTTTTTCAAATTCAGTTTTAGCATTCTTTCGTTTTTCGGTGTTGAAATCAATGTATGGTTTTAAGAAATCTGCTTGATTAAAACTAATTACCCTATGGACTTTCTTTAGTTTTAATCCATGCTCTAAATAAAACTTCAATGCTGATATATGTAATACATACTTTTTCTTATCCATAACATTTAATATTAGTTTATTTGTTTTTTCATCAGATGCATCTTTTCCATAATATTTTTTATGTATTTCTTTTTGAACTGGTGAAAGCATATTCTCACTAACACTCATAATTTCTGGTGCTAATGGATAATCTCTATGTAAATCATGTAATTCTTTTGGATATTCTAAATCAACTTCTAAAATATAGCCTTTGTCATCATCATCGCTATAAC
The DNA here is from genome assembly GCA_963377175.1 of Effrenium voratum. NCBI lineage: Eukaryota > Dinophyceae > Suessiales > Symbiodiniaceae > Effrenium > Effrenium voratum. The sequence continues at coordinate 66,298 of CAUJNA010000688.1, read as the reverse complement.
TTAATACTTTCTTCTCATCCATCCTTGAAAAATACCAATTGAAATTATCAAACGGTAGTTTTTTACTCATAGCCAGACCATACAAGTTATTAGCATCTAAATAACTTATATAACTTGATGGTTTTGACAAGTCATATTGTTCATTCATGTATTTATTATTTGCTTCTACTTTTTTATGAGCACATTGAGTCATCCCGCCACGAAGACCTTTTTCAATCATTTCATACATGTCTTTATTATGTATTTGTTGAAGTCTAACACCAGTAAGAGATAAGAAGGCAGACCACGAATAATTAGGTAATGTTATGTAATGAGCAGGGTCTAAACCATAATAATTTAAGCACATATCCCTAAAGTTTTCAAAAACATCACTAAGCAAATAAACATCTGTCATCAAATATAAATCATGGTATTCACCTAGGTTTTTGATATTGAAATTATCCCATATTACTTTTGCCCTTGTGTGTTGTGTATCTGTTATGCCTTCTTCATATAATTGACTGTAAAAGTCTTCTATACTTGGTAATTGCGATTCATTGAATTTATCAAATGAATTCATGTAGTCGTAAGGATAAACTCCTTTTTCAGTTAATAAGTCTAAATCGGTTTTATTTCTAATATATGGATTTGCTGATGAAAATCGGAAATTATCCTTCCAGTCATTCCGCTTTTTATATATAGGTTTATCATGTTCATCTTTACCTACTATGTCATATTTATTTAACTTAACTAATTTATCCAAAGATGCTGAGAGAAAAGCCATGCTATCTTTAAACTGTAATGAACCAAATGAAAATGTAATAAACTTTTCGCTATTTTGTGCTATTACATCTATTCTCTTATTTTCGTTCAATTCCTTATTTATTTCATTTGCTTTGCCTATTATTAAGTGAGAGTCATAGTTTTTTAAATTATGAAAAAATACTGGTATCTTGAAATATCTAAATGAATAATCCAAATTACATTTTTCGTGAGCACAACCTCTATACTCACCAGTAAAATGACAGTGGTCACGAACCTTTCTTCCTTTGGAAGAAAGGGTAGTCTCGTGAGCCTCTGGCGAGGCGTCTCTGACTTTTGTATCTTCTGGTTTAAAATTCTTATTACATATTGAACATACAGTAGCTTTTCTAAATTCTGCTTCTTGTTCATCTGTAATATCCATTGGTTTATTAACATTCATTTTATCAAAAATATCTTTTTTAATTTCTCTTAATTTATTTACAAAGTGGTCTAAACAATCCTCTCCACGGTATAAAAAAGGTTGACTTGTATTATCAATAGAATTTACAACATTCAACATATAACCGCATGGTTTATGTTCCTGATACGTGCCCTTGATGCCATTATTTGAATTTACAGTTATACACTCAAAATCTCCATAAACAACAAATGGACATTTTAATTTTGTATTGTATTTTTCAAATTCAATATAACTACCTTCTTTTGGTAATTTAAACTGTTGTCCATGTGTTGCCATACAACCAGTTTCATAATGTTTTGTTAATAAATCCTTTCTAGTAAAGACATGAGAACAATAATGACAATAATGTTTTGGTTGGTCATTTTTGTTTGTTTGCCAGTTCATTAGACGACTTAGACTTTTAAAAACTACATAATGATTATTATTATTGATTTCAATTTTCAAAAGGTTTATTTGATGTTTAGCATCTCTTGTTTTAGTTCTGTAATCAATTATAATTTTCTTTTCATTCAAAGTATCATCAATTTCATAAACATTGATTGAAACTAACTTACTATTATTTTCTTCAAACCTTTCAATATCTTTATTACCAGTTGGAAATTTAACACCTTCCCAGTTTAAGATATTGTCATTTAATTTGTTGTAATGGAACATTTCTTGGGAATTTGATTTATTAATTATATCAAACACTACACTTTGAACACTATATTTAAAACATTTGTTATCTTTGTTTTTGATATTAACACATGCCTTTTTTAGTTTAATCCATTCAGGTAAATCTATATAACTACCCGCCCTAGTTGGGTCATATTTGTCATAATGGATTGTTATTGATAATATTTTTTTAAATTGTAAATTAGATGCTGAACCTTCTAGTTTCTCTATGTTCAATAAAATCTCTTTGATTGATTTTTCAATTGCTTCATCCAAATCGGTTTCATTATATATGTTTGCCCTTGTTGCAGGTAAATTATAAAGTATCTCTGTATGTTTTATTACTCCATCATCATCATAATAATGATAAAATAAACCTTCTGCCCTTATATTCAGTTTCATTGCTCTATTAGTTTTCAAAAAGGTCAAACGTCTATCTTTTTGGTGGTGTATCATTGATAGTGCCTTTTCACCTTGAAAATGTTTATTTACTAGTTTTATAGAATTAGCATAACTTTTGAAAGCTGATTGTTGGTCTGTTACTTGGAATTTATTTTTGATTGCATATTTTGTCATTGCATTTTTCATTCTTTGTTTTAGGTATGTTGAGCGCAATGTTTTTGTTGCATAACTATTATACTCATTAGTTCTTGCTTCTGATTTTAATTTCTTGTTCAAAACATTTGAGATGGGTTGTTCTTTGTTGTATCTAAATTTTCTACCATCTATAATTATTGATTTTAATTCCTTGTTTCCTCTTTTTGGAATTTCCGCTTTATCATTATTCAACAGATAATCTATAACATGTTTCATAATACTATACTATATAAATTTAATGTGTTTATTTCTTTAAGTGACTTTTTAGAACAATATACTTAAAGATTTAATACCTTAATATATTATAATAGAAATGGTTGAATTTACTAAAAAAGAGCAAGAAGAAATTATTAATGACTTTTTGAATAAAATAAAAGTTAATGACATTATCAGTAGTTGTAAATGTAAACTAATAAATGAAAAAACTGGACTAACTAAGTTAAATTTACCTAATCCAATTGTTAAAAACATTTGTGATTTTAATTATGTTGAATGCGAGAAATGTTTTTTATTAAGAAATGCAAAGCAAGTTTTACATAAAAGTAATTTACATTCAACATTGAGACAATGTATTTATGATAAATACAAATTGAAATTTGAAGAAAATACATTTCTAAATGATGACTCATCATTAAGAACATATTGTTTTATATAGTTAAATACATTTCCTACATATGAAAAAGTGAAAAAATATATACTGCAAGATAACGAAACATATATTTTAAAAATTTATAATGATATTAAATATTACTACGAAAAATCATATGAAGTTAGTTATGGTGGCAAAACTGGAACAACAAGACCAATTGAAGAATTTAATAATAAAATGATATTTAAATTTATTGATGAGTATGATTTATCAAATAATAAAATTGAAAATGATTGCAAGGAAACATTTTTAAACTACATAAAACAAAGAAACCAAGAATTGAAAATCATAATTGATAAAATATGTGATTATATTAAGGATGAACAGAAGAACAATATAATAGGTAAATTAATGTATGGTGATGTGATAAATGATATTAAAAGTGTTTTAGGAAACTGGGGCATAGGTTTTTGCATTTATGATTTTGCTGATGGAAAATATCCATTTAAAAACAATAAAAAGAACTTTAAACAAATACCAAAGATTACAAAGGAATATTTAAATACTAATGACTTTGATTAAAACCATACTATAATAATAACATGTAAAATCTTATATGTTATAATTATATTGAACTTATGGTTTGTTTCTTAATTTTACTTAATGCCTTAAAAATGACTTAAAGAAATAGTGCCTTAATATAATAAGAGGAAAATGAACGGTGATAAAATCAATAATTATATCAATAAAAAATGCTATGATTGTTGTCACTTCAAAAAAGAAAATATGGAATTGTATAAATTGAACTTACCTAATGAAATAGTGAATAATATTATTAATTATTCAATGGATGAAGAAGATTTATGTAAAATTTGTAGAAATTGGAGATATTATCAAGAATTAATCAGATGTCTGTTGGGAATAAAAAGAATTCGACATAGAAATGTAGAAGATGATATTTTAATATGTCTAACTGTAAATAAAATACCACCTTATGATTATGTTAAACAGTTTCTTAAAATTAGTAAGAAAAAATATGAAATGATGGATGATATATTATGGTTGTTGTGTTATAGTCAAGATAAAGGAGAAGATGTTAAAAAAAATATCAAAGTATTTATTGAAAGTAAAAAGTTTAATGTTCAGAATACAGTGAGAGATGTTAATATTATTTTTAAAATGATGTATGAAAGAAGAAAGATTTGTCAATTAAATTATTATCCTGTACTGAAATTATAATCATACTATAATAATAACATGTAAAATCTTATATGTTATAATTATACTGTACTTATGGTTTGTAAAGATTGAAATATTTCATTTTTTCTTGGTTTGGCTGACTCTTTCAAAGTGCGTTGTTTGAACTTGGCATGCTCTTTTGATTTTTTCGTGCTTTGGCTGTTTGTATTTTATTTTGTTTGATACTCTTCTGATATTTTTTGTTGGTATGTTGCCTTGCTTTTTGTTGATGTGTGTGTTTGAGTTTGTGTTCTTTGATGGTTTTTATTTTTGCTGTTTTGTTGGTATGCTTGTTTGAATTACTTAATGTTGTATGCTTTGATTAAATATTTTGTTGGGGGTTGTTCTGGTTTTTGAGTTGCTTGGTGGTTCTTATCTTGTTTTCTGTGAATTTTGCTGATTTTGTTGTATGCTGTTTGATTATTTGGGTTTGATGTTAGAAGTGCCATTTTATGTATTTTTCCCCCCCCCCCAAAAAAAAAAAAAACCTACGTAATAGACGTCGGGCGGGGGGGGGTTAGGGGGGGGGTTATCCTCTATCCTCTAGTAAGTATCCGACACGCCGAGCAATGTCGGCGGATATATATACAGTCCCACCAAGGATTGCGAAGAAGGGTCGGCTACCAGACTCGGAGCTTTCTTCCCTTACTTTTTCGGTTTCTCCCTTTTTTGTCCTTTGGCCGCTTCAGGTGATCCTGGCGCTGTCCCTGGGCCTGGCGCTGTGCACGGACCTCACGCGGGGCCTGACGATGCTGGTGTCCGCGTGCCCCTGCGCCGTGGTGGCCGCCGCGCCGGTGGTGCAGAGCTGCGCCTTCGTGCGGCTGCTGTCGGATCTCCAGGTCCTGGTGAAGGACGACATGGGATCCACGGGGGACTCAAAACCGTCCGTTTTGGGATGGGATCCACCACATTTTGGTTGTTTTTCTTTTGGTTGCTGGTGAGTGTTTACCAAAAAAAACATGGGATCCGATTTTGGGTTGGTGAACTCACCACCCATTTTAGAACCTATTTTAGCGGGATTGGGATGTTCACTGAAGGTGTTCGTTTTTTTGCTGGGTCTGTTAATCAGGTCTGCTGGTTGGTTGGTTGGTTGGTTGGTTGGTTGGTGGGTGGGTGGGTGGGTGGGTGGGTGGGTGGGTGGGTGGGTGGGTTGGTTGGTTGGTTGGAAGGAAGGGCAAAATCTGGACGCAATGTGGTCCTCCTGATTTTGTTCAAGATAGGTTTCAGTCCAGGGAAAGAAGCAAACAAGCGGGGAGCTGTTGTTTGTAATGTTGAGCCAAGCAGGGGCAAGCTGATCCAAGAAAAGAAGTGGTCAAAAGGGTTGGGTCAAATGTTCTAAAGCAGATGACAGGGTTAGTCCAATAAGGGTAACCTTTTTGACCTGCCAAATGATCCTTTGGTGGTCCCAAGCCAGCAATCCAAGCCACCACCAATTATTGGGAAGCCTCGGGGTCAACAAACAAGAAGGGAGGAGAAGGGAGGATCTGGCAAAGCTGGGAAAGAACTGGGAGTTTTGTATGAAATGTTGAACGTAAAAAGACATGTGCTCAAAGATTAGGGCCTTGCCAGCTCCACCCAGTTTTACGGATAGGATGCTCGAGCCTTGGACACCTTTGCGCGGATCTCGCGCCTGGGCGTGGACAAGACAGGGACCCTGACCAAGGGCGCCTTCGAACTGGCCCAGGCGAGCGCGAGCCGGTCGGAGCCGCTGTTTTGCTCGCCGTATCTTGAGTGCGATCTTCGATTCGCGAGAAGGCATGAGTGAAGTCATGGCACGTGGCAGACTTTGGCTAACTAGGTTGCGTTGCTGTCCCGAGTGTCCTGCTTGAGCACGAAGTGCAGGTCGTGATGATGCCTGGACACGAGAACAAGCAGGACTTGCTGCGGCTGTTGGCGGCTCTGGAGTCTCAGGACCTGCCCAACATGGCCCTATCATAGCATGAGGCACATCTGCCAAGCAACAAAAGGCTCACGGGAATGCGGCGTGCCGTCAGGACTCTCATCCCCTGGCCAACAGCCTGGTTCGCAGCTACGTGGGCTGCGCCGCCTCCTTCGTCTCTAGCGCCGCCCTACCCAAGGCCCGAAGCCGAGAGTTCCGGGCAACACTTCCAAAGGTTCCTCCCCAAGCACTTCACCTCAATTCTTTCGTCGGCCTCCCCTCACGAATTCACTCCGCAGAGTCGAATCCCCCTCGTGGGCGGCGAAAAATCAGGTGGAGCGCTTCACCCGCGTGGAGAGCGCGGGCGTGTGGGGCATCGTGGAGGACACCGTGGTGGGCGCCGGCAGCCGCCGCTTCCTCGAGTCCATGGCCATCGACCTGCCACAAGAGGCCGAGGACATCCTCCAGGCGAGGCTTGTCGGGCACCCGGTCTCTCCTCAAGCTTGGCCCCAGCGGTCAGAAAATCGGCCCATCCGAAATTGGGTTGGCCATCCTATGGGCTTAGCTGGATTTGTGCATATCCAGCTCCAGACTCGCGCCAACTGCTCGGAAAGTATGTGAGGAATTCGCGTTGTGGAGTTCTCTCGCTCGCAGTGTCACGTGGCAGGAGTGGGAGCAGAGCGGCAGCGTTTTCACGACTGTGTTCATGACCTTGGAGGACGCGGCGCCCTCTTTCGCACATATATATATATATAGACACAGAGAGAGAGAGAGGGAGTGTCACAGAATCTCACTTAAAGCATGAGAGCACAAAATGGCCTTCTGCGAAATTGAGAGGCAAACTCTTGTCCGATTTATTTATACATATATATATATACATATATATATATATATTTTTCTCGGATTCCTGCGCCTTAGGAGGAGGTGGTGCTGGTGCTGCGCCTGGAGGACGAGGTGCGGGAGGACGCCTTTGGGGCCCTGCGCTCGCTGGAGCTGCTGGGCGTCTCCGTGGCGATGCTCACCGGGGACGAGCGCCGGGCCGCCGAGGCCGTCAGCAGCGCCCTGGGCATCAAAGAGAGGCGGGGGCGGTCGTGGGGGCGGTGGCGTGCGGGCTGCGGGTGTGGCGAGCGTGGGCGTGGCGCTCGTTTTGTTCCGTGTTTTTTGTTTGGGCCTTAGGGGGAAAACGACGGGAAACAAACCGGAACTCGATGTTTTGGGTGGGGCCCCAAAGAGAGATACCCGTGATTCAAGCGGAGAAGAGCTTTGGGAAAAGAAGGAAGGGTCCAGGAACGCTTGGTCTTTCTGGCACGCACATCACCGGTTTGTGTCCCAGACAGATTACTCACTTCTTCTCTGGGGTCGCGCCAGCGAAATGGGAACCTGGCACTTCCTTTGCTCTCTCAGCTTGGCCAAGCTGACCCCCGGCGAGAAAGAGCGCTGGATCCACGGGGATGCAGAGGAGGGGCTGGCGCAGCCTTTGCTGAAGGCGCACCAGGCGCGGATTGGCAATCCCAGCTCGGGGCTTAATACTATACCTATAGGTCAGGCATCAGGGCTCATGTTATGGTCATGGTGTTTCTCCCGTTTCCACGTATGGGCGTGGGTCAATATTAACCACCAGGGGACCGCAGATTTTAGTCCATGTTTCAATTTACCAGGGTTCCATGTTGGGTGCCCATTGTTGACCACCCGTATAAAAAGAGAGAGAGAGAGAGAGAGAGAGAGAGAGAGAGACTGGACTCGGGTTCCCATCCCACTTGATTTTGTGAGGCGCCCACGGCCATGCTGGGTGACGGCTTGAACGACGCCCCAGCCCTGGCAGCCGCCGACGTGGGCGTGGCCATCGCCCAGGGCCTCCAATTGCCCTGCGACGCCGCAGCGCCCCGGCCAAGCGAAGAGCCGCGGATTTGCTGGGGCCAATGCCGGGTCTGGCCAAAACAATCTGCAGCAAGGTTGCAGATCTAACTTGTTCACTGTTCTCGGAACACTAGGATGTTTGTTCATTGGTTTTTCGCGCGTCCCCGAAAGTTGCTGAGCCAAAGCCTGGAAAAATCTGGCAAGTTGCAACCTCAGGACGTCGTCATCGGCAGCGGCGGGCAGATGCTGCAGCGATTCGTGCAGGCGCTGCACTTTGCCCGGCGCTGCAAGGCCGGTCTCTCGCGGAACTCCTTTGGTGGCCTTCGGGGAAACTGAACGTGGCTTGCAAGCCTCGAAGCAACCCATGCCCAATGACTCCTCTTGGAACAGAGTGCGGAGGGGGAAATTCCTTTTAAAAAAAATGAGCTTTGAAGCATCCAACTCTTTCAGGACCTCATCCGGCAAAACCTGGCCATTGCCCCGGCCTCGGTCCCGAAAAAGTGCAATGGCCAGCCTGGCTGCAGAACGCACCGAGGCGGTCCTGGTGAAGTTCTCGGCCCTGGCCTTGGCAGCCACAGGCTGTCCAAAGCACATGCCTGTGGGTTGCATAACCTATGGCGAGAGCCATTTTGGGGTGGGTGAATTCACCACCCATTTTAGAACCTATTTTAGTGGGGATTGGGATGTTCACTGGGGGTACAGGCTTTTGCACAGCCACATTTACAGCAGCTTGTGGCGCAAGCAACATCCAAGGGCCCGTTGCCGAATTTGCCTTGGCCGCAGGGCATCTCTACCTCACTTTGGGTGTCCTTAGCGACACTGGCTGCTTGCTGTTGGCGACCTGCCCGCATTGCAACCTTAAGGATAGATTTAGCAACCGGATGGCAGGGGGAATGTGTTCCGGCAAGTGCAAGAGCCGGTCTTGGACTCGGACCGGCTCATTGACACGCCCGTCTCCCTGGTCAGCTTTCCAGCTTGTTGAGAAGACTCTGATTCCAAGGCTACCGGTGAGAAAAGCTGCTTGTTGCCCTGAGCAAAAGATCATTATGTGAGCACGTGCTTTGAGCTGTCAGAAAGTCATGCTGAGGTGGTCCTCAACAGTTTGAGGCCGTTGACATGGCAATTCCTTCAAGAGCTGGACGCTTAAATTCAGCGCAAGCCGGCGATAGAGCCCTTTTTGCGGCCTCGCGACGCGCAAATTGCTGCCCGGCCGTTTGCGATGCAAATGAATCTCAGCTTGCCATCATGCTCCAAGATTTTTGTCGCCAGAGATCAGAGGGTGTGGTGCATGCAAAGCCTCCATGTCAAATCTTGATAGTGTCCTTTACGGTGTTTGGGGGCTGCAACAACTTCATACCGTCCGTTTGATCGCTGATGAAAGTCAAGGAGACATTTTCTTGGGGCTGCGGCACCAATCGCTGAGCTGAATGCATTAAATCGATCGGCAAGTTGCTTGCGGGCCAAAATCCGAAGCCTTCGTCTTGGCGCTTGGATTCAACTGGCGTGGCAGCGCCGCTCAGCTCAGCTCTCCGACCTTTCGCCAGGTGTCATGGGCATGAAGACGGGGTCCCTGGGCCCCAAGCGGCAAATCTACGTGGGGAGCCCAGACGAGCCCAGAGCTCCCGCGACGCTGCGGCGTTAGACGCTGCGGGCGGTAGCGGGTGGGTCGCTCGATGTCCAGGACAAGACCTTCTACCTCGTGGAGCTCCGGAAGCGATGCCAGGAGCGGGTTGGTTTTTTCCTAGCGGCCTGAACCCGTACGAAGCGGCTGGACAAGGAGAGAGAGTGTCCTCAGGTTGTGTCCCCGTTTTTGGGCCCCCTAGGAGCATGTGGTTTTCCTTTTGGTTTCCCTGTAGAACCACCGAAAAAGGGCGTACCAACTCAACAAAGAGACGCACCCACTTGCCTTGTCTTCGGCTCAAGCAGCGAGACCTCCACGGATGGCAGCTGCTCACGTCCTATCAGGCCTCCCATGGCAGCCAAGCCCCGCGAGCCACGCAGCCGCAGCTCTTGGTTCCCAAGTAGGTGACCTTTTAGGGGAGATGGCGATGGCCCTGATAGATGATTCAACCACCAGGGAAGCCAGGAAAACCCATCTGTGTTTCTACCAAAACAACCAAAAAGGACACCTACGACACGTGAAAACTGTTAGCTCAAGGATCTATCTTTCCTTGTCGTTGGTACGGACAGGTTTACTGCCGGGGTGTCAGACCGAACGGTGCGAAAAGTTGATCGTCGGGTTGGCACATGAAGCTCTTGGCATGCTAGGCCCCGCCTGCTGGTGGGGCTGAGTTTGACATCTGCTGCTCGGCCAAGCTGAATTCCATCGGCCGCTGGAGCAAGGCGAAAATTCTTTCTAAGCCAGCTGGGCTACCCATCTGTCTTCTTGTGGGGGCCTGGTGGCGTTCCTGCGTTGTTGGTTTCCCTGAATACACCCGGCAGGGCCCCAGACGCGAGAGAGAGCAGACCCCGACAGCTTTGGCGCTGGACTGGGATCCGAGGTTGCCGGCATCTATGGCGCTTGGCAACTTCTGGCAAAGGCGGCCATGTCTGAGGGCACCTCACCCTACGTGCCACTCGGATAAGGGAAGAATTTTGTGTGTGTGTCTGAAAATACGATGCCGCGGACCACGAGTTGCTTGTGTCGTGAAACGCGGGCGGAGGTTCCTTTTCTACCGGTGCTTCTTGGGCTCCGTGATCATGATTCTGACGTGCTTCATCCCTGCGCTGAGACCGGCGCCGGATCTCCCCTTCGATCCGGCGGCTCAACGGATATGGCTTGAGATGAAAGCCGTGTGGCTGTCAAAACCGTTTTGCTTGATCAACCATGGTTGGATTGGGTGAATTCTCACCACCCAGAAAAAGGTTTCCTGTTTTAGTGGTTGGATTGGTTGATGTTCACGGGTACGATTTGGATTTCGACCCATGGCCATGTGACGTGTGTAGAACGGGCCCGGCATTGGTGACAGGTACGGGCCGTTGCCCAGAGCCTGCAGCTGGACGGCGGCAAGTTCTTCCTGCTGGCAGTGCTGATCGGCATGAACACGCTAGGTGGGCTGCTGGCGGTCTCCCGACTCTTGGCGCACTTGGCACATGTGACTCATATGGGTATGGGTCCAAATTCTACCACCAGCAAACCACAGGTTTTAGTCCTTGTTTCTTTTTACCTGGGCTCCGTTTACCTATTTTTGACCCACACCCATATGAATGCATGTGATCTCCTTCCGAAAAAGAGCGCAAGCGGCCTCTCTCCCAGGACTGCCTGCGATTGTTTGTGCCATTATGCAGCCCTCCATGCCGGTGATTGCTGTGATTATCTCCTGCTCATCCGGCGTGGAGCCGTGGTCTTCTGGGAAAGTCCTATGTGTTCTGGTCAGCGCGGCCGGAGCTGTGATTGTCGTCTCACATGGCCGCCTGGTGCGTTAGTCGAGTGAGCTGAAGTGGCCTTAGCTTTGCGGTTCGCAGCATGTCAGAGTCTTTAAGATGGGTAAGTTGGGATATATACCCTTTGTGTGGTGGTGATATAGTGGCTGTATATCCCACTATACCCCTGGAGGTAGTGTAAGCCATCTTACAGAGAGCCTCATAGAGCCAAGCGACTGCAAATCGCATCATTGACTCAAGGTCATGATCTGCCATCACACCTTTCCAGCATGCTGGGCTGGTTCTTCCTCTTTGTGAATGTCACAACTGGTGCTGCCTACAGCGTCTTCCAAAAGCACACTGGTTTGCTGCAAAAGTACTCTCCAATGCACTCTGGCAAGAAATTCACGAGCCCAAAGCCCTGAAGTCCCATTTAAGCAAACAGGAGGAGATTTGATTGGTGCCCTGTGGATCCACGAAATCCGTTCACACCTCTTCGAAACCTTGGTTGAAAACATTGTTTCTTGGTATTTGTAGGGGTGAAAAGGCGTGCCCGAGACAGTCTCGCTGGTGCCCAGTAGGGAATGAGAAAAATGAACTCAGCGGTCCCCTCAAAGGAAATCACCAGTTGGATGGTTTCTACGCGAGACGTCCCTTGTTTTTTGGAGAAAGTGAAGCCCTTGAATAAGATGAGCCACTGAAAGACGAGCGCCACGTTCGCTTCTCGAGGTTCGTGGCGGGTGTCTCCTTCCTCCTGGCCGGCTGCGCGCTTCTGCCCGCCGCCCTGGCGGACGTCGACACGAGCCACAGTTTTCGGCCCCTGTCGCTCCTGGCCTTGGCTTATGTGGTCCCTGGACAAGAGAAAGCTGGCCGTGATTTACCGGGTGTTGTTTTTTTTGGTTTATTTTCCTTGGCGTGTTCAAGGTGTCCGGCATTTTGGTGAAGTCATCCTGGTGTTCTTGTGGCGTGGGCTGTCAGTCGGTAACCTTGGAAGCAGACCTGGCTCTAGGTGGTTTTCGGCACGGCGTACAACTACAGCATCGGGGCTTGGGCAAACAAAGTGACTCGGCCCTCCTTCGTGACAGCTTTCCACACACTGCAGCCCGTCGCCACCTCGCTGCTGAACTACCTGCTCTTCGGTGTGAGCCTCACTGCAGGCACGGTTTCCCCCGCCTCCAGAAAAGTCGGGCATTCCAATGCCAGCAAACGTGCCGTTGACACACAGACCTTCAAGCCGAAAAAGACAAAATGCTGCTTCCACTGCGTTTAGCCCAATGTCACTTTGATCTCAAAAGGTATGTGTCAGCTCGACCCAATCCTGATTGCTTTCACCGTCTGAGGCAAGACTGGAAGCCTCTGCCATTGTTAATCTATCAAAGATCGGCTGTGCGTTGCAGTGTCTTGGAACGCCCTTTGCAAATAGGTCAAGCATTTGGGGGTGCCACCATCATCGTGGGACTGCTGGCCAACGTGATGGAGACACTTGGATGACCTCAGGCCCTGTGGGCACTCTACATGTGGGGGCGGGCGGGGGGGGGGGGGGGGAATCTTTGTTGGAGAAGGGAAGCCCTTTTTGTGGCTGTTTCAAAAGGAAATCAAAGGGAAACCATATGCTGGGCTCCCTTTTTTGTTCAACACGCCCAGTAGGCATGGAGAGCTTTACTTGAGGACCGGTGCTAACAGCCTCGAGTTGGAGCCGCTGTACCCGATCCTCCTGAAGTGAAGCGCGCTGCACAGCCCGGTTGAAAAGACCGACTGAACTGATTGCCAGGAGAAAAGGCCGGCACTTCCGAGTGGAAAGCATGTGGCATAAATGGCAAGGTTGATCTTGTGTTGACCACACGCACGCAAATTTCTGAGAGGCCGCCGAAGCTGTCAGAATCTGGGAACAGCCTCGTGCCCAGGAGCTAACAGATGAGGTGAAGAGGTTAAACCAGGAGATCAATGACATTCAGCAGGACAGATGACAGAGCACTCAGCGAGTTTCGGGAATCCGAGAACCCGTGGGTGAGCGCACAGCCTGGTTCAGCTTGCAGGACAACAATGTCTATGCCTCGCTGGAGAAGCGCCGGTCCCCCAAAGCAGGGAGAGAGAGATGCAGTGCAGACGTAGCTTTTAGCCCCTGGAAAAGCCACTGCGATTCTGCGAGGCTATGACACTCTGGTGAAAACCGTGCGATCGCTGGAGGGTGACCTGGCTGACCACAACCTGGCCACTGACAAGCAGCGCTCGAAGCCCAAAGCGCCCTTCAGCGCCCCCCAGGGCATCAGCTCTCAGCTCGCTCGGCTCGCGGCCCAGGCACAGACACCAGGCCAGAGGAGGTGCATCATATGTACACCCTCATGAAGCTTGGCACTCAGCGGTTCTGTACCACTCCCTGACCCGTGTTTATGGAAACTCAGGTTTTCGCCGGCTCAGGTCTCAGAACGAGCAGCAGCGGGCAGACGTCGATCAGATCTTTCTGGAGAAGCGCAGTCACGAGGAAGAGATTGGTCGCATCTGCCTCAACTTGCGACCTTGGCCTCTGAAAACTCGAGCGAGAATAGACTTGAGGCAAGTAGCTTTCTTTTAAGATGCTTTGAGTCATGAACAACCCTTTCTCTGGCCATGGGACGCACAAGCTGTGAGACAGGAGCGTGCGACGCGCCGACGGGCCGAGGCATGGAGCAGGAGATCGGGGCCATCGCCCGGGCGGCCGAGGAGCGGCTCAACGAGCTGCACCCGGACCAGCGCGGGAGCCCCGGCCTTCCGCGGTTCTCAGCTCCGTTGGTCTCTCCCCCAAGATGAATCCAGGGCTCCTCACCCATTGGGTTTTTTTCTTCCCCCACTTTATATGACGAATTCAGAGCTTCAGATCCCAAATCCGAAGAGGCGGTTGAACAATGAATGCAGAGACCGCGCTCCGCTCTTGGCTCGAGCCAAGGCTCCGTTTGCAGAGGAAAGTCTCCAGGGTTTCCCTTCATAAAGTCCCCAGTTTTGGATGTGCAAATGGCCGTCGCTTGTGTAAACTCACTTCGAAACCAGCGCGCTTAGGAAACGCGAAAGGCCGCCAGCTTTGTCCCAAGATTTGTCCCAAGCCCCGTGAGGTCGCGAGTATGAAGACTTGCGCGAGGAGAGCAAGCGGTTAAGCCGGATGCCCAGGGTTCAGGGCAAGTGAAGTTCCTCGGAGGGCAAGCGATGGGTTCGTGCCTGACGTATCCTGAAGGCACGGACCTGGCAGATGCACGGGACGAGCTGGACCAGGCAGTTCTCGGTGCGCATGGCACGTGTGCGTCGCATCTCGCCCGAGGTCAGCGGCAGGCTCAATGCCTTGGAGAGCCGGCGACGGCCTCAGAGAGCACGAATCAAGTCTGGATTTTTCTGCTAAACCAATTGCGTTTGCACCATGCAACCGGAACGAGATGAGCATGGGCAATAGGTGAGACATTTGCAGAGCTTTGTAGGTTGCGAAGCGACCCTCTGCGCACGCGGCACCGACAACTGAGCGCCCGCCCGAGACAGTGCTTTTGCCTGGGCAGTTCCATTTCTGCCTCGCGGAACTTTGTCTTGTGGTGTTCAACGTTTGCCAAAAAAAAAACTCTTGTTTTTCCATCTACGTGCCATCTCGAGCTCGCACCTCTACATGTTTTACACAGTTCTAATCCAAATGGCGCCCTGGCCGATTGCATCTGCCTCAGATCAAGCTCGCAAAGAACTCGAGACTCAGCTGCTGTCGCTGCGCCGGGCGCCAAATCGAAAGGCCGATAGGATCCAAGCGGAGCTTGCATGGTGGCACGTGCCTTGGCGTGTCATCCAAAACCAGACGGGTGTTTCTGGCAGCGTGTCCGGATGTTCTTGGCTTCCCAAGCTTTGTGAAGACAGACTGCAAGCCACCATCCGCTTGAGGGGCCAAGTTGAAACGGTCTGTGTAGCAAGTGGGTCTGTCTTTTTGGTGGTAGCCTGCTTTTTTAGCTGGCCCTTTTTGTTTGGCTTGTTTTAAACGGAAACCTATTATTTTCTTGGGGGGGTCCCCTAACAACGACAATGACCAAGTGGGCAAGTACCTCGTTTTGGGTTCGCACGCGCGAAGGTCAGGAGGTGCAGCAGGGCTCCATGAGCATTCCCGAGCAGCGGGAGATCCTTCTCTCCAAGGCATCGGGTGGGTCGTCTCCAGATCCAGGCAGTGTGCATGTTGATCACAGGGTCCGGCAACCATATGGCCATGGGGCACCTATTGCAAGCCATTTTTTGGGTGGATGAATATCCATTTGCCACCTATTTTGATGTTCACCAGGGTACAGGCTTTTGACCCACAGCCACATGGCACGGGCTCCTTTTTTTTTCACCCTCCGAAGTTGTTTGTTTAACCCTTCCTTTTTTTTCAACCCTCAAACCCTGCTTGGGAACCGTCTGCGGGAACCTTGCTTCTCCAACCCTGAGAAATCCTTTCTTTTCAACCCCTCACCTTGTTTTTTTCACCCTCTGCCTTGTTTGTTTCACCCTCCGCCTTGTTTTTTTCACCTGCGAGCTTGCTTGTTTCACCCCGCAACCTTGTTCTTATCACCCTAAACCTAAAACAACCTAGGCCCGCCCCACACCCAACCCAACCCAAACCAACCCTAGGCCCGCCCTAAGCCAAACCTTGCCAACCCTCAAACCAGCCAAACTCTAAATCAATCTCAAACCAGCCACACACGCCCAAACCCACCCCAAACCCACCCTACACTAAATCACGCTAAACAAGCCCTAAGCAAAAAAGAAACATCTCTTGTCCAACCCTAAACCCACCCCAAGCCAAGCTACAGTTAGAGTAGCCCTTGCCCATCTTTTTGTGGTACCCGAGCGTGACCCCCACCCTACGCAAGAACAGCATTTTTCAACCATTTTTTCACTATTCAAATCGTCATCCTTATTCATTATGCATATTTCCACTCAAACCATTTCATAACAGTCTCAACCTCAAAATCCATCCAAAAAGTTACATTTTTCTCATTTTCTATTCCATCATTCTTGTCATTGTTAGGATGCTTGAGTGGAAATAGGAGTATAGGGTGGTTCATATGATATGGTTATTGATGGTAGGATGCATGGGCAAGGTTAAGCTCATTCATAAAAAAAAAAAAAAAATCAAAAATAATATTTTCAAAAAAAATAATATTCTCAAAAAAAATTAATATTTTCAAAAAATATATTTTCAAAAATAATATTTTCAATAAAAAATAATTTTTCAAAAAATAAATTTTCAAAAATATTATTCCAAAATTTATGATAAATTATCTTACAATATTTTTATCATAATTTTTTGTAGAAATATTATGGGCAAGGTTAGGTAGATAGAATTTTATAACTTAAGTTCAGGATAATAATTCAATTGATGACCATTAAATTGTGTATATATCGTATCTCTTTCATGCATCATTTTAAAAATAATATTAATATCTCTCACGGTATTTTTCACATTAATTTTTTTCCTTCGATATATGTTTTAATGTCTTCTTTTACATCAAACCCTTCCCTAAAATGACAAGTCAACATCCACAATATACCTTTAATCATTTCATATTTTTTCTTACTGATTTTCAGAAATATTCTAACATAACTATAAGGTGGTATTTTATACACAGTTAAAAATATCAAAATGGCATCTTCAACATTTCTTTCATTAAACCTTTTAATATCAAAATTACATTTGATTAATTCTTGATAATATCTCCAATTTCTACAAATTTTACATAAATTTTCTTTACCCAAAGAATAATCAATAATATTATTAACTATTCCATTAGGTAAATTCAATTTGTATAATTCCATATTTTCCTTTTTGAAGTGGCAACAGTCGTAGCATTTCTTATTGATATAATTATTGATTTCGGTTTCAACCATTCCTATTATAATATATATAGTGTTCATTTCTTTAAATACTTTTTACAAGAAATATTAAATTTTTATTTAAATTATTATCATTTACAACTACAATTGCACCTAACACAGTAAGGAATAATATTATTCAGTTCGTGCGACAACTCGTTTGATTTACGTTGCGCTGTCAGATTTGTAATGATATTACCATTTTTCATATCAATAGTAAAACCACATCCGCAGTAATTGCATTGATTATTTATATTGTCTAAAAACCACTGTGTATTTACATAACCTTCTTTAGATATGGTTCTTTTTGCTTTCCTGTCCTGTTCTTTGTAATTTAATACTTTCCTTTCAAAATAACTCATAATACATTTTTGATTAAATACATCATCAATATATTTTGTATATTTATAAAATTTAACTTTGTTTAAATCTCTACACCTTGTAATTGCAGTCCATATCCATTCTGGATAATTCTTTACCAAAAAATGGTTATAATCAAAAATTGTTATGGTATCATCAATGCTACTGCCTTGGGCAGAATGACAAGTTGAGCAATATGCAAATATAAAATTGCTTCTTATTTTAGCAACTTCTACGGATTGTAAAATTTCGGTTTTGACATTCTTTAATGTAAATATTCCATCGCTTCCGATATGAACTATTTTATATTTGAAATTTACATTAAACACTGATGTTTTAGTTTTAGTATATTCCCTACATGTCAAAAATTCGCCTACTTCGTATTCATCTTTTCTATGTTCTAATTTTCTAATTTCATTTGAGACATTTTTACAAGTTGTATTTAAAAATGCTATGTTGTTGTTAGAATTGCTTATGTCAGTTGTATATTCAAAATATTTTTCAATAACTTTCATAATAGGTAATTTATTTTCAAAAATATCAAATTTAATATTTCTTAGTTTATCCTTATCTTCCTGTGTGTTAAGTCTCTTACATTCTTTTAACAAAATATTATATTCAAAAATGTTATCTATAATATTATCAGTATATAATTCATAGTCTCGAGTATTTGTTATCTCTTGAACTGGTTTTAATTGCTTGGTGTCTCCCGTTGCTATTATAATTTTGTTGTGTTTATTCTGCTCTACAAATTGTTTTATTCTCCAATATATATTTAAATTACTGAAATAAATTTCATCAAATACGATTACATCAAATTCTGTAAAATCAAATGGTTCTAATTTTGCATCGCCGTAGTTTATTCCAAAAAACTTATTTATAGTCATTGCTTCACCTTCGAATGCCTGTAATAATTTATTAGTAGGACAAATAAATATTACCTTATATTTTTTATCAACCATTTTTTGACATATATATGATTTTCCTGTGCCCGGTAGTTCGCCCCTGATCATAATAGGGTTATTCTGTTTAACAATCTCTATAATGTTATCAGTGTCGTATTCATCTTTAATATCAATAGTTTTACTTTCATGAACTGGTATGTTTATTAGATCATTCTTAACAACTTCATATTTTACAGTAGGAATATTAATTTCATTGTCTCGCCCAGAAACTTTCCAACCTCCTATATCATTATGAAATTCTAATAATTGCTTTGCTTTCTCTACATTGTATGAATCAATTACAAAAGCATCGGTTTTCACACTATATACATTAATATCGTTGACTATTAATTTGTAAATGTCTTGGTTCATTTTAAAATTATGATGTTGCATGAGTAGTTCTTTAATATATCTATAGCCGTTTCTCAATACTGCTTTATCCCTTAATTTTAATATATAATATGATGCTTTTATATTTCTTTCATCTAGTTCACGTGTATACTCTTCATACTCATCCTCGCGCTCTTCGTCTTCTGTACCTATACGTGATAACCTATGAATTTTGCCTTCTATCTGTGATAACTTATGAATTTTGCCTCCGTATTCTGTTTGATAATGGATTGCTTCATCAATACTCTTAAACAAAATGCTTTGATGCGCGGTAGCCTCTCCCTTCTCTAATAATCCAAAATTGACATTTGCTATTAATTTTTTACTTAGTATATCATCATCATCATCATCTTCATCTATAGTAGTTTTCCAAAGTTCATTAATCATATCCTTATAGTTTGTTTTATGAATAAACGAAGGTTGTTTATAATATAATACTTTAATATTATATTGATTAATAAAATTTTTTAAAAACTTACCATAAACTAAATTATATTTTTTATTAAACATTAAGCCCTCTTTATTCCCCAGTACCGTTTTTGTCATTATGAATTCAACTTCTTCTTTTGATTTAAATTTTAAACTTTCCTCCAAAAGATGCTTACGTTTAATACGTTCCATACTGTATTTATTTGGTATATTCGGATAGTTAACTTCAATATAATATAATGTTAGATCGTGGAGTTCATCAATATTAATTGCATCATTGTATTCTTTCCAATTGTCAAACTGATTAAAAACTGGTATTTCAGTAATATCTATGAAACCTTTTGTAAATGCCTTATTTTCATCGATTTCAGTTTTACACATTAAATTAAATTTATCCCATAATAATCCCGAAGGTGCTACAGTCCTTGTTTCGTTTAATATTTTTATATCAATGTCATTATAAAAAGATTTGTGAGATAAAATAAATAAAGATTTATTAAAATTAAACATTGCTTTATTCATATTGTTGTACATAGTTTCATTATCTGCTGCGATCCAACCATCGCTGGATGATTTAATTAAATTTTGAGTCTTTATGATATATGTTATCTTGTTAAATTTGACTCTAATTTCATCAATAATACCTGTGTATTTAATTCTGGGTTCATATCCAATATTTATCAACTGGAAAAATATTTCTGCCAAATCATTATCTTCGGGTACTAAATATACTTCCCTTGTTTTATCATCAGTTTTAATTTTAAGTATATCATCTATACATTTAATCATTTTGTATTGCGGTGGTTCCTCTCTTTCATTTATATAATAATCAGTGTGTGCCTTTATAGTAAGTAGTTTTGATATTACTTGTTTTTGTTGTATTTTGCTTAAATCGTGGTTTAATGTATAAATATGGTTATTTTTCACCATAGCGTAAAATGTTTTAATATGACGGTTTCTTATTTTTGGGTTATATTTGTAAATAAGTTCATTTACAAAATTAAAAATTCTAACTTGAATATTAAACTGCTTAAATACTGCTTCCATTTCTTGAATGGTTGCTCCTACTTCCTTAAAATTATTCCTACCTATGATTTCAATAATTTTATCTCTGGTTAGTCTGTTGCGGGTTCTTTCATTCATGATTGTATCACTGTAAAAATCAGTTAATGAATTTATCCAACATTCATTTTTAATATAATTGCCTTGTTTAATTGCCTTTCGTATAGTGTCCTCACTCATTTTTAAATGTGTGTATATATATGCATGGAAAATGGATACGTTAGATGAATCTCTTAAATTTTCTGCTAATATATCAAACTTTTTACCTGATTTATTCATCATCTCCACGGACAATATTTTTATACCATCTAAGCCATATTCCTGATTTTCTAAATGTTCCATGTGTTTGGCAAACTCCTCGTCGTGTTTCATTATTTTTATTATTTTTGTAAATTCTGGATTTATTTGTTCCGTCTCTCCAAAATCAGTATCCATCGAAACACCTGTTTTTTTCAAAATTCTCTTGCGGATAAATTCCTTAGGAAATTCTTCTCCTATGTCAACTGTAGCACTTAATCGCTCATAGTTCCAAAGATAATAATACTCATCAAATGCTTTAAAGGCGGGTTTTGATTTCATTTTCTTTTTATCACCAATTATATAAAGGTCATACATAACAAAATATGTATTTTTTTTCTTGCTTTATTCCCCCTATATTCATTATCTTTGATTTTTCTATATTTTCCACCACCTCCCTCTCCCTTTTTATTATTTGCTCTTGCTTCTGCCATTCTTTCATTTAATGGTTTTGTATCCTTGATCTTTTTGATATTATCTTTGTATTTTTGAAATGCTTTGTCATA
Organism: Effrenium voratum; assembly: GCA_963377175.1. Classification (NCBI taxonomy): domain Eukaryota; class Dinophyceae; order Suessiales; family Symbiodiniaceae; genus Effrenium; species Effrenium voratum. The sequence continues at coordinate 45,081 of CAUJNA010000688.1, read as the reverse complement.
AACCTTTTTATCAGTAGATGTTAAACCTTTGATATAATTTTCTGCAGTTGCTACATTTGATAACTTCCTTTCAGTATAAAGTTTAACGATCTCATCAACCCTTTTTTTAGTTGCATTATTTGCGTTCTGTGTTGAATTTCTTTTGAGTTTATTTAACTCGTTGATATTACGTTGTAAAAACTTACTCATGCTATAATCTATATATTTATATTATAAAAATATTTCTTTAAATAACTTTTTTACAAGACAACTTTTTATAATAAAAATTATATATACTTTTTTAAACTTTGAAAATTTCAAATCTTAAGAATGGTCGTGTGTTATGTTCCAAATAAAAATAAGTTTGACCTAACTTTTTTTCAATCCTTTCAACTTTATATTTCGTAGGTAACCAATTGCTACTCCTTTCTTTTTCAGTTATTGCTTTCTTTCTGTAAATCTTCACTTCGTTACCTATGTTAATTTCAGGGTATTTACGGGTTCTGGTTGCTTCGGTTGCCATTTTCATTTTTACTTTATAATTGTTTTTCTCCTTCAATGCTTCCGCTGGTGTCATTCCTATGCTTGAATGTTCCATTTTATTATTATAAGTTATTAATATTTCAAAATTATAATCTATCCATTGTATATTTTCCTTTCCTTCTTTTTCATCTTTTTCAACCCTTTTATATAGCATATCCTTGTAGGTTTTTATAAAACGTTCTGCAAAATTAGGATGTCCTCTTGTGCGGTATAATTCTATTCCTTCTTCTTTGAAATAATCTTCAACTGTTTTATTATATAAACTGCCTTCCTCGTCGCTATACATAATTTCTGGTTTGCCCTTCATTTTCTGCATTCCTTCCATTACTCCCGCTAATATGTCAGGCGGTTGTTTTGATTTAATAGGTATTACTGTAGAGTATCTGGTAAATATATCAATTAAAACCATCCCTACTTTAAATTTTTGATTGGGTATGTCATTAATAAAAAATAAATCTAATTGAAATTCAAAGTATGGATGTGGAGCAATAAATGAATTTTTGCCTCTTAATTGCTTCTTCTGTTCTATGTTCTTTTGAAACCATTCTTTAACATCATTTAAGGTTATGCTTTGTTCCTTTTGTTTAGCATCCTTATAGGTTGTTGTGATACTTCCGTATCCTGATTTATCATAATATATGTTACTAATTATATCATTTTTCTTAATATTTGCCATATTAATAAAGGTGATATTTTTTAACATTTTATTCAAAATCTTCAGCACTATTTAAATATGCTTCGTACTGTTGTTGTTTTTGGTTACTCCTATTAGTCTGCGGTTTGATATCTTTGATACTTGGGTATGAACTAAATATCATATTTTGTATTCTCTCGCTTATTATTATTTTTTCTGTATAGTGCTTATACATATTTTGTCCTACATCATTAAAGAGGATATTGGAAAATGCATTATCTTGCTTATTGAAAATGTGTGATAATATTATTTTGAATATGGTTAACGTGTTCGAAATATTATTTTCAACATATCTAAAACAATCCCGTCTATTCTTTTGGTTTTTTGGTATGTCATCATCATTCTTATACTCATCAAAAAATCTATCTACTAGACCATTTTTATATGTTTCTATGTATTTTATTTCAACTGTTTTATAAATTGGTGTATCGCCTAAATCTACTCCAGCACTTACAGTTTTAATATTTCCTTTGTAGTATAATTCATAACAGTCCTTTATTCTGTTGTGTATGTCCCTTGTGTAGTTGTGCCTTTCTTTAACATCCTTTAATAAATTGGATTTGATAAATTTGAATGTCGGAAATTTATATAATTTTGTACAATAGTAATCTTTGATGTTGTCTGTTGTAACAGTTGTGTCTTCTTCCTTTTCATTTTCAATTATTTCAGTTAGTTTGATGAATTCTTTTGACTTATTACAAGTGTCAATATTTACAAATGTTCAACTGTTTTAATCTTTTGCATTTATAACATTCTTTATAATTATATTTGCATATGTGTTTAATAATATTTTCTGATAATTTAGTTTTATATAATTGAATATTATTATAACTAAATTTACATTCTTTACACATTCCAATTTTTCTATTTATCGTTCTTTTAATGTCATTTATATTTATCTGATTTAAGAACTCATTAATTATTTCTTCCTGCTCAATCTCACTGAACATTTTCACCATATAATTATAATACATAATATTTCTTTAAATACTTGTTTTACAAGAAATATTTTTATAGTAACAGTTCTATATATTTTTATATTTTTCCTAAATTTATGGTTTCAAAACCTAAAACCCAAAAAATGCACCACATATTTATTAAAATATTTAAATTTTAATAAATATTATTTAAAATATTCAAATTTTACTGAATATTATTTATTCAACTGTTATAATTTTATATGTTTGCGCCTTATATTTTCTGGGTTTTGTATTCTGTAAATCTTCTGGCTTCTTTTCATAATCAATATCTTTTAAATCAATTTCTCCATTTTCGGCCATCTTGTCTAATTTCTTTCTTCTGTGAAATCTTATAGCACTTGCCCTTTTGGTGTCCATAAAGTCCTTTTCGTGTCTCCTTCTTTGATAATATAATCTGTTATATAGTGCCAGTTGCTCCTTTATTTGCTCTAATGTCATATCTTCAGGTTTAATACTCATTGTATTATATATTATATTATATTATATTTCTTTAAATACATTTTACAAGATTTTAAAACTATATATTTTTATTTGTAAAGTTTAATATCACTTCTTGCATAAATATTATTTAGACTTGTCTTTTTTCTTTTTCTTTTTAAAAACTTCATTTTCCAAATACTCTACACGATCGATTAGTTTTGATAATGCATCCCAACTAATACAAGCCATACGATCATAACACATCGTTAAGTATTCTCCCGAATCATTTACAATATTATATTTCGGATTTGTGTATTGTTGAACATCTTGAGCAATCCATCCTAATTCAGTTTTTCTGGTTTTTTGATTCTTAACAAATGTTTTAATCTTAATTTTTTTTACCATATTTACAGTATCATCTTCTACATCTTCTATATTATCTTTCAGTCTCTTATCGCTACTTAAATTAAATCCGTTAAATGATGAAAATTGAGTATCATCCAATTGTAAATATTTAGTGCCATCAATATAACTATCAATAGTTGTTGATGCTTCTAATCTTAAAACAGCATCACTATTTAAATGTCTCAAATTGATTTTATGAGCAATTCCAAAAGTCATATCGCCGTCAATAGTCCAGTCGCCTCGCAATTCGCTATTGCTTCCACTATTCAAAATAATTTTATTATCAGCATACGTTGTAGATAATCCAACAACCAAATTAATAGAGTTTGACGTGTTGCTATTCCTAATTATTAAATCATTTGTATCGACATACATTTCAGCATTATCAATTATTAGTTTTGATGTGTTGCCAAATTGAACATTGCCACTCGGTGAATTTTGTAATAATAAAGTATTTCCTGATACTGACTGAACTTGATTGACTTCGATCTTTTTACCAGAAACCATTGTTAAATCGCCATTTGTATATACATCACCTAATATATCAACTGGTTTATTGAATATGGTTTTTGATACAGCACCGTCGCACATAAAATATTGATTAGAAGAATTAGTAATATCGCCAACACTAACAGCAACAAAATTATTATGCGCCATATATAAACCTTCTGTAGCATCTGGTGTATATCTTCGTATTGAACCATTATTATTAAAATTTAAATATGAACCATTGTTAAGACTTATTGCACTGTCTGTTCCTATAAACTGGACAGCGCTTGTAAATCGAGCTTGCCCAGCACAATTTAAAACATAATTAACAACGCCAACTGCCCCTAAACCGAATCGATCTTTTATCCATACACGACCAACATTAGCATCTCCGATTTGCGTTTCCCAAACGCCTCCTGAGCTTGACATCCACATTCTACCATCTCTATTAATATTGAATTCACGATTAAACATTTGAAAAGTCATTTGTAGTCCTAAATTTGGTGAAGGGGTACAGCTAAACTTATTGCATATTATAGAACCAGTAGTAAGCATGTTTAAATCACTGTGTAAAGTTGCATTATCGCTAAAATTAATAGCACCTGCTACTGATTGAGCGTTAGTATCTATTTTATCTAACTTTTGTAAATCTGCTGATATTAAACTATTTATTGTGTTTGAATTTTGAGTTATTAATACATCTTGTATATTATTATCTGATATAATTGAAGCAAATGTATTACTGTAGGCTGTGTTAGTATTGAATAAATTAGTATCGTTTGTATATAATGTTGATACATCTGCTTGAATAGTTGTTTTTTCAGCTATAGTCCAAGAAGCACCCGCTCCTGCTTGTAAATCTGCTATATCTGTAAGAATGGTTGTTATTGTGTTTCCGTGTCCTGCTATGTTATTAATGTTTGTGTCAATTAATGATATATGCGATGTTATTGTAGCATTTAAATTACTGATTAAATGTGTATTTGAACTAATGTTATTAAAATTAGAATCAAGTTTAATTGTATTTGCTGATATAGTCGGTAGTATTGAAGTTATGGTTAATCCGTGTGCTGTTATATTATTAAAGTTGCTTGTAATTGTTGCGTTTTGATTTACTTGTTCATTAAACATAGTTGTTGATGTTGCGTTTATTTCAGTAATATCTAAAATATTGGCATCTATCTTATTTTTCTGTGCTAAAATAAGAGCATCAACTTCTTCAATTGTATAACCTCCACCTAATGATCCTGCTGTGTCTGCTAATTCTTGTTTTGTAGCATAAACACTACTTAATGTTGATGGTTCTGTTGAATTTATTAATACTAATTCACTTGCTACAATTCTACTTGAGCCGTCCAATGATAATGTTGAAAACATGATTATTATATAGTAGGTTATATAATAATTATATTTTATCTTTTCTTTCCTCTTGAACCAAATATATTCTTATTTAATGCATTATATTTTTCTTGCTTCTGTCTTAAATATTCATTTTGCAATAATTGGTAATGCTGTGCTATATTGTGTAGCGGGTTTGGAGGCGGTTGTGGTTGCGTTCTTCTTGGGGGCGGGGTGTTCGCTATTATATTATTTTGTTGCGGTTGTGGTTGTTGATTTTCTTCGTTGTACGCTACTTCATGATCTATCCTTTGAGGTTTTGCTATCGGAACTGCTTTTGGTTTAGGTTTTATAGGCTTAGTTTCCAATGGTCCTTGGCAATTGCGTTCATGACTGTATCTGTAACTGCGTAGTGTTAATGTTTTTTGACATTTTGGACAGGTTATTTTCTTTTCATTGCGTGCTTGAGTTTTTGAGTTGTTTTTCAATGGTTCTATAGGTTTCGCTTCTGTTGGTGCTTCTATTGTTGGTTCTGCCTTTGGTGCTTCTTCTTCAATTGGTGGTAATTCATTTACTGGTGCGTCTGCTTCAATTGTATTAGTAATTTCAGGTTCGACTTCTGACATATATAATATATTATATATTTTGTCTAAAATTTGTCATTTTTTTGTCTATATGGACAAAATTAAGACATATTAATATTAATAATTTGATATTTTTAATATTTTTAATATTATTAATATTAATATTTAGGGGTTTATTTAATTGTCTAATTGAAAAAGCAAGGAGAACTGTATGGGTACGCCGTGAAAATCAATAACTTCGTTTCTTGAGGTTGTAATTTTAAAGTGTAGTCTCTTAATATTTTTACCTCCTACATCAATAAAATCTGCATATATAGGTGATGTGTAGTCGCTAATGACTCCGCCTAGTTGTTGGTTAATTTGAACTTTTTTTATTACTGAACTACTAAAATTATTAGGTGCTGAATATTTGTAGTCGCTTAGTTGAGGTGAGTTAATATATACATTCTGAAAAGGAACTAAATTAAAGTATCCACTTAACCAAGATGACGCAGGATCATAGGCAATATAATTACTTAATAAATAATTAATAGATTTTGGTCTTAAATTGTCATATTCAAACTGTCCTCTGTTCCATTCGCCATTTACATAAGTTTCTAATTCTTCATCTGTAGGTATTTTGATTTTGTAAGTTAGGGGGTCATTTAATTTAAGTTCCATTTTGCGTTCGCTTTGTCCATATACTGTTAAGAATAAGTCAGGCACAATATCATTAAATGCCGCGTTTAATTCTGATTGTATTTTAAATGATAATTGATTGGCATAATAAATTTCACCGGATACATCAACGGCAGTGCTTCTCAATAAGACATTTGAACTATTGTATAACATAATATAGAAGCGTTCGTAAAACCCTTTCTCTGTTGTATAAAACGGAGTGCTGAATGAACACTCTGTCACGAACATTTTTGTTCTTGGCGGAATTTCAAAGTTTTGATCAAGTTCTATAATAAAGTCACTGGTAGAATTGCTTTCTGGTAATCTGTAGGCACTATCAACATAGATTGTTTTATATGTTAATCTGTCACTCATAAATATAATATACACTAGAAATTTATAATATAATTATTATTGATAATTACTTTGTAATTATAATTATTCATAGATATTTTAATAAAATATCTATGAATAATATATGATAGGAAGACAACTATTATTAGGTGCTATTGAAGGCAGGACGCCTACGCAAATGATGGCAGGCGTAGCAAGTGATAAAGCATATACTGCAGGTAAGGATTCAATAGAAGATGTATTTTTTAACCATAAAAAGAAATTGGAAGACAAAGTAGGAGGTTTCAATAAACATTTTGATAAGCAAATAATGAAACATAAAACACGTTATGCCGAAGAAATCAATGTTCAAAATAAAAATAAAATTGATGACGTTAAAGGTTTAGACGCTGCGTATTCAAATGTAAATGGAATAACAAGAATAGGAAATACTTTGTATATTGGTGGCACTGGTGCTAAAACAGGACTAAATCACAAAGTCAATGATGTAATCGCAGATCTGTTTTTTATTCCTACTCACAATATTCAATTAAGCGAAAGGTATAGGGATGCAATGGAAGAATTAAGGAAAAATCCAGATGTGAATAGAATTGTTGGACATAGCCTCGGTTCATCCGTTGTTCAAGAAATCAACAACAGACACGGCAACAAATATGCTACTACTGTTTATTCATCACCTTTTGTATCAGGGATTAATCAACAGAAAAACCCGCGATACCTAAGATTTAAAAACAAGAATGACCCTATAGCAATATTAGATGATGCCGCGATTACTGCTGATATCGGTTCATTAGATGTGCTAGAAAACCACGGTTATCAAAATTGGAAAGGAAACGGACTCACAAGTATAAATCCTACTACCAATATAGACACGGGATTCAACCCGAATGATAATTCGGGTTAAATGCTTCGCGTTTCAATCCTAATTCAACACCAGAACAATAAAATATCAATAATATTAATAATAATATGTATAGAAACAAAGACAAGCAAAACAAAATTCCATTAGAGAAGAAACTGACAAAAGAACCGTCAAAATACGATAAACAATATAAGAATTTAGATTATGATACTATAAAAGATATAGTTGATACAAAAAACAATTATTTAATAAATACTATAAAAAATACAACTTCAAATAATTCTACTACAATGCTTCCACATAAGAAAAATATAAAAATAAAAAATAAAATCTAAGTTTATCATATATAAGTAATGGATAATATAATTGCCGAATCAGAAACTACAATGATTAACTCGCTAAATTTTGGACTTCCAGAAACAGCACAATACATCACAGACAGAAGACACGTTAATTATTTTCCATCGGGTAGTAATGTTTATAATCCAAATGCAGGAAACAAAAATATTAGATTTCATATAACAGGTGAAGACAACACATATATTGATTTATCAAGTATTCGTTTATTTGCAAATCTTCAAAACACCGACGGAACACGAAGCCATTTTTTACGCCCGTTAGGTAATTTGTCATCCTTCTTCAGTCGTTATAGATGCACTGTTGGAGGTCAGCAAGTTCAGGATATTATTGAATACAATAGACATTGTGAATTGTATAATTCTTTTAAAAGTCAAGATGCCAGAGATATGGACGATTTAGAAAGTAGCGCTAATCCTCGTTGGGATGATGACTGGCGACACACATATGCTACTGGATTAGCAGAATTTATTGATGCTAATAATGAACGAGGAACTACTGGAACAGCACCAGATGGTGCGTTAGTCGCCGCGGGAGATCATAATAATTGGGGCGATTTAACAGCACGATATACCCGCCATTCAGTTGCAGGAATACCCGGCGCTAATGGTTATATGAGATTAGGACATAAACCGGTATGTGGACTGTTAGAAAGCAATTATTATTTACCTTTACGATATGCTCCGCTTGAACTGGAATTTACAATTGTATCGGATGAGCACGTACCAGTAATTACACCATTTGCTACTCGTGATGCAGCGGGGGATTTAATCAACAACACATATACTGACAAATACGGCTACTATTTCACAACCGGCGATACTTCAACGCAGTGGGAATTGAATAACGTAATTATAAGAGCCGAGGTAGTACAATTGGACAACACGGTCAATAATAACATAGTGAAACATTTGTTAGAGGGTCAAAGTTTGAAATTAGTTTTTCCAATGTATCACACTATGACACAATCATTCAACGCGGCAGGAAATGAAATTAATATGAACATTGTTAAATCCGCTTCTAAATTGAATGGTTGTTTCATTACACTATATCGCCCACCAAGAGCAGGAACTGACCCACAAAATACTAATTATTACAGACAAGACAACTACATTTACAAGCGATGGAATTATTTTTACAATCCGATGATTAATTCTCGTATTTTTGATGGTCCTGATCCAGATGGAGAGAATCGCGAGACATACCAAGGAAAGGGCTTTCAAGATAAAGATTTAAATTTAACGTGGCAATTACAAATTAATAATAAGAAATATCCAGAGTTTGAATGTCAATCCATGGCAGAAACCGCATATTATTTAAGACGAACATTACACTATTTGAACCCCGACCAAGATGCATTTAGCATTTCATATAAACGCTACAGAAACGACAAATTCGTTATTGGGATTTCATTTGAAAAGATGGCGGACACTAATTTTACTGGACAGAATACTAAAATGGGAGGTTTACTCGTTTTTAAATTGAAAGGAAGTAACAGAGCACTGACAGATAATGAAGATGTGCGAGAATTATTTGTGCATATGATCTCTGAGTCTGTTCTGGAATTAAGAGAAAGCGGGAGCATTCTTTACGATTAAAAAGTTGTAAAAAAGAGAATTTTATATAAAGAAACATCACGTTAATATTTTATAATTATGGAAAATAAATACTATAATTCTAAAATATATTCAATAAGAAATAATTCCAATGACGAAATCTATATAGGTTCAACATCAAGCGATTTATGTAAGCGAATGGTAAAACATAGAAGCATGGCGAAACAAGAACCGTTAAAATCACCTCTTCATACTTATATGAATGAACACGGTATAAATAATTTTTATATTGAACTAGTTGAAGAATACAAATGTGAAAATATCGAACAGTTAAGAAAAAGAGAAGGTGAAATCATTAGAGAAATTGGTTCTTTAAATCATAGAATAGCAGGGCGAACAAAACAAGAGTATAATAAAAAATATACACAACAGAACAGAGACCGAATAAATCAACAAAGAAACGAAAGGAGAAGAGCAAACCCAGAGAAAACAAGAGAGGAATATAAAAAATACGGAGCATTGTATAGAGAGAGGCACCCAGAAAAAATCAAAGCGTGGCATACTACAAAAGTTGATTGTCAATGTGGCGGAAAATATACGTTAAGTCATAAAGCAGAACATTTTAGAAGCAATACCCATAAGTCTTATGAACAGCGGATGTCAGAAAATAATAATTAAAATCTATGATAAATATATAATGTATAAATTCCACAAAATAAATAATAAGAAAAATAAAGGTAAAGTATTTTTACAATCCTCACAAATCAAATATAGTCCATTTGATCTAAAAGATACAAAATATTTAGAACACCTACACGAACAAATGAAATTAAGAAATTCACAAGAAGCATCGGTAGCATTAAGGAAAAAGATTGACGAAGGAAACAAGAGAGCAAACTATGTAAATGAGCTGGATAGAATGATGGGCGAATTATATCGTCCTAACTTACCACACGCAACAAAAGAACATTTAAATAAATGGTATGAAGATACAAAAAAGTTAATATTTACTTAAAATATATTGATATAGATTAATAATATTTTTCACAAAAAATATTATTAACAATAACATCTTATTATTAATAATATGTTTCACAAAAATATTATTAACAATATTTTCTAATTAATACTATATCAATATGGCAACTACAGCAAGTTTAGAATTAATAAATCCATATGCAAAATTTGGATTGAAGCGACGCCCCACTTATGAAGAAATTGTAGGTCTAATTGGCGAAAATCATTTAATAACGGGAAAACTACCTAACAGAGATGCTACATTTTTTAAAGCAAGTCCTCAAGGCAGTTTTTTTGATGGAAGCGACCACTTAGAATTATTGAAAGACCAAGAGATGAGAATATTAGACAGACAAATGAGAGAGGCAATGATGAAACAAGAAGCACACAGAAACGGACACACATATGCAGTTCATAAGATGGATACAGATACACCACAGCATGCAAACGACCAAGCAATAGATTTTTCAACACCACAACAAACGACAAGACAACACGAGGCAATGGTAGATACACAATTACAAGATATAGCAACTGCAACAAAGCGGAAAGCGGAAGAAGTAGGCAGAGCGATGGCATCAAATTTAAGAGAGATGGGCGGGACATTATTTCATAAAATGGTGGCAAACAGACAATCAGCACCAACAGAACCACGACAAGCGCCAGCAGGTGGAGCAGTAGCAGACGACCAGCAAACGATGCGCGTAGAAGATGTTGAACTATCACCTCGAGCAGTAGATGACAATTTGCACGCGACACCAGTTCAACAAGCAACAAGTACATCAAGTTCAACAGCCCAACAACCACCACCATTGCCAATGACGCCATTATTTAAAACAACAATAGATAATACTATTAGTCCCGCTTACTGGAAAGACAACCCTAATTTAACAGTAAATGATATTAAATTTCAGTTTTATTTAAGAGGAATTCAAGTGCCAGAAGAAAGCGAAATACAAGAAGAATTGAAACAAAAGGGAAGAGGCAAGGCGAGAACATACAAAGAATATTTAGTGGATATGATTTTAGACACTATTGATAATGGCGGATGGATAGCAAATTTAAGCAGAGGTAGAATAGAAGAACTCAAGGCAAGTTTTAAGGGTAAAGGTAAGAAATAAAAATATAATAATAATAATAATAATAATGATAATATTAACTAAAAATATACTGAAAAGAAAGAAGCAGAAGTTCAATGATAATTATGATCACGACGACAGTTTTTCAATACATAACCTAACAAAACCAAACACACCAACAACAACACAACCACCGAAAATGATGAAAAAGGGCATACCGAGAGAATTTATTGACATTGCAACCAATACAGATACAATCGCCACAGAAACCAGAGAGACTCAAGAAAAGTTATACAATGATGCAAATCAACAATTAAATATGACATTTGAAGCGTTTAAGGTAAAGGAAAACCAAGATAATATGTTTAAAATAATGCTTAAAAACTTTTGGCACAACACATACAAAAGACATGAACCAACAAGAACGCAAGCAACACAAACACTGAAAAACCAACGCGACACAATGGTGTCAGCCTTTACTAAAATGCTCGACAACAACAAACCACCAGAACCACCGCCAAAGAAACCACCAGACGAGGAGGACAGCGATGAAGAAGAAAAAAGATTCAAACTGACAAAAATGATAGAAATAATGCTACACAACGGCGCTACAGTAGCAGATATAATATTAAACTTATCACATAGCGCAATTGCAACAACAATAAATATCGCAGATTTAGTTAATCAAATAACAGCAGGAAATGCACAAGGTAGCAGTAGCAATTCATCAAATGAAGCTATTAGTGTTCATAGTTCTCCACCTATTACTGTTCATAGTTCTTCATCTGAAAGTCCAACAGAAATACCAGCACCAACTGAAGACGAAGAAGAAGAAGACGGAGAAGAAAAACAAAAATATAATTTTGAAAAATTAAAATCTAAATAATATTATATATAATGGGTTCAAGTAAATCAAAACCAGTAGAAATTGATGATGAAGAGGCTATTAAAGTAATAAAAGATATAGATGTAAACACGATAAGTGAAATGTCAAGAATTGATATTCTACAAATAAATTCATTGAAAGCAATAATAAATAAATTAGAAAAAGTTAATGAATGTAAAAAAGATAAAACATATTATAAATTTCCTGCCTTAAATTTATGTAGCTATTCCTTATTCTAAATTGATAATATTAACATACATTAATATTATTAATTACTATCATAATCTGTCATTTCATCTTCTGGTAATTTTGTTGAGGCATTGCTACACATATCATCTATTAAATCTTCTTCATCAACAAAGTTATTTTGAAATCTTAATAACTCCTCGTCTGTTGCCCTTCTTTTCAACACTTTATAAAGTTTGTGTATCCAAGAATTAGTATGAAAATTATAATTACCTCTACGATAAAATCCACCACATCTACATAGTTTCATTAGCATATTATTATATTATATTAAATTAGAATATCTTTATTCATCATTTGTAATTTGAAATGCCTGTTCAAAATTGATATGAAACATGTTGTTAATGTCTTTTGAATTCATATTCACGTAGAAAAAAGAATATGGAGCAAAATTAACGGCTTGATGATACATATCTAATAATTGCTGTTTGTCAACAATGGCGCTATTTTCTTCAATAAAACTCATTAATTCACTGGCATTTTTCAACCTAAAAATATATAATGAACTGGCATTTAAACGAATGAGAGGCGCCAACACATTATATTTCTGTGTTGAACAAATCACACTTACTGCATCGTGCCTGCCTCTTGTAAATAATCCATGTAATAATTTACTATATCTAACAAATTTAGGATCGTCGGCATGATCGTCTATAACGATTAATATTGAATGTAGTTTCTTTATTTTTTTAGATTTCATATAATTAATTATTTTCTTCTGTCTTTCGATTACATTTTCTAAATCACTTGGATTATAATTATCAAAATAAATTTGTTCTTTTTCATCATCTACATGTAGTTCATCCCTAATATATTTCTTTACTTCTGTAAAAGTTGGGTCATTATGAACGCTGGGGGAAAATATAAATATTCTTGCAAATGAATTTCTATAAACATTTAAGATAAGGTTCTGAACCAATACTGTTTTGCCACCTGTCGAACTCGCAACTATAATACTTCTAAATGGTAATTTTGGCACGTGCTCATATTTAGATTGTTTGAATTCATATTCAGTTATGTTTATTGGCTTTATTATTGGAACATCTGACATAATAAAATAATATTAAAGTTATTTAGAAAATATTTTATATTTATTATTTTATATGAATAGAAGCTATTCAGATTATATTGATATAATAGATGAAGTAGAGAATTTAGAACAAGTTGTTATAACTGATAATAGATGCAAGAAATATGCTATTTTGTTTTAGAAATAATTAAGTTTGTGATACAATATATCAAAAATAAAAATGTAAATATTAATATAAATGGGAAGAAAGAAAAAGAATAAGACTGAACCAGTTGTTTCTTCAACTGATGAAGAAAAAGAAGAAATTGTTAAAGAAACATCAGTTATTGAGTTTGCTTGTCCAATGTGTAAAAAGATGTTAGAATTAAAAAATGAATTAGAAATACAAAAGAAAGGAACTTGTAAATGTTCGTTTATTCCAGCCAGTTTCAAAATAAGTAAGAATGATAAGAAAATGAATATTGATAAAACTAAAGACAGTATAAACTTAGAAACAGATGTTCATAATATCGCTATCAAATGGGGACGGCATGCATCACCATCCGATAATGGTGATAAGGAAACTCAGGAAACTATTTGCGAAATGATGAAAAATAATAGTTAAAATTATTTGTATTATTATTTATAATGCAAGATGTTATAAATAATGTTATTAAATTCATTGATGTAAAAGAATTGAAATTAAATAATTTTATTGAAGAATATAATGAAAATGATATATTAATTAATTTTGTTAATGACTTTAGACATAATAAAATTGATTTTAACATGTTTTATAATTCTATTAATTATGCTGATTTATTTGAACAATCAGATTTAAAATTCTATTGTAAAAGAATATATTCATATACTTTAAGATTTATTGCTAATTATGATAATAAAAATGCTATTCAGTTTTATGAAATTACATTGAGAAAAATGAATAATATTTACAAAAATAGTAACATTAATGTTGTTAATGTGTTTGAATGTATTAAATGTTTAATAATTTATATTACAAATAATATTGAAAAATTTCATAAATATTCAAAATATAGAAAAACTATTATTTGTAATTTAATTGGTAAATTGAATAATAATTTAACGAGTTACACAATAACTAATTTTGAATTGACTTATAATGATATATGATTTTGCAAAATAAAAGTTTAGTTTTAAAAGTTTTATTTTATAATATAATATATATTTACATGGATGAAGGATTAGAAAAGATTGTCAAAAAACTGAACAAGGTTTTAGAACAGAATAAGAATATTTTAGAAATCTTGCAAGAAATGGAGAAGAAGAAACCATTAACAAACAATTATCAAAGTAAAGAAATAGATCGAACCGGTGGTGAATATAAAAATAAAAGAAATATTTATTTAAACAAACTTAATAACAAAGAAATTAAAGAACCGAAGGCTTCAACTATGACATTTTATCAAATTGACTATGATGAAGATACGGGGGTTTATTCATAGATAATAATCCAACGACAAAACAGCATGTTTTTCTTGAAATTAGGTGGGGTTCCCCCTTTTTTGGGGCGACAGTTTATTTATATTATGTTATTATAATATAAATTAACATTGTAAAACTTTATAACCTTTCATTATACCATAGTTATACTCTATAAAATTGGTTTTTGTGTTTCTTTTTTAATGAATGAACATAGCCTTGCCCATAATATTTCTACAAAAAATTATGATAAAAATATTGTAAGATAATTTGTCATAAATTTTGGAATAATATTTTTGAAAATTTATTTTTTGAAAAATTACTTTTTATTGAAAATATTATTTTTGAAAATATATTTTTTGAAAATATTAATTTTTTTTGAAAATATTATTTTTTTTGAAAATATTATTTTTGATTTTTTTTTATGAATGAGCTTAACCTTGCCCATGCATCCTACCATCAATAACCATATCATATGAACCACCCTATACTCCTATTTCCACTCAAGCATCCTAACAATGACAAGAATGATGGAATAGAAAATGAGAAAAATGTAACTTTTTGGATGGATTTTGAGGTTGAGACTGTTATGAAATGGTTTGAGTGGAAATATGCATAATGAATAAGGATGACGATTTGAATAGTGAAAAAATGGTTTAAAAATGCTGTTCTTGCGTAGGGTGGGGGTCACGCTCGGGTACCACAAAAAGATGGGCAAGGGCTACTCTAACTGCTACACCCACCACCACCACTGACCTACTCGAAACCACCCGAAAGCATACATAACCCACCCGTAACCAATCCCAAACCGACCCTAAACCAACCCTAAATCAACAAACTAAACCAACCCTAAACCAACAAGCCAGTCCTGAACCCACCCTAAACCCACCCTACACGAACTCTAAACCCGCCCGAACCTTGATCCAACCGTAATCCCACCCCACACCTTAAGCTTAGCCTAAGCCAACAATAAACCCACCCTAAACCCAGCTAAACCCCAATCCCACCCTAATCTAGCTTTAACGCAACCCCAAGTCAACCTAAACCAACCCTGAACACGCCCACAGACCCAAAACCAACCCTCAACCCTAAAACAACCCTAAGCCAATCCTAACCCAATCCTAAACCCACTCTAAACCCAGCTTTAACCATTCCCAAACCACCCCGAAAACCAACCTTAAACTCAAGCCTAGCAAAAACCAACCCTAAACCAACCTTGCCCCCACCCTAAACTCGCCCAAAAGCAACCCACACTAAACTCAAAAACCAACCTGGGCCAGCCCTACACCAACCCTAACCAACCCTGAGCAACTCCAAACCAACCTTAAACCAACCATAAGCCCACCCTGTACCAACCATGAATCCACCCTGATCCAACTCTAAGCGCACCCTGAGACTCTAAGCTGAGCTTGACCCAACCCTAAATCCAGTGAAGCCAACCCTACGCCAACCGCGAGACCAATCCACATCCAAGCCTAAACCAACCGCAAACCCCACCCTAAACCATCCCAGACCAACCCAGACCAACCCTGAACCAACCTACATCCAACCCAAAACAAACGAACAACATACCCTTAAAAACCCTAAGCCCACCTGAAATCAAGCCACCCCAAATCAACCCTAAGCCACCCTTGAGCGACCCCAAGCCTCCCCTAGCTCAACCCCAACGCCACCCTTTACATAGACAAACCGCAAACCCGCCCTGAACCAACCCTACACCAACCCTAAGCTAACCCTACAGCCACCACAGACCTACTCTAGACCACCTAAACCAAACACAAACCCACCGAAATCCTGCTCTAAGTCAACCTACACCCGAACCCACCTCAAACAGATGCCAAGCCAACACTAAATCCACCCAAAATCCACCCTGAAGCCTTTCGACACAAGCCCTAATCCCACCCTAAACTAACACCATGTAAAACCAACCTTTATCCCAACCCTGACCTCACCCTGAAGCCATTCTAAACCCACCCCCTAAATCCATCCTAAACGAACCCTAAACCAATCATAAACCCACTGTAGACCCATTCTCCAAGCCAAAAACCCACCCTCATCCAACTTTGAACCCACCATATACCCAGCACAGACCTGCTCGAAACCAACCTTAAACTTAAACCGACCACAAACTTGCCCTTTCCATCCCAAACCAACCCTAAACCCACCCTCAACAAACCCTACCCCGCCTCTAAACCCTTCCTACACAAACCTAATCCTACCCCAAAAAACCGTAAATCCACCCTTCCCATCCGAAACCAACCCTAAACCCACCACCCTAAGCCAACCCTAAATTCAAAACCACTCCAAAACCAACCCAACCCTAAACCGTTGCTTATTGCTTAGTGCAGTTGCCACAGGCGTCGGCCACAGGGTTGGCAAAAAAGAAATGGAGGGTTGAAAGGAAGAGGTGGAGGGTCAGAAAGAAAGGGGGGAGGGTTAAAAAAGAAGGGGGGAGGGTTAAACAAGACGGGGGGAGGGTTAAATTGAAAGGGTGAACGGTTGAAAAAAACAGGGAAGGGTGAAAGAAACAACTTCGGAGGGTGAGAAAAAAGGGTTCCCCACATGGCACCATTGCTTGGAAAGCCACGATTCGATCTTCCAACCGACAAGTTGCTGGCCATTGGGCGAAATTTGGTCAAGCAGAAGTTGCATAGCATAGGTGAAGAACGACAATCAAGAGATTGTGGCCACCGAGAAGTCCAACAGCCGGGAGCTGATCGACACCCCTTCGGGCACCAAATTTTGTGGACCATTGGAGACCAACGTTGGTGAGACCAACGTTGGTGAGACCCTAAACCCTAAATCAGACCACTGATTCGCAGAGGTGAGATGAAGTTGGAGATGGAGCGGCTGCGAGCCCAGATCCGGGAGGCGCGCTGTGCCTGCTGTGCCTGCTGTGCCTGCTGTGCATGTGCCGGCACCCTTTGGCTGTGTCCTCAAACTCCACTCCAGTGTGTGACTCGCATTGAAAGTTTGGCCAGGTCCAAGCCGACGTGGAGGAGAAGAAGGACAAAGCAACGGTCAATTGCATGAAAGTTGATGAGAGCAAGATCCTTGGGCACACTAGGCAGAATGCCTAGCAACATAAGTCCGGTGTGCCGGATCCTGCCTGTGTATTTGGAGTTCACAACTCCCTTGGCCAGAACTCATAACCCTCCCGCAACGTGTTGAGCCACTCACGCGCAGGAAGAGAGCAGCGATCAGCAGAAGTATGAAATCCTCTTCACGAAGGACAGAGTCGATGTCCAGCCCGCCTGCCCATTCCTTTGAAGCAATCTAGCCCAGCGACTGGACGGAACTGGCTATCAGAATGACCAAACTTCAGAAACCCACCATTCAAGACATTCACAATGTATCAAGGGGAAGTCTGACCTTTTTCTTGGATAACTTGGCAAAGTGTGTTTCTTTTGAGAACTGACGGGAGACTTGAATGTAACGGCCGGATCCGCAGCGCAAGAGATGTTTTGTCGGGCAATCTGCATGCTCCTTGTATATAGGGCGGAAGTTTCGAAAGCCGCGTAACTTGACGCATGGGTTGCCGCAAAATACATCACTTATTTCCACTCCCTGCTCCAGGACCAGGAGATGACAGCCTTCATTGAAGGCTTCGCAGAAGCCAAGGCGCCTGACGCACAGCTCAAGAGCAGCCGTGTCGGATCTTGAAGCGGCCCATGTGAGAGGCAGAGGAGGAGAAGAAGATCAAAGAGAAGCAGGAGGCACCCTGACTCAACTGGCCATTGCTTCTTTGGCTGTTGCGGTATTTGCTCGTTGTATCTTTTGTTCCGGTGAGCAACCTGCGGTAACTGTGCATCCCCGCCTGCCTGCCAGAGCATCGAGCGTTTGCAGCTGATCATTTCCAAGAGTTTAGAGCTTCCTCCAGACGCTCGGTGCTGAGCAAGTCGCAAGAAATCGCTTGCCTGTTGCATTCCTTGCATGTCCCGTGGGCCTCAGGTCACTCCTGAGTCGCATCTCAGGGACATGGAGGATGAGCCTTGCCCCTGGCATTTGTTTTTCTCTTGTTTTTTTTTCTGTCGCAAGCGAGAGATGCCAGGTTAGACTTCAAGAAGGCCCAGCTGCAGAACTCCGAAACCACGCAGCCGCGCTCCCAGCCGCATCCTTTCTAGACGCGAATCGGCCAACCCCAGGAGCCGCCTGGAGGCCGAGCTCGCGAAGCGCCAGGGCCCCAAGCGCACGGGTGCGGCTCGGCTCGGGTGCTCGGCACGTGACACGTGCTGGTCGGCCAGTGGAAAGCGGGGTTTTGCCTGGACTGGGTTTTCGCCTTTCTTGGAGGTGAGGGTGAGCTGGAGAAGATCGAGAGCTTGGATGTGAAAATCTCGCTGGAGCTCTCCCAGGCCGAAAGGGTAAGAGCCTTTTCGCGGACTCCATTCCAATGGTTCGGCGAAACGAGTGCGCCAAGCTTCTGAAAACAGGAGATTTTCACATTGGTCTTCTCTTGCTCTAAATCCGAACCGAAAGAACACTCAGGTGGAAGAAAAGATGAGGCAGTACGAGAAGGAGCCATTCGTTGCCTCCGGAGCCGTGCCATGTGCAGGGTTGCTGTCAGGAAATCGCTGAGCGCTATGACAAGATCGACGACATGAAGGCCCAAGGCAGACCTGGGACCGTCTTGCGTCGCATTTCGCAGATCGCTTCGCGGATTGCAGGGTCGTGAGCAACGAGCCAGGCGCCTTGGAAAGCCAGAAGTTGGAGGACTCCAAGAAGGGCCTGGAGGAGATGGGGTGCCTCACATGGTGGTTTCATCGGGAGTTTGGGGGGAAAATTGTGAACAGAGGCAGTGCTCAGAGCCGGGCCGGGTACTTTTCTCTTGTAGGGAAGTCCGGTTCTTGGCCAGGAGAGATCACAGGCCTTGCGCCAGCAGGCAAGCCACGCGTGTTGACAGTGCTGTGTTTGCACCATACTGCGGAGGTGAACTTTCTTCGCCTTCGAACTGACGGAAAGCGCAGGGGGCTTACACTTGCGACTCCCGGCAAATTCGGATGCTCAATCTGGGACGTGAGAACACTAATTCCCACGACCCTGCAAGTTGACTCAGCAAGTTGACTCTAAGTTGACCTTGCACCGTGAAAGTCAAGCTCTTTCGCAGCCTCTTGGCACAAGCCAAGTGTGAAGCTTCTTTGTTTGTCAAGTTCTCGATGTCGATGCGGCTCATCGCCTTTGCCTTGGCCTTGAAGACGGCCTGGTGTACTCGGCATGATCGGCATGATCGGCTGGACACCGAAGGCATTTGTGCGGAGATGAAACATGCTCGAGCTCACATGTCGTTGGGCCGCACAGCGATATGGCGAGACTTCAGCATCTGCGATATGCCTGCATGCCATTCGGCCAGAGAAAGGGTGATTAAGGGAGGTTGCCGCAGATGAAAGTTATTTTTGTTGCTCCGGTGTTGCGGTTCCGACATCCGAGGCAAAGCCAAGAACTACGATCAATGTGTCTCTGCGACCCCTGGCTGGACAGCGTGGGAAGACACATCGGACGTCACGGCAGTTCGATGCCTACTGTACCCGGATGATGGCATGATTGTGGAGAAGGAGGAGGTGGGCGATATGTACGCTGCGTTCGACCCGGACAGGGTTGCTATAAATACGTGTTTTGCATTGTCATGCGATGCATTGGGCTGAGAGTCAAAAATCATAGACTAGAGAAACGAGTTTGGCCAGGAGACATGGAGCGCTTCCGAGTGCGAGAGGATGTATGCAAGCAACGTGCTTTCCTCCCGCGGAGCCGAGTGGAAGTGTCGTGTCATCACCAAGGCCGGGTCTGAGGAAAGGCAGTGAACATGTTCAGGGAAGCCGAGCTGTCACGCTTCAGAGGGAAACTGACTGCAGGACGACGTGCCAATGTGCCACTGCAATCGGAAGAATGATTCAGGGAATCGCGAGAGCGACTGCCCAACTACCTCTGGGAATTGGAGATGTTCTGCACAACGGGCGAAGACTGGATTGCAGCCTGACAAGCAATAGCCCGTCACGTGCATGCTGGCCCCTTCTAGGTCGGGTTTTTTGCTGCCCTTACCTGCCAAGGTGTCCAGACAACCGTTGCACCTGCGTGAACAGCGACACCGCGAAAGAAGTAGCCAGCAGAAAGACCGAGGCGGAGGTACAGAGGACGGATCCCCATTTGAGTCGCACGAATCAGGCTAAGATCCCCTTCACAAATATGTCGGCCAGAAGGGGCTCTTACGAACGAAAGGTGTTCAGATTGTTTGCACAGCCAATCACTGAAACCGACAGGATGTTCCACAGCTCCTTCTCGCCCTTCTTCGATAATTGGCAAGAGATGATGATGGCGCGAAAGGAAGCCGGGATGGGAGGGCATAATTTCTATTGAGTTCAGAGGCGAACAGATGGCCAGATCTGAGAGCCACTGGCGAAAAGGTTGCTGCTTGCTGCTATGCCAGAGATGACATAGAGGGCCTGTTTGGAAAGGCGTTGCCATGTCCAGAAATACGAGCGTCTTCAGCGATAGATGGCAACCTTGACATTTCTTCGAACTGTGTTCGCGTGGGCTGGGGAGCTTGAGGCAGTGAGGCAAACACAAAATGCGGTGTGTCGCATGTCCGGCAGTGTGGCTCGGGAGGTCGGAGAGTCGGAGATCCCAATGCATTTCAGCGTCCATTCGAAGCCTTGAAGCCAAGGCCAGCAGCTGCAGGATGACGAGACGGCCGCAAGCCTCGAGGAATGGGCCGAATTCGATGGGACGGAGTTGCGGAAGCTTCCGTTTGGAGTCATTGGAGTCATTGGAGTCAGGGTGTTCACTTCGGTGAAATTGATACATTGAGCTGAACCCCAGACGTGCGTAAGCGGAGTGCAACTGGCGTGTCGTAAGCGCACAGTTGGGATTAGCGGTTGCAAGGCGCAAGAGCAGAGAATCCGGCAGTTTGGTCAGCCTAAACCTGAGACAGAGAGAGCCTTTGCCACATCTTTTTGTAGGGCCTCGGATGCCAAGGACGCTCTACACGTTGCGGTCCTTCATCCTCCAGAAGACCTCAGAGTTGCTGGCCTACTCTCTCCAACCGATAGTCAAATTGTAGTGCAGTGCGTGCTCTGATCCTAAGGTCGGACTTCCGGGGGGAGATGGCTGGCTGCCTGGAGACAGCTGCGCAGCTCAATAAGATGCTGCAGGCGAAGTTGCTTCCCGGGTGAGCTTGTGCAGAACCCGGAATATGACTGGTCTGTTAACTTGGGGAGAATGTGGGAACTGCAAACTCCCCGTAAGAGACTTGCCGGGTCTGGCAGGAGAGCGCTCTTCGGCCGCCTTGTTAGCTCGCTGGGGCCTCACGTGCTTTTGGACACGCGTGGGCGCTTCAACAAGCAACTCCCACATGGGAACTGCAGGTGAGCAGCGCAAAGTGAGCCTCGCAAGTGCACAGGTGACATGTCTGACTCCGAACCCAAAGCTTGTTGCAGCAGCTCACGGAGCCCCACTGGACACACGACAATGCACTGCTGCGCTTGTACAGGGTCCTCGGATCTGAAAATTGTTGAGAGTTACACCCCTGCATGCCCGCTGGACTGCTACAGGTTGCATGGAAAAGCGCGGAGACATGTCCAGTGTTCGTCATTCCTGGCTCAGAAACCAGCGCCAGATTCTTCGGCCAAATCTTTCGCTAAACGCCTTTGTTTGCATTCTTGTCCAAAGTTTGCGCAAGTTTCCGCTGAGTCATGAGAGTTGCGCAGCTCATTTTGCCACCGTGCCAGGTGGTTCCTTACTTGCCCCAGTGGCTGCGCCAGGATTTGCTGAGCACGGAACTGAGAACGCTCTTGTTGTTTTGCCGAGCGCCGAGCGCCGTGTGAGATATGGGCCAATGTTCACAACCATCTTAGGTGAGCGCTTTGTGACGGAATGCAGAACCTTTTTTTTGGAGTTGGACCAGGCGTCGGCCAAAGACTCTCGCGTTGTGGCTTGATTCATTCATGAAGTGAGTGTGTCTTTTTGGGGAGCCTTTTGGTTTTAAGGGGACAAAGGAAAGCCATTTGAAGCCAAGGGTCTGCCTAGGAACACCCAAATGGGTGGGTTGCAACGAGCTTTCAACAAGTTTCGGGCCCGCCAAAGTGCCCCAGGATGGGAACGGCACTTTGGAACCAGAGGAGCTCTTCACAATGGCCCGAACCTTGGAATGAGCTGAATGAGCATAGGTCTCGTTGAAAAAAGCCTGGTTCGAAATGCTCGTTTGGCACGTTGGGTTGACACTTTCAAGAATATGGTTGGAATACCAAGCTCTTGTTTTCGGCTCATACGCTCTCAGACTCTTACGCGCTGGATACTTGGCTCTTCTTGGACACTTGGCTCGGCTTTGTGACACCCAGCTCTTATGTTCGGCCAAGTAACAGCCCCATAAGAGCCAAGCAGTAGCAAGCATTGCCACTGTAAGAGCGAAGTTATGGTCCCATGAGAGCCACGTATTAGTTCCCCGTAAGAGGCAAGTAGCAGCCCCGTAAGAGGCAACCGTTGGCCCCCACCAGCTCCACCTCATGCAACCCCCCCAACCCCACCGCCCAGCCTCCAACTCCCACCCCACTCCCACTCCACCCGCCCCCAACTCGACCCCAACTCCACCCCAACCCAACTCCACACCTCACCTCAATTCCACCACACTCCACTCCAACTCAACCCCACCTAAGAGCACAAGCCCGTAAGAGGCAAGCATTAGCCCCGTAAGAGCCAAGTATTCGCCCCGTCCAAATTTGAGCTTGATTTGGGAATCACGCCCACACGGAAACGCGCGTCGAGTCATCAGAGACGGCAAACCTTTTTCAGGTCATGCGCGCGACATTTCCTCGGTATCTTTAGGACATAGGCGCCATCGCAAACATCCTTGGGACCACGAGGAGCTGGTCGATGAAGTCTTCTTGCGTGACTATATGTCGCAGAATGTGTCAAGCTCGCGCGCAGTGCTGGGCTGGGTTTGGTGTCTTTCGAGGGTGCGCCCTCGTGGTACCGCGCGCCGAAATGGTCGATTCGCGAACCCTCTGCGGACTTTGTGTAGGTCGGATCGCTCTAGCGTCAGATCAACCAGTCAAGCTCTCCTCGAAGATTCACTTTGTAGCTGTGGGCGTGGGGCGGCTGTGCTTTCTGCCGGGCAATGTGGCCAATGGATCCGCGCCAGAACCTCCGGCAAGAAGCACTTCATCCCACCGCTGGGCACTCCACCCAAGAGCTTCTTTGGCCTGCATTGCAGCTTCGATTGGGGGGACAGCTTCCTGAGCTTTTCTTTAGGGGCGGGGGCGGCAATCCTCTTCCTACGGGAAGTCTTGGCATGAGCGCGCGCAACCCAGGATGTGAAGTGGACCTTGCGTTGACAGCTTCGGAGCCTGCCCAGCTGAAATGCGCATGAGCGCAGGGATCTCTTGTACGAAAACAACACCACATAAAATGGTCCGGCCTCTACACGTCTTGCGTTGGCACCCTGGCGCGGTTTCTCCGTTGGCTAGGTCGCTGGACGACTTAGAGGACAGCAGATGCTGCCTACCAGGAAAGGAGCGTGGGAGAAACACAAGGCAGCGTTTGACCAAAGGATTTATTTCAGGGTGACGTCACGTTAGCGCTGCCGCTTTTCTGTCGCAGTCAACGAAGTGCTTCTGGAAGGCTAGATACTGCACCCCCCCCCAGCTGAGGGCTTCCAGAAACAGCGTCTTGCCCTAACATGCGGAACTCCTTACTGCTACATGTCGGCCTACCAACATTGCAGGTGCTTCTGCGCAATGGCATGCGGAACCGCTTGCCCCTAGAATATGCCAAGCCCGGCAAAGCGCCAATCACATAGTATGACCCCGCCCTTGATTCGCCGTCGATTCTTCGTCACGTGAGGCGGCGCAGCTGACGTCTCCTGTTTCTCCAACGGGTCAAAAGCTCTTGATAGCGCAGAGCCAAGCGCAGCGACAGCGCTCCAGGGGCTGCGTAGACCGCTTCCCTTCCTTTGCGCAGCACGGTGGCAAGCAGGAAGCACCTCCAGCTGCCTTTGATCCGTAGCAAGAACTGCTCCGGCCCCTATTCTTCGCGATGGATGATTGCTTTGACCACTGTTTGCCTGCGCGAGTGTGCGTTGACTTCTCGCCTACCGCCGCTGGGAGGTGAGAGCTCATTGCCAAACAGCAGGACGTCTTCAGGGGGAAGGATGAGACCATCTCGGACTGTGCCATCGACCCATTGCAGGTGAAGACTGACTTCAAAGCCTTCCGCGCCACCTCACCAAAATCTGGCAGCGAACCTTGGGCAGCAAGCGGCTAATTAGCCGGCCAACTTGTTAGCAAGGGTGTTTACCCTGTTTCCAGGGCACTGGCCCATGACTTGGAACAGCTCCTTTCCCCACGCATTTATCTTTCGATTCATCTATCTGATCTATCTGTCTATCTTGCAGTCTATCTAGCTCTATCTATCTCCTCCTTATCTACGTTTCTTTCTTTCTTGTTTTCTTTCTGTCTCCCTTTCTTTCTCTCCACCTACAGGACTGTCTATCTATCTATCAACTGTCTCGCTCTGTCTATCTGTTTATCTATCTATCTATCCATCCATCAGTCTCTCTCTATCTACCGATCCGTTTGTCTATCTTTCCATCCGTCCATTTATCTATCTACGTACGCGACATCTGTGAACTCGCGCCAGCCTCGCGCAGCCGCACCTCAGCAACCCCATTCCTCAGGCTGGGAAAGCGCTGCGCCTGCCGTGGAAGTCTGAACTCCAACGAGGCAAAACGCTGCGCCTGCCACTACCTCGGCTCGCCAGTGTGCTTCGCCTGCCAAGCAGCTGACGTCACGAAAAGCCCGCGCGTCCGTGCCGCACCGAGACAGTCGTCCGTCAGGCGTCGCGACAGGGGTAGCTTTCAGCTCGCCGGAGACGCCAGACAGCGCAGAGGGTCACTCTTACTCTTGTTCTCGATTTCTATCCCGCCCCCACACGCATGCGTCGCATTCATCCTGGCACAACTGTCCGTACAGCGGAAGTTCCTTCTAAACTTCCTCGACTAGCCCTGCAAGAGCCAAGTGTTAGGCTGGTGAGGGCAGCCGGCAAGAGCCAAGCATTAGCCCCGTAAGAACCAAGCGTCCAAGCCAAGTGTTCACCCGCCAGAGCCAAGTATGAGCCCAGCAAGGGACAAGCGTTAGCCCAAGACACAGGGAGAAAACGTGCCAGAGCACGCCGAGGGTTACCCATGTTCTTGAGACTTGAAGATGCCAGGTCCAAAATATGGCCGACTCGCACAGCCGGGCAGCACAGCCTTGATGCAGAGTGCGCAAGTTCAGTGTTGAGCTGGCGACAAGTGAGCGTTCATTGATGTCGCACATTTATCTTGAATGTTGCATGTGAACTGGGAACAAACCCAAGCACGGCAAAATTAGCCGAGTTTTACTTGTTCTCCTGGCCCTTTGCATTCCACTTGATGTAAAGCATCATCAGCACATCAGTGCTTGCAACGATAGGCTCGATGCATGCATGAGGTACTGAGTCGAAAAAATATGAGTATGGAAGGACTCAAGATTCATCATCATGCAACTGAGGATTGTTGGCTCCAAAACTCAATGGAAACCCCCAGCTTACCAGCCTGTTTATGCAACTTTGGCATGAGTGTTGTGTGACGGCGTCTGTCAAAAGAAAACAAACATGCCCAGCACACCAGCGCAGGAGAGAGAACATGGTTTTTCGCAGAACAGAAGCCTTTGAAATACCAGCACATGGTTGGCAGTTATGTCGCACATTGGCAACATGAATTCACCTCCAGCATGTGCATCCCGCTCAGGCATGGCCCTCGACTTGGATCAGCCTGCTCCCGAGCCGCGGAAAAAAAACAAAAAAACGGCTAACTGCAAAAGAGAAGCGCTGTGGGGGGTTTCAGCCAGCTCGCTAGGCAAAGCACATCTCAATGCGAGGTGTAAGCGCTTCGCCAGCATTTTCGACGATAATGGCGATGGCTTGATTGAGCTCGATGAGCCTCAATCTCAGATGCGATGTGGCACAATGTGTGGAGAAGGCTGGCAGCATAGATGCAGAAGACATTCACGCTCACTGTTGCGCTGCGGAAGGGCTTGAAGAGATGAATCCGCGCCCTAGGTTTGTGAATTTCTCCCGCTTCATGATCGTCATGGCATTCCTTCATAGCCAGGCACGGCCCGCTTGCATGTGCGGGATAAGTCCTTCAAACCATTTGGCTGCGCTTGATGTTTCCTAGCAAGCTTGCATTCTTGCTGATAGCCTGAGCGTGGCGTTTGAGGGAGGGGGAGAGAGAGTGAGAGAGAGAGAGAGAGAGAGAGCGAGAGAGTGAGAGAGCGAGAGAGAGAGAGAGAGAGAGAGAGTGTGGCTGGCTTGTTTCAGGAGGGACAGCTCACGCTTTCCCTCGCAATGGAGCCAGAGGCGCGAGTGTGGGCAGTGCAATTGAGCCGTCGTCAGCGCGCAACCCTCGTGAGACGCTTATCAATATGGGGGTTGATCAATATTCCATTCGGCCCCCAAATGAGCAAGGGTAATTTGGCCCATGGGAAATATCATGTTTTTTGTGGTTCTCGGCAATGGTCCCATGTAAAGAACCTTTTGATCAACCCCCATATGTTGAAGTTTGTAGTCGCTTCCTCCGGCAGGCTGTTGCACAGATGAACGGATTAGCGCAGGGCGGAGTTCCTCCGGGCACACCGCAGGAGCTTCGCAGATGTGCTATCGTTTCCAGCTGTCCCACGGAGGCTTGTGGCGCACAACTTTTGTTTCAAATCAAAGGACGCGTTTATCTTCAGAGATCAGTTGTCGCAAAACGTACCGACTTCAGTCAACATGTCTTCCTTGCAATTTTGGGTAGCAGACGGTTGAGGACGGCACGGTGGCCAGCCCCAGCTTCGCAAGCCCAATCATGCTGCCGGCTGCTCCGGCCCTGGAGGGGGAGGACGTTGCCTCTCCGGCGCATTTGGCGGTGGACTGCGAGTTCTACAAGAACAAGCCCCGGAGCCCGGTGGCGCCCGGCTTGCCACAAAATTCCTTGAAAGGGTCTCGCTATGCTTGGGTTGTTATTTGCGGAAGTGTTGAGTTTTGCTTCATGCCAATGTCCTTTCAGATTGCAACGAAAAATGACGATCCATGTCAGATGGGTTTGTTTAGCACTGCCCTCGAGTCCTATTGCACTAGCGAAATGACGTGAGAGCGATGTTGCCTGCAACAGAGGGCGTGAGATACTGCAGCTTCACTGGGCACACGTCGCGCGTTAGCCCGGCATTGCAAAAGTCCAAACCGATGACGCACTTGTCCCAGCAAAACAGACTGGGGCAAGCTTAGTTCTGGCCTTTGTTCACAGTCTAACTAACTGTGTCACAGTTTGTTCTTGGTTCCAGCCTTTCCTTGCGCTCAGACAGAATCCATGAACCACGGAGACATGACTTATTTGCATTCCAAGTTTCGTTGAAGTCGCGACTCAGGTCAGACAAGCTCATCGAAGAGAACGAGCTGATGCGCGAGCCGGGGACTCAGATGGGAGTCTTGCGCTTTGCTCGCCCGCGAGCGACGAGGCAAATGAGGACCTTGGAGAAAGTGGTCCGACAGCTGCAGTGCAAGGTGGAAGAACAGGACGGCGAAGCGAATGCGAGGTTTCGTGATGCAAACTCCCAAGTGGAAACAAAACCGGTCGCATGTTTCAGGAGCAAAAGCTTCGGCACGCGGAAGTGGCCGCTTCCTCAGACCGGTGCCATGCCATCCGCGAGCTGAGCAAAGCTAGGACCTACGCGCCAGCGGCCTCCGTTGAGGTGGGAGCGGCTTTGAGACTCCCAAAGTTTTGGGCGCAGCGCCCAGCTTTTGACTGGAACGTTTTTTGCTTTGCACTTGGTCTTGCCAGGTCGCAAGGCAGCAGGCTGGAATAGGTTGACAGAAATGGCTTTATGCCTGGTGTTCGCCCAAACGCTGCTTATCGCTTTTGGCAAAATGCCGAAGGGTGCTCCAGCCAAACTGGCCTGAGCCTGCCGACAAACTCTCAATGAGCCTTGTTTTCCGATGGCGGGTCAGTTTGTCAAAGCTCTGGCAGCTCTTTCACCTCACCTGCCCGCAGAAAGCACAGCTGGACGGCCTGCCACAGCTCAGAAAATGATTGGGGGAAAAAAAGAAAGAACAGCGCCTCTTAGCGTTGGCCAAAGGTGCAAAACATGTGGTTTGAGCGCTCTGGCAAGGCGGACATCGGTGTGCATTAGGCCATGTCTGCCTCAGGCAGCACTGGCTTGAGCATTGAGTGCCACGAAGGAGGTGGTTCTCATGACCTGGCAACTTGATCCTGCACAAAGTTGGGAGCAAAAAGTGCGGCTTCGCTGGGTTGAAAGCGTTTGGAGTGCCCAATTTCCACGTGGGGAATCACGTTGGCCAACTGCCGCCGAGTTCCGACCAAATCCGGGGCCGTCTGGCCTGTCACACTCGCGAGCCATGGCGCCGCCAATTCCTGCTGATAAGAAGCTGGGAACACTCCAGAAATCCGTGCCAAAGGCTCCCCCCTTGCGCCATGTTTTTTAGCACACACATCCATTGGTGGTATATATATATATATATATATATGTGTGTGTGTGTCACTTTTAGTGTGCGCGTGCAGGTGCGAGTTGGCAAGGGAAAGCCTTTGCCATATGGATGCAGTCAGGCCAAGAAAGGAGAAGGGCTTCACAACTTCACATTGCCTTACCGCACTGTCAAGCTTTGGACATCTTTGGACATTCCATAGTGAAGCAGCGTCAGGACTGAACTTCAGCATCCTGGCGCCGGACTCGCAGGCGAAGCTTCAAGAGTTGGTGCAAATGTAGCCATCTGTTGTCAGGCTGTCTGGTTTGTCCTTGAAGTTCCCAGCGGACAGGAGATCCGACTGTTGGCCTCAAGACGAGATGTTAGTCTTGCCAGAGTTCACCCAAAGTATATGCGCTTTGCCCGAGTCCAGCGTGCTCGCTGACTCCACATCGAACAGAAATGATTGTTTTGGATCACTCTCGGCACTCGTGAGGTGCGTGCTGTGCCTCGGTGGGGCTGCGCCAGGAGGGCATCACCTACGCGGGCGAGAAAGGCAAGTTCCTCCAGCTCGAGCTGCAGCCTGCGGCGCACCGCACGGGTAACACCTGGCACATTCAGGCCCGCTCACAACCCCTTCTGTTCGGAAAACGGGAGAATTATGCGAAGTTCGACACGGCGAGTTTCAGAGTCGTTGGTTGTCTCAGGTTGTGACGACTTTTTCTGTGGAGGGCCTACGCTACGGCTGGCACGTCGACCCGGAGGAGTTGGGCCGTGATGGCCGTCCCACCGAGAAACCCGTGCTGGATCCCTGCTCCCGCTGCTTGTCCTCTGGAGGCGCTCTCTCGAAACGCTTTCGCTTGTGTCGCCGGTTCGGTGCTTTCCCCAAATCTGAATTCTTGCTTTGCATTGCGCATCATGTGCTGGTTTGTGCCTTGCGCAATTGGGAGTCCCAAGGTGTGGCGGCATGGAATCGCCGAGGCGAGGGCATCAAGCATCTCGGCTGCGCCGTGAAACGATAGCATGGGGCGCTTCACAAAAAAAAACGGCATGGAGCAATGGATGAATCTGCGCGTGTTCAATGCTGGTGTCGCATGTGTCAGAGTGAGAGAGGTATGCCCCATGGTCGGTGGTGCCAGATTTCCGGGCAGTGGACTGCTTTGACTGGCAAGGCGCAAACTCGTCGCTCGGATTCGGCGGCTGCAATTCGTTGCCAGGAGTGACCTCTCCTGGCTATGCTTTGCAAGAGCTCGTCATCTACGAGGCCAGGCCTCGCATGCTTCGTGCGGTTACGCCGCTGGGCCCCGTGCCAGGCACACGTGCGTAGCTTTACCAGGAACAAGGACAGCGGAGTCAGCAAGCCGGGCACCTTCCTGGGCTTTCTGGAGCCTTGGCGAGGCTCAAGCGTGTCGAGCGGTCGGGTCGACTCGACAGTCGGGTACGGGAATGGGACCGAGGAAAAGATCCCCCACTTGTTGAACTTGGGCATCAACTGTGGGAGCCCACAGAGCAAGCAGATGTAGATGCAATCTGCATAGCATAGATGCGAGGTGTTGAGCTGCTGCCCATCACAGAGTTTGATGAGACTGTGGTGCCGCTGAAGCACCCGGGCACGGGGGAAGATCTTTGTCAGTACTGGGGTTACCAGACCTGTGCCCTGGCATCCAAACGGATCCTGGCCCAAATGGCTGGCCCGCATGGCTGGCGCATGGCGCGGCCACGGACTCTCTCAGGCGCCTATTTCGTGCCGATGCAGCGCTTTGCCGCCGGCCCAGAGTCCTGGGCTGCCATAGCGTCTAAGCGGAAATCCCGAGCCGAGCCGCGACTTTTTGGGTCCTCTTTTGATGTGAATTCTGAAAAAATCTCAGGTGGAGTTCAAGACTCTTGTCCGTGAGCTCCACCGGCATGGAATCGAGGCGGCACGCCGTGCACACAAGCTTTGGTATTCTGATGCTGAGATTCGACCAGTTTTGCCAGAAGTTTTGCAGGTGATCCTGGATGTGGTCTTCAACCACACCGGCGAGGGTGCTTGGGGAATCAACAACTGGAATTGCCTCGCAAAGGTGGCGGTGGGTGTCTTGGCAGCTTGCGGTTTTGCGATGGCTGTGCCGGTGTCCATGTATTCTGTTGTTTGTTTTGCGGCGCATGACAGAGACCGTAACATGGCAACAATGCTGCAGAACACTATTATCTCATGTCGAACGGCTACCACACAAACTACACTGGCTGCGGCAATACCGTGCAACTTGGCTGAAGAAAGCAACACGCGCAACTTGAGCTTGCTGGGCAGGGCAGATTGCACGTCCAAGGAATGCCAACAACCCCAACTGTTCAGAGTGGATCTTGGAGTGCTTGCGCTACTGGGCATTGGACATGCATGCAAGGGACTCAGGGGACTCAGGGGGACTCAGGGGACTCGGGGGACTCGGGGGACTCGGGGGACTCGGGGGACTCGGGGGACTCGGGGGACTCGGCATGGTGCAAATCAGAACAGGTCCTCCAAAACATGGGGCGAGCTGTTTTGCCTACCTAGAAGTCAACTTCTCGACCTCTTGGCCAATTCCGGCACCCAAAAGAATCGAGAACAAGGAGCAAAGCCGATACCTTGGGGTGATAGTATCAGAAGAACTTCTCAGTGAAAAAAGAAAATAAAAACATTGGGGAAGGGATGTTCAACGCCTTGGTCAGTTTTGTGAGCCGGACGCAAACCCAGCCGTGCTCAAAGATTTATGCAGACCCTCCCCCGCGACATCAACCTGCCTTGGCAACGGGTCACTATAAGTTGTTTTGAGGCGTTTCAAGGAAAAACATGCGGTTTGTAGGGTTGGCTTGAGAATCGAAGATTTGGGAAGATCCCTTGCTTCAGGTAGATTGGGGTGCTCAGAATCGGTCTCGGGTTGTTTCAAGGCGGGATTGGTTTAGGCAAGGCTCAGGTGGATTCATAAAGGCATTTGTTTGTCTCAAAGCCATCCTTTAGCCTTCCTAAACCCATGCTCGACTCTGAATCCGCCAAAGCCAAGCCCCAAGTCTAACCGCATCCCCACCTGAATTCACCCCTGAACTTGCCCAAAGTAACATCTACCCTCATGCATCCAATCTTCCCTAACCGATTAACCACATGTTAAGAATCTTCTCAAGCCATTCTCAACCTACCCTACATCCAACCAATCCAAACTCCTTAGCCTAATGCGCTTTCGTCTCCCAGACTTTTGTTTTGAGCCCCAATCAGTTCCCTCAGATTCACCTTCGCCTTCTGGTGTGGTCAGTCAGCCATTCTATGATGACCCTCCATAGAAACAGGTGGACGGATTCCGCTTTGACCTGGCTTCATCCCTGACACGTGGAAGCATCTTGGCGTTGGGACAGGTGGCCGGGTCCGTCTTTTGCTTGTGGAGGTCAGGAATCGAATCGTGTGAAGCCCTTTCATCGTTCCCGGATTCACAGTTGCTGAGTGCCATGGGCTGAGGCGATGGCCAGTGCATGCCGGACTGCCCGCACGCCTGTGCTGTTGCAAGCGGCTCGTGGCGCGTGAGATCTCGGCTCGTGGCGCACGAGTGGCGCGCTCGTGGCGCGCAGGAGCCGCCCTTCATCAAGCGCCTGGTGCAGGATCCCTGCATGAAAGATGTGAAGCTGATCGCTGAGCCCTGGGACTGTGCCTGGCCAGATGGCAACTCGCCCGAGCTTTGCTTCGTGGCCGTTTGTCGAGGTCTGGTGTCGGGTCTGAGGATATTTGGTGGGCCAATTTCCATCTTGCGGAGAGCCTCGATGGGCGGAATGGAATGGCAAGCGCCGAGCCCAGTTTCGGGTTCGTCGATTCAGGATGCTTTTAAGAGCTGAGAATGCCGACAGATGTTCGTTTGTCCATCGCTCATGGTTTGAAGACAATGGATGTCTTTGTTTGAACTTTAATGGATGGCCTCGCTGGCTCTCACGTGCTGTGCAAGACACTGGCATGTCAACAGAGCAGGTAAGTCTCAATTCCAAAAGAGAAATGACCCGGTGCTAAGATGTGCACTTGTCCGACAATATGCAGCGCCAAGGTTCCGCGACACGGTGCGGGGTTTCATCAAGGGGGATCCTGGTTTGAAGCTTGGAGTGTTCAGTTTCCACTAGACTCACCCGCAAATCCTTTCCATGCGAGAGTGCGTGCGTGCGTGCGTGCGTGCGTGGGTGGGTGGGTGGGTGGGTGGGTGGGTGGGGTGCGTGCGTGCGTGCGTGCGTGCGTGCGTGCGTGCGTGCGTGCGTGCGTGCGTGCGTGCGTGCGTGCGTGGGTGGGTGGGTGGGTGGGTGGGTGGGTGGGTGGGTGGGTGGGTGGGTGGGTGGGTGGGTGGGTGGGTGGGTGGTGTGTGTGTGTGTGTGTGTGTGTGTGTGTGTGTGTGTGTGTGTGTGTGTGTGTGTGTGTGTGTGTGTGTGTGTGTGTGTGTGTGTGTTTGTTGTTTGTGTGTGTGTGTTTG
>CAUJNA010000688.1:0-10000 GCA_963377175.1 Effrenium voratum | reverse complement strand
GACACAAGGCAGCAAAAGGCGGCGAAAGGCCCGTCGAGAATGATCCTTTCCATGCTCGAAATGCACCTTCAGCACTTGCAAGTGTGCAAAGGGAGCTGATACATGCAAAAGGAAATTGCCGTGAAAAACCGAGCCGAGCACCAGGCACATGATGGGTTTACGCTTCGTCAGGGCCTCAGATGAGTTCTCGAAACTTGTGAAGAGGAAGCAGGACAATCAACAAAAGAACGAAGTTGAAGCTGAGTCGCCTTGTTGTACCGACAGCCTTCTTGGGAGATTGGCTTGCGGGCGGTTGCAGGCGACTTGGTGTCATACAACAAGAAGAACAACCACGTGAACAACGAGGAAAGCGGCGAAGACAACAACGTCTCTTGGAACTGTGCCCAGGAAGGCCAGGATGGTCCAAGCAACAATCCAGAGGTCATGAAGCTCCGCGATCGGCAGAGACTCGGCATGGGAAGTCGTGCCGCTTGCCGCACGTTGCAAATCAGTCTCACGGAAGCCGTGGCTCAAGCTTCCGCTCAGGATGCGCAACATGCTGATGGCGCTCTTCCTCTCAGCTGGAACACCCATGGTAACATCAGGAGATGAGTCGCCTGCCAAGAATACAATGAGTCTGAAGATGTCTGAAGCGAACCTCGCGTGTCAGGAAGTGTTTGGTTCCTGCTTTAAGCACAAGAAGGTTTGCTTTGGCAGTGGTCAAAGCTGTGAGTTACACGCGTGTCATTGCCCCGTGTGCCATTGTCCTAGCAGAAGACTTTGGAATGAAAAGCTGATTTGTCTCCAAGGTACGGCCGCAGCCAAGGAGACGGGTCATTTGCACTCACTCTGAGGCCACAAGGCTTAAACTTCAGATGGCCCACGTAAACAAGCTCGCTGGCAGGGCATTGGCAGGAACACATACAGATTCAGTGGGAGCTGCAGCAGCTGCTGCTGCTGCTGATTTGGCTCACGCACCTTTTGTTCTGGCAATAGTTTGAGGAGGGTATTTTTCCCGAATGCGTAGCGAAGGGTTCTCGTTATAAGTGGGGGTCTGGGGGTGGAGGCCGTGTTCGCAAGGAGTTGCTCCAGAGTTCGCAACCGTCCGCAACCGTCCGCAACCCACCGCGGTGGGGCGACAAGCGTGTGCCAATGGCATTCGTCGTGGAAGCGTGTTTTTGATGGATCGGCAAGGGCTGTTTTCGTGGCCCTGTGCGCGAATCGTAGCTTCTCAAAGCTGGACGTGTCGTTTCGCTGCACAGGCGCAGTGTTTTGGAAGGCTGCGTGTTCTCGTTGCCGCGCCATTGGGATTTGCGATCCAGGGGTGGTCGCTTTGAGGTGTCCTGCTTGGCAGGCGCGTCATAGTGTTTGCGCCGGTTGGCCCTGTCGTACAATCGGCTTGTTTTGGCGGGCCTGAAACATGTCGAAATCATTCTGGCGCCACAGTCCCATGCTAGTTTTGGATGCGTGTCGTAAACGTGTCAAAGTTGGGTTTCGTGGCAGGGCCAGCACTTTGGATGATTTTGAGTTTGTGGCAAGCTTACTTTGCGTGACAAGCGCAGCACTTTCGAGCATTTTGGTTGAATTGTGTGGCTGGCGCGGCACTTTGGACCTTTTCGTGCAAACTTCGTGGCAGGCACGTCACTTTGACTCAGCGAGATCGCTCTCGCTGTGGCGCGGTGCACATTTCGAGCGCGCGAAGCGAACCCTCTGCGCACTTTGGGCGGGTCGAATCGCTCTCGCTGTGGCGCGGTGCGCACTGGGTGTAGGTTTCGTGGCAAGCGCGTCACTTTGACTCAGCGATATCGCTGTGGCGCGCCGCGCATTTTGCGAACGCAAAGCGAACCCTTTGCGCACTTTGGGTGGGTCAAATCGCTCTCGCTGTGGCGCGGTGCGCATTTTGAGCATGCGAAACGAGCCCTCTGCGCACTTTGGGTGGGTCAAATCGCTCTCGCTGTGGCGCGGTGTGCATTTTGAGCATGCGAAGTGAACCCTCTGCGCACATCGGGTGGGTCGAATCGCTCTCGCTGTGGCGCGGTGAACATTTTGAGCGCGCAAAGTGAACCCTCTGCGCGCTTTGTGTGGGTCGAATCGCTCTCGCTGTGGCGCGGTGCGCATTTGGAGACAGAAGTTTCGTTCAGAAGTAGTGTCCATCACAAGTGTCGAGTAGAAGTGTCGTTCAGAAGTGTCGATCAAAAGTGTCGCTCATCGGAAGTGTCGACAGAAGTGCTGCTCGGAAGCGTCGAGCAGAAGTGTCGCCAGAAGTGTCGATCAGGTGTCGAACAGAAGCGTTGCTGAGAAGTGTTGCTCAGACGTGTCCCTCAGAAATGTTGTCAGATTAGAACTGTTGATCAGATCAGAAGTCTGGATCAAACGTGTTGCTCAGAACTGTGGATGAGAAGTGTGGATCAGAAGTGTTGCTCATCAGTGTGTCAATCAGAAGTGTGGTTCAGGAGTGTTGCTCAAACTGTCGATCAGAAGTGTCAATCAGAAGTGCGGATCAAAAGTGTTGCCCAGAAGTTTTAATCAGAAGTGTTGCTCAGAAAAAATCGATCAGAAAAAGTGTCGTGTTGGTCAGAAGAAGTGTAGTTCAGAAGTGTTGAGCAGGTGTCGCTCAGAAGTGTCAATCAGAAGTGTGGGTCAGAAGTGTTGCTCACTCAGAAGTGTCGATCAGAAGTGTTGCTCAGAAGTGTCGCTCAGAAGCGTCAATTCAGCAGTGTTGCTCAGAAGTGTCGTTCAGAAGTGTCGATGAGCAGGGTGGATCACGTGTTGGTCAGAAGTGTTTCTCAGAACTGTCGATGAGAAGTGTGGGTCAGAAGTGTTGCTCATCAGTGTCAATCAGAAGTGTGGTGCAGCAGTGTTGCTCAAACTGTCGATCAGAAGTGTCAAGCACAAGTGCGGATCAAAAGTGTCGCGTCCAAGTGTCGCGTCCAAGTGTTGCTCAGAAGTGTCGATCAGAAAGAGCGTGGTTCAGAAGTGTTGACCAGGTGTCGCTCAGAAGTGTCAATCAGAAGTGTTGCTCAGAAAAGTCGATCAGAAAGAGTGTCGCTCTCAAACGTGTCGCTCAGAAGTGTCAATCAGAAGTGTTGCTCAGAAGTGTCGCTCAACAGTGTCAAGTCAGCAGTGCTCAGAAGCGTCGCTCAGAAGTGTCAATTCAGCAGTGTTGCTCAGAAGTGTTGGTCAGAAGTGTTGCTCAGAACTGTCGATGAGAATTTTGTATCAGAAGTGTTGCTCATCAGTGTCAATCAGAAGTGTGGTTCAGCAGTGTTGCTCAAACTGTCGATCACAAGTGTCAAGCACAAGTGCGGATCAAAAGTGTTGCTCAAAAGTGGTCGCTCAGAAGTGTTGCTCACAAGTGTCGATCAGAAAAAGTGTGGTTCAGAAGTGTAGGTTTCGTGGCAAGCGCGTCACTTTGACTCGGCCAGATCACTCTCGCTGTGGCGCGGCGCACATTTTGCAAACGCGAAGCGAACCTTCTGCGCACAGTGTCAATCAAAAGTGTTGCTCATCGCAGAAACGTGCTCAAAAGTGTTGCTCAGGGGTATCGCTCATTGCTGAGAGGCTTCGCTCAGAAGTGTCGCTCATGTCACTGAGATATGTGTGTAGAAATGTTGCTCAAATTGGCGTGGCTCAGACGTGTCGCTCAAAGGTCTTTTCAGAGTGTCGCGCAGGAGTGCCGCTCAGTGTTGCCCAGAAGTGTTGTTCAGAGGTATCGCTCAGAAGTGCCGCTCAAAAGCGTCGCTTACATGTGTGTGTGTGTGTGTTTGCTCAGAAGTGTTGCTCGGAAGTGCTGATCAGAAGCATCGGTCAGAAGTGTTGCTCAGAGGTGTCGGTCAGGGGTGTCGATCAGCAGTGTCGAATCAGCAGTGTTGCTCAAGAGTGTTGCTCGGAAGTGTCGGTCGGAAGTGTTGCTCAGCAGTGTGGATCAGAAGTGTTGACCAGAAGTGTCGAGCAGATGTGTCGATCAGAAGTGTTGCTCAAAAGTGTCGATGAGCAGTGTGGATCAGAAGCGTTGCTCCCTCAGAAGTGTTGCGCGGAAGTGTCGCTCTGAAGTATCGATCAGAAGTGCGGATTAGAAGCATCGATCACAAGTGCAGTGTTGCTCAGAAGTGCCGCTCAGAAGTGTCGATGAGCAGTGTGGATCAGAAGCGTTGACCGGATGCTCAGAAGTGTGGATCAGAAGTGTGGATCAGAAGTGTCGATCCGAAGTGTGGATCAGAAGTGTCGATCAGAAGTGTCGATCAGAAGTGTGGGTCGGAAGTCTTGCTCAGAAATACTGATGAGAAGGGTTCCTCGAAAGTGTCGAGCAGACGTGTTGCCCAGAAGTGTCAGTTCAGCAGTGTTGCTCAGAAGTGTCGATGAGCAGTGTGGATCAGAAGTGTTTGTCAGAAGTGTTGCTCAGAACTGTCGATGAGAAGTGTGGAGCAGAAGTGCAGTGTTGCTCAAACTGTCGATCAGAAGTGTCAATCAGGTTTGCGGATCAAAAGCGTTGGTCAGAAGTGTCGACCAGAGGTGTTGCTCAGAAAAGTCGATCAGTAAAAGCGGTGTCAATCAGAAGTTGTGCTCAGACGTGTCGCTCAGAAGTCTAGCACACGCTGGAAAATCGCAACTTTGTAGCGCAAGTCTAGTGCGCGAAGTACAGGTTTCCAGCTCTAGCTGGAAAATCGCAACCCTCGCGAAGTACAGATTTCTGGAAAATCACAACTTTGAAGTGCAAGTCTAGTGCGCGAAGTACAGGTTTCCAGCTCCAGCTCGAAAATCGCAACTTTGTAGTACCAGTCTAATGCGCGAAGTACAGGCTTCCAGCTCCAGCTGGAAAATCGCGACTTTGTAGTACTAGCTCTAGCTGGAGAATCGCAACTTTTAAGTACAAGCGTAGTGCGCGAAGTGCAGGTTTCCAGCGCCAGCTGGAGAATCGCAACTTTGTATTGCAAGTATAGTGCGTGAAGCGCAAGTTTCCTGGCTGGAAGATCGCAGCTTTGAAGTCAAGTATAGTACGCGAAGTACAGGTTT
Organism: Effrenium voratum; assembly: GCA_963377175.1. Taxonomy (NCBI): domain Eukaryota; class Dinophyceae; order Suessiales; family Symbiodiniaceae; genus Effrenium; species Effrenium voratum. Next base: position 5,008 of record CAUJNA010000688.1, on the reverse strand, counting down.
TGAGCTCCAGCTCGAATATCGCGACTGGGTAGTACAAGTCTAGTGCGTACAAAGTACAGGTTTTCAGCTCTAGCTGGACAATCGCAGCTGTGTAGCGCAAGTCTAGCGCGCGAAGTACAGTTTTCCAGCTCCGGCTGGAAAATCGCAACTTTGTAGTACAAGTCTAGCGCGCGAAGCGCAGGTAAGGTGTCCATCTCCAGATTGAAAATCGTAACTTTGTAGCAAACAAGTGGAGCACGCAAAGTACAGTTTTACAAGCTGAAAAACATAGCTTGCGCAGTTGGCTTGATTGCGAGCCCCATTGGCTTAAACCGAAAATGTTCTCTCTACTGATTTTTGGGCTTGCGCAAAGTGATGTGCATTCGGGTTCGTGGGCTCTGTCTTGTTCGTTTTTTGTTTTCTTTATTTAGAACCTGATAGAAGCCACGAACCCGAATGCGGACACGAAAGCGGACTCTTGTCACATCTCGCGTCGCGTCTCTAGTCACGTTTCTATAGTCACGTCTCTGGTCACTTCGGGTCACGTCATTGTCACGTCTCTCGTAGCAACTCTGGCCACGTCTCTCGTCATGACTTTTGTCAAACCTGTCATCATGTGTCTCGCTGCGCCTTCTCGTCACTACTCTTCCCATCACGTCTTTCTTGGCGACTCCCGTCATGTCTCTTGTCATGTGAGTCGTCGCCCCTCAAGTCGCGTCTCTGGTCCTTTATCACTTTTCTCGCCGCGCCTGTCGTCATGACTCCGTCGCGTTTCCTTCTTGGTGACTCTCGTCACGCCTCTTGTCACGCATGAGTCGTCGGCCCTCGCGCCACGTCTCTTGTCACATCTCTCGCCACGTCTCTGGCCCAATCTCGTCACGTCTCTCCTCGCCAGGCAAAGTCTCTGGCTATTCCTCTTTTTTGTGTGTCACGTCTCTGGTGGTGTCTCACTGGTCACGCCCCTTGTCAGGTTTCTCGTAACAGCGTCTCTTGTCACGTCTCTCTTTTTGTTCCTTGTCCTTGTCGCATCTCACGTAAAAACGTTTCTTGTCACATCTATCGCCACGGCCACGTCCTTTGTCACGTCTGTCGTAGCAACTCTGGCCACGTCTCTCGTCATGACTTTCATCTTATCTTTCATCACGTGTCTGGACGCGCCTCACGACTACGTCCATCTCCCGTCACGTCTTTCTTGGAGATCCTGCCACGACCCTACTCGCGTTTCGTGTCACACCCTCACGTGTTTCTTCACGACTTCGCAATCTCAAAATACGCTGCCGCGCCGCAGACAGAGCGATTTGACCAGCGCAGAAGGTTCACTTTGCGTGCTGAAAACGCGCACCGCGCCACAGCGAGAGCGACTCGACCCAACGAAAGTGCTGCGCCTGCCACGAAATCTGCACGCAAGCTGGAAAGTGCTGCGCCTGCCACGAAATCTGCACGACAAGCTCTAATGTGCTGCGCCTGCCACGAAATCTGCACGAAAAGCTCTAAAGCGCTGCGCCTGTCACGAAAAATCGCGTTACAGCGACATGCGAAAGGCTCAAAATCCTGCGCCTGCCACGAAATCAGAATTTGACACTCTCGCATCGCATGCGGGACTGTAACGCCAGAATGATTTCGACCAAATTTGACATGTTTCAAGGCGCCTGCCAGCAGGACACCTCAAAACGACCACCCTGGATCGCAAATCCCATTGGCACCAACGAGAACACGCAGCCTTCCAAAACACTGCGCCTGCGCAGCGAAACGACACGTCGAGCTTGAGAAGCTACGATTCCCCCACAGGGGCACGAAAAATGACACGCTTCAAGCCATCTAAATGGCACGTTTTTCGCTTTCCCCACTGAACACATACGAACAAATGATGATTCAATTAGAGGTGCAAGTCCATGCCTGTAGAAAATGAAAAAAGTAGCGTGGTGCGGCAGCCCCCCCATGATGTTCAAAGTAGTAATGGTTCAAATAGGGATGCAATTAAATCTCTGTAAGAAATCTAAAGAAGTAGCGGGGCATTTGGGGGAGGCTGCCGCCTGCCGCCCCCACCCCATGATGTTCGAAAGAATGATGACAATGTTGGCAGGGTTGGCTTCCCCTATGTTGTTTGAAGAAGTGCATACATACACACATACACATACATACATACATACATACATGTATAAGTAGGTTACACAGACTACATACATACGTGCAGACATACGTGAGCATGAATATCAAGAACACTTGCCAGAGAGGAACTGGGAATGCAGAGGATGCGAAAGCCAAACAAGCAGCCTAAAAGCCAAGAAGCCAAGAAGCCAAAAGCAAAAACACAAATCCCCCCCTCCAAAAAAAACAAGCGCATAGGGAGGGGTCTGTTTTTTCCCGGAAGCATTGCGAAGGGTTCTTCTTCTAAAAGCGGCTGCCAACTTCACCTGCCAACTTCTCATGCCAACTTGTCGAGAGTTACTTCACCTGCCAACTTCTCATGCCAACTTGTCGAGAGTTACTTCACCTGCCAACTTCTCATGCCAACTTGTCGAGAGTGCCTACTTCTCATGTCAACTTTTTGAGAGTTACTTCACCTGCCAACTTCTCATGTCAACTTTTCGGCTGTTATCTCATTCTACTAAAAGCACAATCTAATTTGTCGGGTGTTACTTCACTATCCTAAAAACACAAGCTAACTTTTCTGTTCTACCTTCACATCTCGACTCTTAATTCTTCTTCTTTTTATGGCGGGGGTAGGCCCGACGGGAGCTTACGAAACGCACCCCTCTGCGGAGATCGTGCGTGTCGAAGCGCTCTCGCTGTGGCGCTGTGCGAATTTGTCTTGAGCCCGATGAACCCTCTGCGGGGATCGTGCGTGTCGAAGCGCTCTCGCTGTGGCGCCGTGCGAATTTGTCTTGAGCGCGGCGAACCCTCTGCGGGGATCGTGCGTGTCGAAGCGCTCTCGCTGTGGCGCCGTGCGAATTTGTCTTGAGTGCGGCGAACCCTCTGCGGAGATCGTGCGTGTCGAAGCGCTCTCGCTGTGGCGCCGTGCGAATTTGTCTTGACCTTGGCGAACCCTCTGCGGAGATCTTGAGCCCGATGAACCCTCTGCGGGGATCGTGCGTGTCGAAGCGCTCTCGCTTCTTGCTCGCGAAACGGCTTTTGGAAGTTGTCTCGTGGTGTGCGCGCCTGCTTTCGCAATCCCGCGGTCCCGGGTTCGATTCCCCCCTGGTCCGCGGCAGCTCCGGCTTGAAAATCGCAGCTTTTAAGCACAAACGTAGTACGCGGAGCGTGCTCCTGCAGCTCCGGCTGGAAAATCGCAACTTTTAAGTACAGACGTAGTACGCGGAGGCTGCTGCAGCTCCGGCTGGAAAAACGCACTTTTTAAGTACAGACGTAGTACGCGGAGCGTGCTCCCGCAGCTCCGGCTGGAAAATCGCAACTTTTAGATACAAATGGCTGGAAAATCGCAACTGTAAATTGCAATTGTAGCACGCGGAGCGCCTCCGCCGCTCCAGCTTTTTGAGGGTTAATTACTTCACCTGCCAGTTTCTCATGCCGAAACTTCGAGAATTACTTCACCTGCCAGCTTCTCATGCTACTTTTCGAGAGTTACCACAACTTCTCGTGCCAACTTTTCGAGGAGTTACTTCACCTGCGAGCTTATCATGCCAACTTTTCGAGAGTTACTACACCTGCGAGCTTCTCATGCCAACTTTTCGAGAATTACTTTACCTGCCACCTTCTCATGCCAACTTTTCGAGAAATACTTTACCTGCCAACCTCTCGTGGCAACTTCACCTGCCAACTTTTCGAGAATTACTTCACCTGCCAACTTCTCATGCCAACTTTTCGAGAAATACTTTATCTGCCAACCTCTCGTGGCAACTTTTCGCAAATTACTTCACCTGCCAGCTTCTCATGCCAACTTTTCGAGAGGTACTTCACCTGCCAACATCGCCTGCCAACTTTTCGAGAGTTACTTCGCCTGCCATCTTCTCGCGCCAACTTTTCGAGAATTACTTCGCCTGCCAACTTCTCATGCTAACTTTTCGAAAGTTACTTCACCTGCCGGCTTCTCACGCCAACTTTTCGAGAGTTACTTCACGCGCCATCTTCTCGTTCCAACTTTTCGAGACTTACTTCACCTGCCAGCTTCTCACGCCAACTTTTCGAGAGTTACTTCACCTGCCAACTTCTCATGCCAACTCTTTGAGAGTTATTTCACCTGCCAACTTCTCATGCCAACTTTTCTCTTGAGTTACTTCGCCTGCCAACTTCTCATGTCAACTTTGCGAGAATTACTTCAAGAGTTACCTCACCTGCATCAACTTGCCTCTATGCTTCCGGGCCACTCGTCGTCTAGTTTTAAGTTTGATCCCATGCTGCTCACTAGTTAGATCTTTGATTCTTGCAGCACATTCGCTATCACACCTGAGCTTGCAGGCATCTTCGCGACGATTTGCGACGCACGCAGGAGGGAACAACAACACCTGGTGCCAGGATGAGTTGAACTGGTTCTCCTGGTCTGACTGCGCCAAGGAGCTCCCTGCGTCTTTGGGCCGAGACGCTGTTAAGTCAACATGTTTTAAAGTTTATCAACATGCAAGTCAACATATTTTTGAGAGTCTAGGGAATTTTTCAAAAGAACCAATGCACTCTCTAGGAGAGCGAGGCGTTCTGCCGCTTCTTCCGCCTAACAATTGGCCTTCGCAAGCAACACCGTGCAGCTTGGCTTGGGGGGATCCCCGTTTTCCTGGGGCTGCGGTCAACGTAGCCTTTGCTAGTTTTTGCGAAGAACATTGGTTATGTCGAAGGAATGCCCTTCTTCCCTCTACCTTTAAACACCTTGAGATGGGGCAAGCGTGTGAAATCAAAGCAAACGTATTTTTGCGCATGGTAGCGGCACCTTGAACCAAAAAGCGTGCGGGAACGCACTAGTGCGGCGCGATGAGGATATGTTTGAGCGGACCGGGTTCATGACGCACCTTGGATAAACTAACTGTTCGCTGTGCGCTCACTTGCACTTGCTTGCATCTTGTAGTTTGTGCCTTTCCGT